>CM042151.1:13480230-13622730 GCA_023376005.1 Doryteuthis pealeii | reverse complement strand
CAGGAGAATCAAATGCCGCTTTGGCGGGAAAACTGAGCCCGGACTGAAAAGAAAAAGAAAAGGGGGGAAAAAAGAAAAAGAAGAAGAACGTAGAGAAGGGAAAACGAGAGTGGAGACGTTGAGGGTGGGCGGAACTGTAGCAATGGTGCTGGCGACAGCGGTTGGCGTACGTCAGACGTGGGAATCTTTTTTTTTTTTTTTTTTTTTTTTTTTTTTTGCTCTTACTTATATATCCGGTAAGTTCTTGTATTTCGTCGATTGAGCTGTGTCGGCTTAGCCTTGTTTTATTCGTTTTTATTTTTTCTAAATTTTTTTTTTTTAGTGCGAGTTGCGGGGAGGGGAGAGGAGGGTTCTTGTTATTATTTTCCTTCCTCCAAATACAGGAATTTATAATCGTCAGTCTGCCGACTGATTTTGTATTTAAGTGTCGACCGTTTGAAATTGAAGTGGTACGGACACTTGTGATAAATTTTACATGCATAACAACAACGCCGACAGACAAGATCTTCACGATCAGCAACAACAAATGGTGGACATCGAAGTTAATCGGGTGAAGGGGTCACAGCTCAGCTAACATCGCTTTATACAAGTTTGAAGCTAGTCTTGCAGATCCATTACTATAGGATAGCGAGTTCGATCCTCATTGGATGCGAACTAGTGTCACATCCGACTTGTGGCGAAAAATCTTGCTCAATATAAAATTCACGATAATCATCTCCTAAGTGGAAGTACAATATTCCCTCAGTATGAAAATCAAAGAAAGATTGATTTCAATGGCATGTCAACCCGTTTTAGGTTATTTAATACCTAGTTGTAAAGGAATCGTGTTTATTTTACAATCATATTTATTTTATTTATTTATTCATCTATTTGCACACGGCCATATTGAATACGAACATTTTTAAACAGATCTATTTGAGACATATATGTCCAATTGGACACATAGCGTAGTGGATAAACGAGTTGGATTAAGACAGCTCTAAGTGACAGTTATTTCTAACCTGCAGGTTCAATCCTGGTCAGGAGCAGCAGTAACATAGAATAATAATTAACATAGCTTAACACCTGTATCCCAGCTATGGTTATCGGAATGAGAACAGGATACCCCCGTGGACTGAATAAAGGGTTAGGTTCAAGGTTCCGTGATGGCTCCCGATTACGGCAAGAAATACCTGAAGAAGGCCGTAGGGCACATCGGCCGAAACGTTGTACAGATAACAATAAAGATGAGGACAATAGACCGAATAATACAAATAATACTAATTATCAAGCCTCATCTCAAAAATTCAGAGAAATAACATAGATGTGACTTTAACAATTACTCTGAGTCAGAGCTAAGTATTAAACAAGTGTCCTTAATTATTTAGCTCAGTTGGCTGTGGCTGTATAATACGGCGATTGTGCCTCTGTTTAGGAGTTCGACGTTCTTCCAATTGGGCGAACTGTAGGCCGTGGGTGCGATCCGTGTTGCTTATGGAAAGAATTCTGTTGGCTGAGCAATCTATGACATGCTACTTTGATCCTTAGGCGGTCGGAGAGCCCCTCTCCGATCAATCGGCTCGTCAAACTAGCATCTCTATGTGTCCCGACCGTATTGCCCTTATATGGCAAACTACCATTCTTTTTTATCATATATGTGCTAAAATGCGGTGGCTAAGGGTCGTGGTGTTCTGGGTATGACGTTAAACTGTATCTAGTGGTGAGGTTCCCATTCTGGAGCTTTTGTAATTATAGAGTACCCCTGCTTTGGCATTACTCCCAGGTCCACTCTGAACCGGAATGTTAGTACCTGTTAGAGTCCCATCTATTTGTCTCTGGTGAAAATACTGACTCAGACATATATAGTTCCAGTTGTTTAAAATTCATTATTAGATTTTTAATACGTACATTGATAACAATAAAGATGAGGACAATAGTCCGAATGATCCAAATAATCCAAATTATCAAGCCTCATCTAAAAAATCCAGAGAAATAATGTTGTGTTTCTTAATCATAAACATGTTAAGGTGTAGGCAAGATTACAGATCTGAATAACATCTCTTTTCTGAGTTATAAACTGACACGAATATACCAACATTCCTTATATATATATATATATATATATATATATATATATATATATATATATGATATCACTGTATATGACACAGTCGAACAGAGTAGAGAGATTTAGGTTCATGTATTTTCCAAGAAGAACTACGACACAAAATAACAGGTTTTAACATTTTGATTATTACCCCTCTTCTTCAATGCACCGTCTGATATCACTGGGTAGCTAGGATAGAAAGTAGAAAGCGTTAGGCTCATATCTTAGATTAGCTATAGCCCAATACATTGGCGATCGACAGTCATACTTTAAGAATATTTTTATCGATTATATTTTCTGATATCTGATATAATATTTTTTCTTTTTGGGGATAGAAATCAATTCGAATGGTATGAGTTACAATCCCCGATGCCGGGTCAGCGAAAATCATGATTGCAAATTTATCTGAAGAAAAAAAGAAAAAGAGAAGTATTGTGTAAACATGTTTCGACTCAGTTGATTTCATTCTCTAAACTTGTTTTTATGACAATTCGAATCGTAAAGACGTTTGTTTGAAAAAAAAAAAACGTGAAGATAGAAGTTGGCTTACTCATCCGAATACTTGTTTTTCTTATTATTTTAGTTGGCGACCAAAAATAGAAAAGCTATCAGGTTCTAAGTCAACTAGGCTAGGATATACTCACGAATTTTAACTGCGGCTTGATGAAGTGTACTTTCATTGACTCGGGCTTAATATATATGGTGATTGCCGCTTCTTGACAGAATAAGGCCATTTCTACAAGTAGTCCAGATGTGAGCAGTTGTGAGCACGCAGATGGCCCACGGATCCAGCTTGTTTTTTATGTACCCTATCACACATATGAAATCTCGACATACAGGTGCTGCCACACAGGTCAGACTTCAATGTAGGAAATGTTTCCATGGTGTCCGTCATGTGTCGCTTCAGAATGGAGGCTCGAGTCACCTTACCTCAAACTTCTTACAGCTATCGGCCTGTCTTTCCATGAGGATGTGTATCCAGACCTCCTGTCAATTGGTCCTTATAGCTGGAGCTGATTTCTGCAAGAGCATCGGTATCTGTGCCTTATCGAGATACTTCCCTGTCGCGATGCAAGTATGTAGTTTGGGGTTTCCCAATCTCAAGATCGGGAGGTGTCCAGACATTCCAGGTAGCTATTCTTAGCCTTGTTTTGTGTTGTAGTATTTTCTAGTTTTCGTCCAGCTAATGTGGACAACCGTCGAAATGTTGGTTTCTGGCCAGCTTGATAGGTGAACCGGCATTTGTTTAGGTCACTTTTTCTAGACACATCCCAAATGGCTGGGTGAACAGTGTTAACCAAGGGGCTGCTCATTCACCCACAACCTCGCCGAGGCACGTTGCTGTTCAATCAGCAAAGCTGTGACGTTAAGTGCGCCACGAATCACGCCGTATGTAGATTCACATCTGCATGCTTCCATCCCGTCAGGCCTGCATACCACGCCATTCCTACATCACTCTGGGACTTGTAGAAATATATATATATATATATATATATATATATATATATTTGCGATTATAACTCTGGTTGCTGTGTCCATTTCCTACCACAATAACCATTACACCACTAGCACATCATGCAAGAGGAAAACATCATTCTAATTGATATATATTCATGAATGAATGAATTAATGGTTATGGCTACGTTCAATATATATATATATATATATATACTGCGCTCCCCCCAATAATCGTGGGGGGGGGGCAAAGTTAAGTGACCTTACAATATATTATATATGTAATATATATATATATATATATAATATACCAAACTTGTTGGTAAATCCTCGCGGTGAGAAAAAAACAGCAAATAGTTTGATTGTAAAAATATACTACCAAACATCACCTGGGTAAAAAAAATGTTTGGTGAAAAGACTAAGATAATCGTACCAACCAGAAATAATCTATTGGTACAATATTTGACCTAAAGAAAAAACAATTTATATGTATATATATATAAGATATATATATTCATACCAAACCGCCAGGAAACTAAAGCTAATAAGTAAAAAGTGCTCAATACCTAAGTAGAGCCAATAATAAAGATAAACCTAATGAGTCAAATAAACCTACTAAAAGTTTCGCTAAGTGCTCTTCAGGGCTAAGATCCGACTAAAGAGATTTGGAGCAAATTCACATTTATACAGACCTACACCTAGGCACGAAGGAATTAGCATAGACTAAACTGACCAATAAAAGAAAAAGACAAAGACGGAACACCGTATAAATCTATTATTTTATTTATTTATTTTTTTTTATTATTATTTCTAATATTTTGTATTATTTTTAATAAGAATAAATTGAATCCTACTATTTCAGTTCTAGTAAGCACCTTAAACCACATAAACATCTTACTATTCACGAAGAAGCCAATTTTTTATGTATACAATTATTGAGAACCTCAGATCTTTGGTTTAGTAGTTCCCTATTATTTAAGAAAGTAACAATTGCAAGTTTTTCTTCTGTACATAAATGGCAATATTTATCCCCAGCTTTATATTTATTGCATTTTTTAACAATTTCCCATTTTAAGATAGGCTTTAATCTTCCATACATAATTAGATAAAGTAGTGTTATATTTATATTTTTCATTTTTAAAACTACACGTCACCCTCATAAACCTCCACTTTATATACAATGCCTTCAGATCTACATTTACCCCTAAGGGGATACCTAGTCCTGTCAATACAGTTACATCTAGGTGTTTCATTAATTTGTTTATCACTATTTAGTTTTTTAGTATTTAACTTATTAATTATGTTAGCTACATTCGGTGTACAGCTGTAGCTTAATTTAACCGTATTTTTATTAAATATTTTGTATAGTATATTAGAGGGGGGGGGGATTCTTTTTTAATAATTTAAAAAAATCATTACCTATTTTTTTTTTTCACGGCCATATTATATGGGGGTGTAAACCATAATATTTTTCTAGTTCTATTTTTTCCTTTATTATTATCCCTAGATGTTTCATTAGTTGTTCTATAAGGGATTTTAGTAGTACTAGCAAATATATGCATCCTCCGGGTGCAAGTATTTAAGTTTTAATGTAATAAAATATTGTATTAAATCAGAAAGGCTAATGAAACTAAATAAGAATACAGATAAAAAGATTTGAAACAGAGGGAGTATAATAAAAGATTTGAAACAGAGGGAGTATAATAAAAAATGGAACAACTGAAACTTACTCTTCCATCACTCTCGTCAGTTATTTTTTCTAATTTAAGTATTTAGTTATAAGAAGAAGTAAAGAATAAAATGACAGTTATTTTATCTTGTTAATGGATTTCATTTAAGATTCATTGAAGAGATTTTTGCTTATATTCATTAAAATAAAACCAAACAGTTAGAAATCAATAATACTAAGCACATATTTATTAAATTCGATTTTTTAATATTAATATGCAAATTAGCCTTCCCGTCCACACTGTAAACCGCTATTTTGTTGTATATATAACCATAATTGCATGTTGTCAGTATGTAGACATAGTTAACAGTATTAATAATGTAAGACAATTTTATTAATAATTGAGGTTTAGATAAAAATAAAATCATGAAGAATGTGATGTCAATAACTAAGAGAATTGTGACTTGAGTAGGAATATAGTTTCGGCTACAGACAGAAAAACACACAATCTCCATTATAATAAGATATCCGCTATTTTTTTAAGGCTTGCTCGTACTCAAATTTACTTTTTTCGGAGATATCTATATTAGAGGAATTGGTGGAAAGCCGTTTTCCACCAATTGTAAGAGCTTCGTGTATGCTTCATGTATTTAATGTGACCGGGTTATAAAAAAATAAATGTATATAAATGTTTTTTAAACATGAAAGAATAGTGAAACTAAATAGGCTAATATTCAATATATATAATCAAGATGACGAGTTAACCCGTGTTATCACTGTTATAACGGTCCATGATGATGTTGATGTTTCTATCTAGAAAGAGTGAAAGATCTATTTAACATTTCGAAGTTATTATATGGTGAATTGGTGGGTGAGGATAATAAATGACGTTCATTACTAACTTCGATCCTAAAACATTATCACTCATTTGCGAATTCGTTTGAAAATTGCTTTATTCACAAATTTGGAGGATTTTAATCGTGTACTGAACCTTCTTTTTGGACTCGGTAACTTTATTTTCGGATTCGGGAACTTTCTTGTTGTAATCGGTAGCCATCACGGAACTTTGAACCTAACCCTAACTGAATAAAGGTTAGGTACAAAGATCCGTGATGGCTACCGATTACGACAAGAAGGTTCCCAATTACGACAAAAATACCTGAACAAGGCCGGAGGGTATATCGGCCGAAACGTTGTACAGATAACAATGATGATGAGGACAATAGTCCGAATAACGCAGATAATACTAGTCCCTATTCTCCTATAGCGATGATTTATCAAATGGGTGGAGGTTTGCTAAATATCCATTGATCTTACACAAACGTACAAACGCAAGTATATATTTTTTGATTTAGAAGAAAATTTACTTTTTATTTAAAAAGGACTCTTAGAGGTGTACTTATTTATGAGCAAGATATATCATACCGCTCATAAATAAGTATGTATTCATTCAGCCTCACAAGGTCAATTTTTAATCGGAGGACAGTTAGTTTGAATTTAGTGTTATCCTTATCCTAGACCGGTTGCTGTATCAAAGCTAAAGAACCCAATCTGTCCTCCTATTTACCCATAGCTGAGGAGAGAAGAGATGGATTCATGACTTTCCCAATGGCATTAAGGCGAAGTGAAATGCAAACAGACTCGTCCAGGATTTGAACTCTGGCCACCGATTTTATTTTCTACGACGACACCACCCTGTCAGCTGAGACTGTAGAATATGCCGACTGCGCCTCAGTAGAGGAGTAAGAACCCCCTCCCCAATGGGACCACCTGTTTTCCGTGGGATGCGACTCGTTATACTTAAGGATGGAATCCTGGTGGATGAGCAGTCCATGACACGCAACACTCTAATTAAGCCCATACTTAGGTCCCCTCCGATCAATCGTCTGGTCATGTCAAGCTCTAACATCTATATGATTTTTCCAACCCTATTGTCCTTATGGCATACCCCAATCCTTTTTATCATATTTGTGCTAGAATGCGATGGCTGAGGGTCTTAGTACCCTGGGTATGTTGTTAAACTCTCTGATAGTGAGGTTCCAGTTTTGAGCTATGGGGAATGTGGAGTACCCCTTCGTCACCATTATTCCCAGGTCCACTTTGACCCAGAATGGTAGTATTTGTAAGGGCCCTATGTGTTGAATAGAAAAAATGAGTTTAAAAAAGAAAAATTAAGTACCCATCAAGAATGAGTAAGACAAAACATCTTCGAAATAAAAAGACCCAATGGGTTGACATGCCGTAAAACCCAACCAACGACAATAACCGTAGCGGTTATAAATAAGTAAACCCCTATCATCATCATGCCACTCTAATAGCTATCGCAACACGTTCTTATCGGTCATTGCTCCTGAAAAGTCGACCCACACTTGTGTCTCCATGTCCTAGAAAACGTCATTTGTGAGTTTGTTTTTATTTCTCCAACAGCGTCCGGTGTGTCTTGTTCGTCGTATTTGAATGTTTTTAGTGATGGGATGTAAGTGGCTGTACAGCTGCTTTTTGTGGGGTGCTGCTTCCAGGATTTATTCAGGACAATATGCAACATCCTTGTGTAGTTCCCTTCTAGCTTTTTTCTTACCGTTTCCTTAAATTCCAAGAGGTGCAGTCATACAATGACACTGTCACGGTTACAACTTGGAATAATTCTCGCTTTATTTTATCAGAAATATCAGATTTCCATGAGATCAATAATCTATCTATAGCAGTCCATGCCTTTCCTATGCTTATATTGACATCGCTTCGTGTAGATAAGATATTACTACCTATGTATGTGGAGTGGTCTACTAATTTCAGAGTCTTGCCATCCAGTGAGGATGTGTCTCGATCTTGTTTAAAACACATGATATAGTTGAAGCGTATTTGAAAACGAAATGCAATAAAAAGCTGTCTTCACATTACAATAACCATAAAAGTTAAACTCATCATATCAATAACAACTTTCTTATCTTGAATTTTATAATTAGACGGTGCATTGTTAAATATTATTCATTCTTAACTACCATTTCTTTCATCTTTATTTCAATTGCTTTTTATCGCTACTACTCAGACCGTTACTGGCTGACGACTGAAATTAGGATGAAAGAAATACTAGTCAAAAATTAAGCGTAAACAGTTTTAGGTTCTATTGGCTGCTCAGTCTTTGAGGGGAGAAAAAACGCCATTCATGCGTGGTTTTATTTGTTTTAAACTAATAGTCGAGGTCTGACGTCGTAGATTAATGAGAAAAGCGTTGGTTGTAAATTGCTTGAGTTGAAACTGTTGAGCGCCAGCCACGCCGGTCCACCGATCCCGATTCCCGACAGTCGTCTTGGATTTCATTGCATTACAGTTGGTTTCATAATTGTGAATATGTGATTAGGTACTGGAGAGAGCGAGAGAGAAGGAGACCATGTAGAAGGAGAGGAAGAGGGTAAAAGAAAGTGTGTGGGCGAGAGGTAATGTGGAGGGAAAGAAGAAGAAAAGAAATGGTACAGATGAAAGAGATAGACAGGAAAGAAAGAAAGAAAAAGAAATGGTACAGATGAAAGAGATAGACAGGAAGAAAGAATGAAGAAAGAAAAAGAAATTTAAAGGTCAAGAGAGGGAGGGTGGAGGGAAAGAGGAAGAAAAAGATGGTGTAGATGAAATGAAAGAAATAAACTGGAAAGAAAAAAGTAAAAGGTTGAGGGAGAAGGCGGAGGGAAGGGGAAAAAAAGAAATGATGATAAAGACAGAGAAAAGAAAAAGAGCAAATGTAAAGACAAGAAAAAAGAGAGAAGCAAAAAATAAAATAAATAAATAAACAACAAAAAACAACAGAGGTTTGGTTTCTTTGTTTAATGGAATATTAACTTTCGTGCTTATATCAGAGCCATCCTTGTAGAACAGTAGCGGTACTATTTAACCCATAGCTGGGGGAGGAGGAAGAGGTTTCACCCCTTTTCCAAGGGCATTAGTCCGAAATTGAACGTAATTACTTGACTAGAGTTCGAACTAGCTTACTACGATGTTGCAATCGAGCTCATTAACCATAACACTACAGACACTCCCCATCCACCCTCCGAAATAAAAGGAGGGAAATGGCCAAATCCTACTGAATGTAATGGTTTCTCTCTGATCATCGAAGTTAAGCATGGTTGAACCAGCTCAGTACTTACATGAGTGACCATTTTTGAATGGCAGATATTGTAAGCAACTTATTGCATTTTGTCAGTCTAGGCAAGTCTGAATAAAGAAGGGAATGAGAAAGATGATTTTGAAAACAAAGTGAAGACAAAAGGATAAAAAGGAAGGAATAAAACGTGTGAGAACGAAACAAATGCTAAAAAGAGAAAGGGAGAGGGTGAATAAAGTGTGTGTGAGAGAGAGAGAGGGAGGGAGAAACCAAACAAAGTAAGGGATAAAGTGGAGAAATAAGAGAGTAAAATATGGCTTAAAGGCAAACATCCTAGAAATACTTTTTGCCATTATTCCAACACTATTAAATCCAGGTATGTCATTACCCAGGAGTTTTGGAAAGCATTCTATCTGGGACACAAGATCGAAACAATGAGACTTAGAGGCATATTTTTTTTTTATTAGAAAAAATAAATTGAAGATGAAATTATAAAGAACAATTTTAATCCAGAGAAATGTATCTTTATTCCCTGACTGATTTTTTTTTATTGGGGCGGAGTGTCTGGTCACCCTTGTTAAATGTATAAAACCTGCTCATTACTTAAATAATTGGTTCTAAAACTAGCAACCAAATTAGCCCCCTTTCCCTATCCAGCCGGGTCACGTTATATTTTGGCGAGACGCTTATGAAATAAAGTATAACACGTGTTTAAAAAAAAGTTTCGAAATAGAAGCTGTATTTACCCAAACTGAAGGGAACAATGAATTAAACGTTCATTTTCTTCAGAATAGTCACTGTGATATGCAACACACTTATTACAGCAAATTTTACATAAGTTGAAGCACTTCTAAAACTGTTCTTTTGAGATGGTGCGAATCTGCGCTGACATATGTGTTCCTCCTCGTTTTCACATCTTATTCTTAATGTGATTTTTCAGTTTATGAATCAAGGAAGATATGTATGGTATGTATGGAAGGTGCTGCATTTGCACAATTCTGCGTTTCATCAGAACATCCTTCAAAACGTATCGGGATTGGCATGATTCTTTTTTTTTCAAACTCTTATTTGTCTAGACATCACTTTATTAGACAGGGTGGCCTATAAAAGACTGACACATAAAAAATAATCATTTAGTCTTTTGAGTCATAAAATATAGTCCAAACACATATCTTTAGCTATTTGTAAAATATGATATCTTGTAGATTGCCTTCACTTTTTAGGGATAAAAAGTTATACCTTAATCCGAGCACTTGTATAACTTGGCTCAAAGTTTCTTATCTCTGCACGAATATTATTCTTGAGCTGTAACAATGTATTAAGCTTATTCAAATATATTCACTCCTTTAACTAAACCCACAAAAAGAATTAAGGAAGGCAAAGCGAATGGAGATGTCAGGTGAATTTGTTCTTTTACATTGTAATTTGACATTTTAAATTTGCTTAGGTTACTTATAATGTCTGAAAAATTATATGAAAATTAAATTAAAAACAAAAAAGTTATGAATTTTTTTTAAAATTCAGTATTTTGTGGGCCACCCTGTATTATAAGTTGTTCAACGATGAGCAGATATTTATTCAATTCATCCCATCTATGGGTTAAATAGAAAAATGTATTTATAAAAAAATTGTATTATCTATTAAGAATTGATTTATTTCAAAACCTTATCGGCATTAAATGACACACTGAGGTTGATATGCCGTAAAACAAAACCTAACCAAACCAAATTATTCATTTAAAAAAAATTAAGACTTATGTCTCGATAACTTTTAGTTTAAAATAAATTTTCAGTGGCCATGAAGGTAAATTACAAGTCATAAGGGGTTATCAACAAAAAGGGCTGGGAACTATTTGATTTAGATGGATTACCTCTTTGTTGTTGTGTGTTTATTCACTTCCGTACGAGTAGGATGCAACACAAGGTCAATTTCTTTAGCGGTGTTTAACAGGCGTGAATTCAATGTTTTCCTTCCCTTTCAAGGTTAAAAGGCTCAGTCTGCCTGAATGTTTACCCGTAGCTGGAGGGAGAATAGTTGGATGCATACCTTTCCCAAGGGCTATATGAAATGCAAACAGCTACATCATATATTTGAACTCTTGTTGCCGAGTCCATTTGCGTACGATAATCATTAGACCGCATGCCTCCTCTAGGTGTTGTATACAGCTTATAAACTTTAGCTAGATTAAACAAAGCTAACTAAATAGAAACAAACAGAAAGGAAAAGAGAGAATAAGAATAGAGAAAGTATTGTCTGAAAGCAAAAGACCGAAGAGGTAGAAGGAAAGTTTTTAATTGAGAGAGAGAGAGAGAGAGAGAGAGAGTCAACTATAAAAACGAAGGAAAAAAAAAAAAAAGAAAGAAATAAAAATAAAGAAAAGCGAGTAGAAATAAAACTGCAGTATTTTGTTAATGAATATGGCTTTATGGCACATCCGTATTAAGGTAATTGCGGCTGCCAATTATCTGAAAACTTTTTTGAAAAGTAGTTTTCCGTTGTCTGTCAGCTCCCATGAAAGTTTTTGTACTTCCACTCCCGGCACGTCTGTAGGAGGCAGATGTAATATATTGCCCTCAAGTGACCGGCAACTGTGAAAAGCAGGAGTATTAAACTCCCATAAGAGCATCAGAGACTTGTTTATCCCCAAAAAGGTAAACAGGAAAATAATAATGATAATAAACAGCAGCGACCCCATTATCTCCATTTTTTTAAATTTAGGAATTTAGTGAAAGGTTGATAATATTGAGAAAAGACTAGTTTGCTATTTTTTTTGTCTGAATTTCTGAAACTAGTAATAATTATTATTACACATCCTATGGGACATATCGTCTCGGGAGTGCATCTAGTTGCCTTGCTGTTGAGAGTTCAATTCCTGAGTTTATGATACATAAAAGGTCGTATATTCTGGTTGAGTCTAAGAGACGAATGACATCTGTAGGACTAAATAACAAATGAGAATTAACTGGAAAAGAAAGAAGAGAGTGAGAGTGAGTGTGTGTGTGTATCACCGAATTTAAGTAATGATGAGCCTGTTCAATACTTAAATGGGTAACCATTTAAGCAACAGTAGGTACTATAAGTAACATGGTATCAAATTACTTGATTTGCCATTAAATGACTCAAAGAGGTTGATAAGAATACAACCAACCAGGACATCCCTATTTTACCCTTCTACAGAGGATACAGTCAGCGTATTCTATGCCCCACCAACAGAACATAAGGAATTTAGAGACCAAAGACTAAAAATGTTTAGCTTGCAACTATTGGTCATTTACATTATTGTAGAACCGTTTGTCTTTCTGGTATTTCTCTTGTAATTGAACCCGTATAAATACAGTTTAATTGGAAATCAGTTTAAATTCGGTTAAAACGTGTATCTTTGAATTGCATGAATGCGCCCAATAACGCGAGCGGGGAGGGGGGGATAAACAGCCAGAGGAGATGTGGTGTGAAAGACGATTATTCTTACTTAAACATGTCAGGATTTTTGACCGAGACAAAAATCCGTCATTGCAAATTTCCATACTTTTTTTATTTCATTCAAAATCCTCAGAGCTGTTTAGATGACAAAATTTACTCACGACTGTTTTCAAGATGGCTGCTTTATCGGGCAGTCATGGCTCCTAGCACCAAATGAAAGTACGTGTCTGTATAAAACGCAATATTTTGTTAAGGTTGTGAGAACGGTAAAGTCTAGAGAAAAAAACGAGATAAATAGGAAAGGAGTGGGAGCGTATATATCTTCCGTGTTGAGAGCAAGAGGAACAAGAAAAGGTGAAAGAATGGAGAATATTGAGACGGTGATATATATATCGTGTGTTTGTTTCGGGGGGAAACATGTCTGACGTAGAGTGTATAATATATCGTTTATGTAAGTGAGAAATTAAGAGAGTAACAGAAATAATTAAGATGGAGAAGCATGTACAGAAGTTAAGCTATTTAGAAGGAAAGAGAAGAAAAAATAAGGTAAAATGTATAGAAAAAGAATAAAGACAGCGTCAGATAACGTGTCGTCCTGGGAGAATAATAATAAGAGAAAAATAAAAAGAAGTTACCAGGCCTACCACCACCACCTCACCTTGCTGGTCGGGGGAAGAACAGATGGATTCAAGTATATACCAAGGGTATTAGCGCGAAGTTGATTGATTTTAACGGCACATTAACTAATCAATGGTTATTTTATACCAAAAGGTAAATTGCGAGGAATGGTCAGATTCATTAAGTTTTTTCAAGGGTTTTTATTTTATTTAATAGTTGCCTGTAGTTGTTTGTTGCTATAAGGACTGGGAATCGACTTGATGGATTAGTTTATAGGATAAAGTTCAGGTTTATTATGTTTTGCCATAATTTTATTTCTTTCAGGAAGGATAAAATAAAGTAATTAATCTTCGAGAGTAGTTTCCTTATATATATGTGTGTTGAAAAAATGAATAAAGGAAAGAGAGTATAGAATGGATAATATAGGATATTATAATCAATTTTACTTACACGTGTTTCGGTCAGGAGTTTATCCATGTGTACATGTTTTGTTTATCCATGTGTACATTTCAAATAAGGATTTACTCTGATGAAGGTCGAATTTTCTTTGTGTGCGGAACATTTCTACATTTTTTCTATTATTATTATTTCATTTCATTTGGTTATTTAAAAATAATAATAGTTTGAATAATGTACACATGGATAAACTCCTGATCGAAACACGTGTAAGTAAAATTGATTATAATATCCTATATTATCCATTCTATACTTTCTTTCCTTTATTCATTTTTTCAACATACCGTCGGATTCACTTCCAGTTTCATTTTTACACATACACACACACACACACACACATATATATATATATATATATATACATGCGGGGCTTCTATAGATAATAAGATTACGATAATCACCTAATCAACATAAAATCTCTTTCAAAGTCTGCATATATTTTTGAAAGCATTAAGGGGTCTGCGAAAAAATATAATTTGAAGACCACTCATGCAGACGAATGTCTGTTCCTTTCTAATTAAAGGTACACATATAGTGCTTGCATCTATGGAAGGACTGATTTGATAATTTGAACACTGTATATCATGCTGATTTTTCTATCTTATTTTCCGATATTGCCTATTATATTGTATTCGTTCCATGATAGTATGTGTATCTCCTTTTCACCGAATATATGATGAGTGATACCCAATTTCAAATTCTCTTTACGGATTAAAGTTTTTCTTTGATACATTGTTGCCTTTGTATTCAGATTTAGTTCTCCTTGGTATTCTTTACCACAAATGCAAAAAAATGTACACATAGTTCTTGATCATGTTATTATACGGTGGAGGTTGAATTTTGGTAAATGTGCCTGCGAAGAGTAGAACTAATTTAAAATTCTATCCTGGGTTTCTACTGGCTGTAGTAGGTTTGTATGCTTTGATCCAGTAAGTAGAGTAAGAATTTATATCATTATTAATTACGAAAGAATAAATGAGGGAAAGTGATCTATAGTTAGCATTTCATCGAGATTCGAAATTGGTATTTTTAAAGTTGAAATTTGGACTAAAAATTGCTTTAATCTCTAATAACGTTTTAATGCTAATGTGATAAAATTCTCGTTACTTTATAGCGGGGTTTTATGACGGTAATACACTGAAAATGCAAATAATTTGGAATTCAATATTAATTCCAGTAAGTTTTCCCTTGGATGAAGCCCCCCTGTAACTCGTATTTTTATATGGTGTGAAGCGAGGATGTCGTATTTTTTATGTCCGCTATTTTAAAAAAAAATCTTTTTTTGAGGTGAATTCCAAAACAAGAAGAGCTAGTTATGGTGTGTATGGAGGGGGTGCACTTACACAATCACACACACAAAAAAAAAACTGCCAATCAAAAAGTACTCAATGCAGATCAAAAGGTGTCAAAAATTGGCACTGACTAATCTCGATTTGTCTAGACCTCTAGACAGGATCAATTTATTTAACTTGCTTAGTTGTACACATATCTGGGCAACTCGTCGTGATACAATAGTTAGCGAGCTTGTCTCACAAAATCCATTACTATTGAATAACGAATTCGATTCTCGCTGGATGTACCATACTTGTGACCTTGTCACATCCTACCCATGGGGAAGGTGGTAAAGGTAATCCTTAACTATTTCCTCGTAAATTCCTACCATAAAATAAACTGAACCTTCATTTTATGTCCATGTTTTTACAATACATGTTTTATTTTTCTTGCACCTGTTATTTTACAATACTTTATTTTATTTATTTATTTTAATATTCACCTCAATGTGTATATTCTAAAAGTTTTTATTTTGTGAGAATGGTTAGTTTTAAAGTGGAGGCTCGTTTTACAATTTAGCCATGAATTGGATCCTCCTTTTATGACCGAAATTTTATTTTTTCGTCGACGATGATTAAAATCTGACGTTTTTATTTTAGAGTACAACAGCCAAAAAAAGAAAGAAAGAAAGAACAACAAAAGGATCCCCCACTTTAAAACTAACAATTCTCACAAAATAAAAACTTTTTAGAATGTACACATTGAAGTGAATATTAAAATAAATAAATAAAATATATTTAGTATTGTAAAATAACGGGTGCAAGAAAAATAAAACATTTATTGCAAAATTACGAGGAAATAGTTAAGGATTACCTTGGTAAATACCTACACACATCTTTATTTAATCTTTGAATGAAGATAAATTAAATCTTCAGTCTTGATACTTTTGGTCAGACTGTTTCTGTTGTTTTTGTAGTAGTGGGTGCGATGTTACGAAAAAATATTTCTTCTCAAATAGTTTTGCATGTATTTTTTTTTTTAAAGTTTGAGACTCCCTGGCCAAGTAAATGCAATATTTTCCAATCTCACATTTCTTGTATTAAAAAAGAGAGAGGAGTGAAGCTGGAAGAAAGTCAGACACACACTGCCGTGAGTCACCACCCTCGACAGTTTTCGCTGGTCGTTAGGCGACTGAATTCGAATTGAAGAAGATAAAGCCGAATTTAGATTTATCAACCATTAAGCATCTTCAATCCACACGGGAATAATCTGTTTGTTAAAGTCTTCCAAAAATAGGAACACGTAATAATCTGCTGATACCTGAAACAATCCGTATAACGTGACGTGTACGCCAGCGTTACCGGTGCAGTTCGGTGCTAACAAAGATGGCGGGGTCGACTATTTTATGAAGAACTTGCATTAATTCTCGGTTGGTTGCGTTTTGCACACGTTGTTTGTTTGGCAAATCCGTGTCGATTCGCGTTGCGAATATAACAGATTAAATTTAAACTTCCAAATTTTATACAACATTTCAGAACCTTTGATGCGCCAATAGCAAAATATGAATGTATTAAAATCCTATGTTTTAATATGGATATTAAGAGTATAAAAAACTTAAGGAATGAAAGATAATAGCAGAGATACTCGGTGTTGCCCGGGAGAAAAAAAAATACAAAAGACGGAACAATTTGAAATATTTCTGATATACAATTAATTTTATGATTGATTTTTAACGACACGTCAATCCGTCTCTGGTTATTTTATGACTAGAGATTAGGGAATTGCGTTTGCAGTGCGTTCATATATTCATATATGAGGCGCTCGTGGTGTAATTGTTATCGTCGTACTGAGGGAACAAGTGTATTAATCTGGAGAGTGACGACGTGGAAAAGTAACATAGTAGCACTGGTAACATATGCAAAATGCTTTAGTCAAATGGCAATAAGCCTTTTGGACTAATAAATGTTTGTACTTTACTTCAATCGTTTGAACGACATGAATACAAAATAAAATGTTTTAAATAGAAAAATTGTCATTAGTTTCTTCGAGTCTGTTTCTTGTTCTACCACCATTTTGATATGAGTCTTTTTTCACTACTAACCCGTTACCTGATCATCCAACATACAGCTGGCCATGGAAGCAACATGCATTTAACCTCCTCTTGTTATATATTGTACAAACGGAAATACGAATTTCTGGTTTTATTAAACAAAGAAGTTTTTACAACTGCCCGTTATCAGATCAGGAGATAAAAATACGTGGGTGTAGCTAGGAAGATAAAAGAACTGAGGGCTTCAGAAAGGTCGGTCGGCAGTTGGTCCCGGAGGCAGTCACGCGGAGAGAGAGTGAGGTGATCGAGGTCAGTAGTCGGCCGAGCGGGACCTCGTATAGTTGGTGTGTCGGAAAAAGCTTGTCGCCCAGAAATTTAATTGAAGGACCGAAAGTGTAAAGACTGAATATATTGATTAAACTGACCCTCTCTCTCGAAGTTAAGAAGCTTGAATTTATTTCAATAAACTTCTGGAGGATAACTTTGGTGTTATTGTCATCCCTTACAACGAAGATAAAACTATTGCAATTTAGTACAGTGACGACGCGCTATGCAACACTCTGTCCCATCATTTATGAGGTTTAAAAAATCTATTCTTCATCCAGCTATGAGTGAATAGTAGGGCATACTGGACTATTTAACCTTGGTACGGCAACTGGTTTAAATTCAAGCCTGTTAACACCCGCTTTAAAAATGACCTTGCGTCACACGTGGGTTTGTAAGAACATACTGGTTCTTAGGAGTCACCCATCTTAGTTCTGAACAGTATTAAAGCATTTTAAGTGTACTGCTGGAATACAAATATTACTGATGTACTGGGTTTGGCTGGGTTTTAGCTCAGTCAGTAGAGTGTTCGGCTAGGAATCACAAGGTTCTTGGTTCGATACCGGCCCTCGCCAACTCAGCGAATGAGTAGCACAGATCTATGCGGTTAAGTGATGAGCTAATGGTAGGTGTGGTGCTCCACCTCTGATGCTAAAATAATCTCCTTGGTCTAGCGCTAGTGAAAAGGAGATAGACTCCCTCGCTGTCTGGCTGATACCGACATTAGGCCGCCCCGATGACTTTACTTACTTTTACATATATACAAATATGATGAGAATTTTCGAAGTATATAATAACCTGGATATGACATTAAATTGCATCTCAATTTCTGGAACACCGGGAAGTGTTACCATTATTTCCAGGAGTTCTCTGACCTAGAGTGATAGTACTTGTCAGAGTCTTATTACTGGGTCAAATAGACCTGTTTAAAAAATTACTCTAATTAAAAAAAAAAAAAAAAAAAAAGAATATTTGATACTATATAACTAAAAAAAAAAAAAACAGTGAAAAAAATGATTGCAATAGAACGTTGATAATATAAATGGTTAAAATGAAACATTTACAAATTAATCAAATCTCGACATTAAATAATCCATAAGGAGTTGATTAATTAAACAAACTAACGATACATGAGTTGTCGGCGTCAGCACTTGAGTTGAGTGAACTTTGCTGACACCAAGTCAAGTGGAACCGACACTTGATTAATGAGCCTTTTGACGGTCTAACAAGACAAAGAGGATGAAACCCACATTTCCATCAAGTAAACAGGAGTCGGACGGTCAACTAAAGTGTCTAGGCTAGCCAGGTTCTTGCTGAGACAATTCGCTCTCTCTCTCTCTCTCTCTCTCTCTCTCTCTCTCTCTCTCTCTCTCTCTCTCTCTCTCTCTCTCTCTCTCTCTTGTTTTCTAGACAAAATCGACCATTTCATCTGATTCTGTGTCCAGCCTCAGGCGATGATCTACGAAACTGTATCTACAAGCCAATCAGATGCTGGTCTAAGCCACGGCGCTACAAAACCAAATAAACCGAAATATATAAATAGACATTTTTTGCCTGTGATATCACAGGTTATATAGCATAACTTGCAATAAGTAATTTGTGAAATAGATTACTTATTTCACTAAAAATAAATATTTATTCTTTTTCGTCTTGTACTCAACAACGCTAAATTAAGCTGTTACATCTTTATAGCATTGTTTTATATATAGTTCGCTACAATCAAGAACTCTTAGCAGGAGCATATATTCCAACTGGGCGAAGTGACCGCCACTCACACACATTCACCAAAAGGATAAATCCATCATAAATATTAGGGTCACTTTTCAGATACGGTCACTTACGATCATAACTGGGACCGGTACAGACTATGCGTTTTCTGTTAAAACGTTTTGTTTTATTTTGTTAAGATATTTTTCAACTAGTTATCGATTTTCTATCCCGAACATCATCATTCCGGCGTAATATGAAATGAGCACGAAAAGCTCTCTGTATCAATTAAAGATTCATTAGTCTTAAAAAGACGTTTCAATAGCAAAGTGTTTGCGATGATCATAACTGATCATATCTGAATAAAATATAATGTCTCATTAGCAAGACATTACTATTATCACTAACTTTAGTTAACTTACACTAACTGATAGTTTCAAATGTGGGACGTATTTTTGACTCACCTTGTATAATCCTTGATCATAATGAGAAAGTACTCATGGAGGCGCGTGGTCTCATGTTTTGAGTCGTAGGAAATGAACTCGTCGACCCGAGTTCAATTCCTGGACGAAGCTGTTTGCGTTTTACATGGCACTAATACCTCTGGGGAAGAATGAATCCAATTCTATCACCAGCTATGGGTAAATAGCAGGGAAGACTGGGCTCTTTAACCATCTAGGTAACCAGTTTAGGAGAAGGGAAAACTCTGAATCAAATCCGTTAACCTTGTGTCGCATCCTGCTCGTGCGGAGGGGTTGGTAAATAAATAGCGTGGAAGTATTTTTCTTTCTCCAATGACAAAATGTTCTGTTCTCTTTCATGGCATTGCACCCCTCTACAGTTGTAACATGGGGGCTATAATGGGGGAAAGTAACAAAAAAAAGATAGGTGACGTTCCTGTGTTCGTTTCATGGTGAGAAATTGTATGCATAAAATCAGTGAATATGAATATATTTTTTGAATTAATATGTCGTAAGGAAAAATAGTGGAACTATTTATTTTAAAATCAGCCCCACCTTTTATTAAATTTTATGAGATCTCTATGAAATATAATTTGGTTGCTAAGATATCAAGTTTTTCTATTAATATAAATCCCCGGAGAAATGTCTAAGCGATACTTATGCCAGACTAATAGGTTCTTCATAGTTGCACACTTTGTAACAATAATCATCGTCTGCTTTCACTAAAGGAATACATTGCAAATTAATTTACTATAAAAATGTAATGTTCATGATTTTACAAGAGAAATGGTTTGTAAGTTATTCTACTATAGGAGTGCAGTGCTTGCGATTTTACTGAAATAATGCATTGTAATTTATTTTATTAGAGAAATGGTTTGTAAATAATTTAACTATATGAATGCATTGTGAATTAATATATTATAGGAGTGCATTAAACATGATTTAACTATAAGAATGTATTGTAAATAATTTTGCTATAAGAATTGTCTGTAAATAATTTTAGAATTGGATTGCATTACAAATGGTTTTGCTCTAAGAATGCATTGGAAAAGGCGATTGATTGATTTTAACAGCATGTCAAGTTGTCAAGGATTATTTTATGTCTAGAGCTTAGTGAATAGTATTCATTTTGCATTCATATTTAACTTCTTTGTTTAGTTGCTAAAGATGTTTTCAGCACGAATATGAATAGTTTTAAACATATCTATTTGACCTTGACAAGTACTACCACTCCGAATCAGAGTGGACCTGGGAGTAATATCCGTAAAACACTACCCAAATCTCCAGAATTATTGCATCACCATCATATGCAATTTAGTACCCTACCCAGGACACCCCTTTTGTGGTGGTTTTATTTCTATTCAGGGAATTCAGCCAGCTTATTCTAAGCCCCACAAACAGGGCGAAAAGGGTTTTTGAGTAATAACTATATGAGAGTAGTAGGTCCAACATGGTATTGCATCTAATACCAATAACCATCATATACTTTTACTGCAGGAATACGTTGCACATTATTTTACAGTAAGAATGCACTGTAAATGATTTTAATATAAGAATGCATTGGAAAGGACTTTTGAGTAATGCTTATGCCGGAATAGTACGTTCGGCACAGTAGCACACTTTCTGACAATAACAACCAAATGACTTTTAGCTGTGTTTAACTCCGGATACGATTTAAGCCTGGCACTTTTATAGGCGTTCCACTTGCAGCACTGTATTATCCTCTGTGTGTTTTGGTCTGGAGAGACCAGAAGCCTTGCTCTTTATCCTGCGCTAAATATACTTTGCTATTTACAAAAGCTGGAATCGCGTGACAGTTTGAAGTTTGCACTTTTCTTTTCAACATTCCGAACATTCGTTCTTTCCCCTCGAGTTTTCCTTGGCGACGATAGACGGCTATTTCTTCAGCATTATTTATTTAAGCTGAGCTTAATCTGTCACAAGGTCAGAAGTGTGAAACCTCGAGCGAGAATCGGACTTAGTACAGTTGTAATAGTCTGCGAGACTAGCATGCTACCAACAACTACTCCATGGCCAATACCAAAGAACATTTTTATTTGGCTTTAACTACTGAAATCTGACTTCGTTTTTTTTTTCTGAGTCGAAAAGTAATCGTTATATATATATATATATATATATATATATATATATATATATATATATATATAGAGAGAGAGTATAAATAAAAGGATATGATAACACCACGAAATGCTGTTAAAGTGAAAACATTTTATAACATAGCTGATATTGAACAATATTTCGATTTTATGAAAATCATCTTCAGAGCTTGTTTATACTACGTGTTGTTAAGAGCGGAGACAAAAGTCATATGAGTTCAAAACAAAAACCTTGATATTGCAAAAAAGAAAAAATAAAGTTATACAATAGTTTCGAATGTGAACACTTCCGCCGCATTTTTCACGGTCATCAGATTATGTATATCTTATTGTAACAGTTTTTAAAAAAAGAAGACATATTAACAATTTTGACACTAGACGAATTCTCTTAATCAAAACGGGATGAGTATTAGCCTGTTGACGGTTGGTCTTCAACAGATTTATAGAAAAAGAATTTTTATTTTTGTAATTAATATTGTAAATTTTCTATTTTTTGTTTTTCTTATATATAAAGTTAAAAAAACAACACTGAGTATAAACAAGCTTGAAGATGATTTTCCTAAAATCGAAATATTGTTCAATATCAGCTATGTTATAAAATATTTTCACTTTAACAGCATTTTGTGGTGTTTTCATATCCTTTTATTTATACTCATACCGTCAGATTCATTTCCTTTCTTTTAACTTTTAACAACCCTTCATATATTTTGCTCTGTTGGTAGAGCATTCGCCTAGGAATTGCAAGGTTCCAGGTTCGATACCAGTCTCCTACAATTCAGCGCATGAATAGTACAGCTTGAGTTATCTGATCTTTGCAGTACACACACACACACACACACACACACATACACACATATATACATATATATATATATATATATATATATAACAGGTTTTGTTGAATACCACATGATGTTTCTTCTTAATGATTTTTAATTGCTTACATTCAAGGATTGTACAATTATTCTTATATCGGAGTCCAAGTGAATAATTCTGGCACTACAGAAAACGAACTAGAACAAAACATCCACCTGAGGTCGATCATGGGCGTTGTCGAAAGCGCAATGGAAAAATATTTGGCACCTTCACTACCACTTGGATCCCGATATATAAAAAAATTACACTAGGGCTTGAACGTAAACAGTTTAAAATCATAAGGAAAAATATTAGTTGGTATTCAACCAAAGCTGTATAAATAATAACTTGCTGCCCAAATATATATATATACCTACTACATGTCAATTTTCGGTTTAGCTCGGTCAGTAGAACGTCCAACTAGGAACCACAAGGTTCTGGGTTCGACACCGGTCCTCGCTAACTCAGCGTATGAGTAGCACAGGGACCAGTGCGGTAATGCGAGGAGTTGATAGTAGGCGTGGAGCTCCGTCTGACGCCAAAACAATCTACTTGGTCTAGCACTAGTGAAAAGGGGATAGCCTCCCTCGCTGTCTGACTGATACCGACTTTAGACCACTCGACTTTACTTACTTAGTATTCATAAAAAAATATATGAACCTGCAACCTACAATATGTAAATTTTCAATTCATTTTTAAGTAGTATTCATAGAAAATATAAATTTCTTTGTAATAAAACTAAAATGTAGTTAGTTACTTACAGGGCAGTTGTCCTTTGGTTATGTTTGTGATTGACATGTCTATAATTCTCGAAAGCTCACGGCATAATGAACTTTATAATATGTCGTGTGCAACATCTCATGTGCCAAAAGTTCCGGTGAAAACGGACGTCCCAGGGGGAGGAAAACATGTATCACTACAAGGCCAAGCTGTGGGACAGTGTTAAGCTTTTTTCATGCCTTACTTTTTATACTTGGATATGTTGCTATGGCAACTGCGTTGTCATCTAAGTCATTATAAAAACAAGGGAGGTACGCCCCCAGGTATATAAAAACAATGAGATAGAAGCACCAAAAATAAATAACTTCTCAGAGTATAATTATACAAGGGTCATTTTATATGCCCTAGAATTTGATATATATATATATATATATATATATATATATATATATAGGGGAAAGACTCAACAGAACATGAAAGAAAGAATGATCAATTTAGCCAGTCTGAAACAGAAAAAGCAACCGAAAGAGTCAGGATAATAAATATTGAAAAGTGCTGTATACATTCTTGCAGAGCCGGTTTAAGGAACCGAATTAGTGACAGAAGTTGAGATACACTTTCAAGATTATTCTGACAGTTCTCAGAATTATCCTGAAGATCCGTCTCTGAATCACCTGGGTAGTTAGATATATGCACATACACAATGACTGGCATTTGGGAAGAAAAAGTATAATTCTGATTTATTTTCAATTGCATAATCTGATTTTTGGTAATTTTTACAGAGAAGACTGAAACTTCCAGTATCTTATTATAATGGAGATTCGGTGTCTTTTTGTCTATAACCGAAACAACATCACTGTTTACGTCACAGTGATTTAAAAAGAATCTATGAATCAAATTTTGACGAAAAATGTTATACTTATTCACATTTTAGATGAATCTATGTTTAAAATAGTTTTTTCATAAAATATATTAGGGAAAATATTTTTTTACTAGGTCGACCTCCTCTCCTTTTTTCATTTTATGAAATCCGAACAAAATATATTTTACTCACGCGATTTAAAAATTTCTCTATGAAGATAAGTGTCTGGATAATTAAATCAGAAGTTTTTTAGAAACGTTTTGGAGGTCCTTATTGTCGTAAAACAAAACAGATATCCCAGTGGAGTTGAGTGAATATGATGCTTTTTAAGTAATTTTTTTTAATTAAACGTTTTTATCTTATTTATTGAATTTTTCCCACCTCTCCCAGGCAACATCTTTCAAAAAATGTTTACACCGCCCGAAGTGTTTTTTTTTCATTTTTGTTTTTTGCTAGTCTAATTAAAATAGACAGGAAAACACCATAAGTACGAGGGGGCTCCAAAATTAATACCATCGAAAAATTTCCGTCAAAATTAGAACAGATACTTGGGAACACAATGAACAGTCAGATAGAGAAAAAAAATTCTTCAAGATACTATTTTCATTATAACATACCCTGTCAGTGGAACTTAGAATACACACAGTATTCCTTACAGAGAGGTAAGATCCTTCACCCAGATACACACCACTCAAAATATGTATCCTAAGTATGACACTAAACTATGTCAGGTGGTCTGTAAAGTGTGAACTACCATTACATTGTCATTACTCCCAGGTTCACTCTGAACCAAAGTGGTAGTACTTGTTAGTATCCCAATTATTGGTCAAATAGATCTGTTTATAAATTATTTGTATTAAATAGAAATGCTTGAAACCATATAAATGTGGGAAAACCAACAATGATTATTATCAAACCGGAATAGCTACTTGAAATTACCTAATTGTTCATGAATTATTAGTATTGGATCAGAATATTTGACATATAATTGTGTGGAAATTATTTGTATTAGATTGCAATACATTTTATCATTTAACTGTGTGCAATAAATGCAAATATAAACATACAATGTATGTGCTTCCTTAAATTCTTGGCATATGATAACTTCAGATGGGTTAACATGCCACTAAGATCAATCAGTCAGTTTAGTTTACTAGTTAATCAGTTAACTAATAAAAGAACCTGTGAAGAGTCATGATCACCCAAGTTGTGAAAGGATATGGGAATGTTCCTATTTTATAAAAAGATTTATAAAAAATGTTTTTCAAGTCGGTCTGTTCCACCTTTACTTAATTTTATAAAAGTAAAAAGGTAAAATCGTCAGGGTGGCCTAAAGTCAGTATCAGCCACACAGTGAGGCAGTCTATTCCCATTTTACTTGCACTAGACTAAGGAGATTGTTTTGGCGTCTGAGGGGGAGTTCCACACCTACCATCAGCACTTCACTTTACCGCTTTAGATCCCCACGCTAAATCTCCATAAAACATCATTTTGATTCTAAAAGTAGATGCTTTTCTATATAAGATAAATCATCGGAGAATTTTTTTATTTTATTTTAGAAATCCTAAGTAGTGGGTTCAGCATGGCAGCACAGTCTGTGACTGTAACTGCCACTGACTTTTAAATCCATAATGGCTAACAAAATAAGGTTGAATTTCCTTGGTTTATTTCTTGCTCTAAAATACACCTAAAATGGATCAGTTGACGATGCAATGTGTATGCAATGGATTTTCAACTCCCCCCTACCCTCCTGCATCTCCTGCATTTGCTCATTATATTGCCTGCTAGTCCGATGCACACGCACTGATACACGCCAACCCTCAAAACCCTTTCCCTGCCACCACTGCTGCCAGTTACACGAGACACTAATGGTTCTTCTAATCCAAGATAAGCGCTTAAAGCAACCAGACTTTGATGGCATTTTCTCTTATAAGATGTGAGGCTTTTGTTTTGTGAGGCAACCTTTTGAAGAACGCATAAAGTTAAATAAACCACAAAAAGCAAAGATAAATAAAAGACACTATATATAGCTATTTACACTCACGTATTGGGATTATCCCCCCCCATATATATAAATATATATGTATATATGTATGTATATGTATATGTATGTATATGTATATATATGTATGTGTATATGTATATGTATGTATATATATATGTATGTATATATATATGTATATATATAATCCCTTTGTGTGTGTGGATATATATCCAATAACTGGAAAAAATTATAACATAAATTTGTATTTACACTCAGGCATGAACCAAATGTTGGTCTGTGAGCATATACATTTTAAGTAAACACACACACACACACACACACACACACACACGTGTGTGTTTCAGACTCTTATCTAGCATGAACTAAGATGTGTGTTTGTGTGTATCAATGTATGCAAATGTGTAAACATATTTACATAATATCACTTAACATAATCTATAAGTATATCTGTTCTCCAGTAGATAAGTATGTGAATGTTGGAAGAATTTGAGCATACTTTGATTTTAAGATGTATGAATGTTTAACTTGCATGGAAAAGTCTATGTATATATAAACTTGTACTTTTGAGATGTGGATCAAGTAAGTATATAAATACACTGTCGAGTAAGTTAAAGTATAGGATGATAAAGATTTACCTAAATTTTAGATGAACACTTCACTACTCGAAATATATATATGTATAGAGAGAGAGGGGGGGAGAGAGAGGGGGGTGATAGATAGAGGTGGTGATAGAGAGGTGGTGATAGAGAGAGGGAGAGAGGTGATAGAGAGGGGGGTTATAGAGAGAGAGAGAGGGGTGATAGAGAGAGGGGGGATAGAGAGGGATGATAGAGAGAGGTGGCCAAGACAGGGTGAGAGAAAGATAGATATTAGAGAAAGAGAATAATAGATGGATATTAAAGAGCAAAGGGGCAATAGAAAGATTGATAAATATTAGAGAAAGAGTGAAAGATAGATATGGGGGGGGATGAGAAAATAATAAAAAGAGAGAGAGCTAGAGAAAGATAGTGAGAGAGTCATCAAAGAAGAGATATATATTTAGAAAACGATAAACATTAAATAGATATTGTGAGAGAAAGATTAATAGATATTAGAGAGAGGGAGATCAATTAATTGAGAGAGAGAGAGAGAGAGAGAGAGAGAGAGAGAGATTAGATACATATATAGAGAGTGAAAGAAAGATATTAGAGACAAAGACTGGGAGACAAAGATATAGATATTAGATAGAGAGAAAGAGTAGGAGAAAAAAATATAGATTTAGATAGAAGGAAGTGAGAGAGAAAGAGTAGGAGAAAAAGATATAGATATTAGATAGAGGGAAAGTGAGAGAGGGAGTGAGAGAAAAATATATAGATATTAGATGGAAAGATTTAGATATTACATAGAGGGAAAGAATCAGAGAGAAAGATATTAGATAGATATGAAAGAAAGAAATAGCAGACATAAATTTCTTTGTTAAAGGGAATCTTTAGTTTTTTCATAAAGGCTACTCTTTTTTTATAGACAGTTTATCCTGTCTATTGTATTATTGGTATCCAAATTGAAGATAGACTTGCTCCAGGCTGACCCACAAAAGCCTGATATGTTTTTATATGATATGATTCCAGTATTACTAGTAATCTCAAAATACTTAGTGAATTATGTGCATTTTACTATTTGATAAGTTTTATATCTGTGTGCGTATCTGCATAGAATTAAATGCATCAATATGCACATTTATATTTCTTCCACAAATCTGCATTTTCATGCATGTTATATATTTGTGTCTGTATTTATCTGCATATGCTTTGTGGGTTTTTTATGCGCATATTCCGGAACTTATCAGTAAGTCTGCAGCCTGCGGATAAAAAAAAGTATGTATTTTATATATGAATATTAATTTTTCAACATAATCTCCTTCCTTGTCAATGCACTTGATTCTGTGTTGAATGTCAATCACAAGCAATTATTAGAGACTGTAACAAATTAACCGTTGGTCATGCCGGCAGCATGGATAGGCATGACAATCTCTCACCAACCGTCCCTATCATTCATTGCTCCTGGCAGGTCCTCCATGCAGCAATCCAGTATATGCGCAGAGCTAGTTGATGTGGGCCTTTGCTGGACAGCCTGCACTGGCATTCCCATGTGCTTGCTTCCACAGGAGAATGTCACTTATAAGTTTGGCTTCCATTTTTATCATATGGGTGCTAGAAGGCGGTGGCTGCGGGTCTACATGTCCTGGGAATGACATTAAACTCTATCTGATGGTGAGGTTTCAGTTTTGGAGGTTTGGGGAATGTGGAGCACCACTTCATCACTATTGCTCCCTGGTCCACTCTGACCCAGAGTGGTAGTACCTGTTTGGATCCCATCTATGGGTTAAATAGAAAACATGAGTTTATAAACAAAATTGTATTATCCATTAAAAATAAAATTATTTCAAAACTGTCGGCATTAAACATTTTTAAACACCAAATTACCAATAGAAATATTCCGCATAAAATAACCCAAGGGGTTGACATGCCGTAAAATCCAACCAACCAAACTACATAAGTATATATGGGTATATATTGCTTATTTATTAGGGGACAAGTGGCTGCACAGCTGCTTTCTTGTGGGGTGTTGTTTTCATGATTTGTTTAAGATTACATGTAGCATTCTTATGCAGCTCCCATCAAGCTTGTTCTCTCTGCATTTTGTTAGAGTCCAAGGGGTGTAGCCATACAGTAGCACTGATACAGCTACGGCTTGGAAGAATTGTTGCTTTAACTTGTCAGTGAAATTGGAAACACTTTAGGTGGGTGTAATTAAGTAGGAAATATAATTTAAAGGAAGTGTATATTTCACACACATCCTATTGAAAGATAGTTTAGAAGGTCTAGTTTAGCTTAAAAGCACTGTAAGGGTAACCCAAACAGAAAAATTTTATACCTTATTTTTCTGATGCATGTATCATTGGGGAATGAGAAAAGTTTTAGTAAACAGGACAGTCTGTGGCCTGTTTTCTAAAACATTTTTGGTTCCCCAATGATATCTGCTTCTGAAAAGTAAGGTAAAAAAGTTTGATAGTAAATACACAACTAGACTAAGAAGGCTCATAGTTAATTATAAAGACATAGTATTATATATATATATATATATAAGATCGCCGGGGAGGCCTAAAGTCGGTATCAGTCAATCAGTGAGGGAGTATATCCCCTTTTAACTAGTGCTAGATGAAGGAGATTGTTTTTGAGTCTGAGGTGGAGCGCCACACCTACCATCAGCTCCTTACTTTACCGCACAGATCCCTGTGCTACACATACGTTGATGAGGGCCGGTATCGAACTAGGAACCTTGTGGTTTCTAGCTGAACGCTCTACCGGCTAAGCTAACCCAGCCCTATAATTATATATATATATATATATAATATATATATATATATATATATATATATATAGTTGGCTATATTTATAACTAAAGAGTGCTCAGTATCATTGATAAAGCCTGTATGTCTAAATTAGAGTAGCAATGGCACTTGGTAACTATCAGTTTCTCACTTATGTACATTCATATTTTTCCTTATATACTGTTGTGTGTGGCATGATGAGAAAGCTGGTTTAGTTTGTGGGTCATGATGTCTTATTTGAAAATTGCATAGGTGAGAAACTGACAGTTACCAAGTGATATGTCTTCTCTACCCTAACTCTCTCTCTATATCTATCTCTCTCTCTCTCTCTCTCTATATATATATATATATATATATATATATATATATATATATATATATATATATAAATACACACATATGTCCTATTTCTTACTATATATGTATATGAATGCATATATATATATGTATTTGCATATTCATATAAATGTGCATTATTATATATATGTATACATACTATTTCTTACTATATGTGTATATATATATATATATATATATACACATATGTGCATTTTTATATACATTTCCTATTTTTTAGCATATATATATATATATATAAATGCACACACATATTGTGTCTGTATGTACAGATGCATTCATCTATAATCTATTGGGTCGGGATTTGGGATTATCTATGTGATTTGCTCAAGGATGCGCAGTGAAAAGACTCCAGTGAACCAAAACCAAATTTTGATAACCTTATCTCGTGCCTTTTGGCTTTTGCTTAAAATCTTCTAGAGCATGAAATGGTCTCTGTATTTCATCTTCAGATCTTTCTGCCTTCACCTCCTCATGATTTAAGAGATTCTTCTCTTCAAGCCATTTTTTTTTTCATTATGTTTTTTTTAAATACCTTTTTCTTGATGGGGAGCAAATTTTTTATTTTTTTATTTTTTAAATTTTTTATTTTGGCTCAACTCTTGCTTCCTGGATCATTGTTTTCATTATTTTCTTTAATTTTATAATTAGTTCAATTTTTTCTCTGTCATTTTTTTCCTCTATTTCATGGATTAAAACCTTAATGTTTGCATTTATTCTTTTAAAACTATTGTTACATTTACATATATACATGTCCTGGGTAAGTATTTACCCAACCCATTTAGTATGTCAGACAACACTGCAACTATGGGGCATGAAGCAAGGATTGAACTTGCTTTTCAGTAGTAATGGATCTGTGACACTAGCTTGCTAACCATTACACTACGACTGGATGCCCATATACATGTTCTAGGTATGACATTAAACTGCATTTTGTCTGTTTCTCTCTTACACTTTTTCTTTATTTCTCTATCTCTTTTTCTTTTCTTTCTCTCCTCTGTTCATTTAAGTGGCATGAAAGAATTTCAGTTGACTGATGCTCCTGCATTCTCAACCCTCCAATATATATATATATATATATATATATATATATATATACCAAACCCTCAACAGAAGTAGGATGTGACACAATATCAATTTTTTTAAAGAATTTAAAAGGTTTGAATTCAGAATTTTCCTTCTCCTGGTTGCCTAACTAATGTTAAAGAACTCAGTCTGCCTTATTATTTACCCATAGCTGGAGGAAGAATAGTTGGATGATTACTTTTCTCAAGTGTATTAGTGCTACTAGCAAATATGCATGCTCCGGGTGCAAGTATTTGTTTTAATATAATAAATATCATATTAAATTAGAAAGGCTAATGAAACTGAATAAGAATGTAGATGAATAGATTTGAAACAGAGGGGGTATGATTGAAAAATAGAACAACTTTGAAACTAACTCTTCCATCATTTTCCATTACTCCAGTCTTTCATTGGTAAATTTTCCTAATTTAACTATTTAGTTAAAATAGGAAGTAAAGAATAATATTACAGTTATTTCTTCTTGTTAATGGATTTCTTTTAAGATTTATTCCCGAGATTTTTGCTCATATTCAATAAGATAAAACCAAACAATTAGAAATCAATAATACTAAGCATATATTTATTAAAATCAAATTTTTAAGATCAATATGCAAATTAGCCTTCCATTCACACTGCAATCCGCTATTTTGTTGTATATATAAATACAATTGCATGCTATTAGTATGTAGATATGGTCAACAGTCTTAATGATGTAAAATAATTTTATTAATAATTGAGGTTTAAATAAAAATAAAATCATGGAGAATGTGACTTGTATAGTAATATAAAGACAAGGAATTGTGACTTGTATAGTAATATAGTTTCGGTTACAGACAAACACAGTATCTCCATTATAATAAGATGTTAGATGCAAATAGTCTTGTCCTATATTTAAATTCAAGTTGCCAAGTCCATTTCCTACAATAACCATTACACCACATATCTCACACTTCCAATCCAACTCAAGCCACCAACTGAAACTCGTGGTGTAATGGTTAAAGTCATGAGAAATGGACTCGTCGTCCCGAGTTCAAATCCTGGATGTGGTAATTGCATTTCACTTAGTGCTAATACCCTTAGGAAAGGTATGAATCTTACTCTCCCTCCAGCTATGGATAAATAGCAGGCAGACTAGGCTCTTTAACCTTGGTTAGGCAACTGGTCTGGGAGAAGGAAAACTCTGAATTTAAACCTGTTAAACTCCGCTTAAGAAATTAACCTTGTGTCACATCCTGCTCGTGCGGAGGGGTTGGTAAATATATATATGTAAATACATCTTGTGATAGCTCACTTGGTAGAGCGGAGGACTGTATTCCATAATTTATAGTGGCGACTATGCTAATTATTATATATATTCTGTATTTTTAAAAATTTTCTTATATTCAAGTTATATTCTGAAATCATCTTTTAACTGGCCTATTTCCATATCAAATATACATTTTTCTGTTTTCATTATAGTTCTATAACTTACTCATTTTTTTCAATTTCCATCTTCGTTCATTTATATTTTATCTTTTGTATATTATTTAATATTTTAAATTTATCATATTCTATTGATTTTATGCATTTCTTTTGGCTTTTTATTTACCTGTCCATATTGTCTTACTCTAACTGTTCACACTGCATTTATTTAATTTCTTTCTTTTCTACTTATGTATTTTAGGTATTTTTTTAATATTATTTTTCAATTATAAGTCAATTTAATATAATGACACAAAGAGCTCTCTCTCTCTCTCTCTGTCTCTCTTTCTCTCTCTCTCTCTTTACACACACACAAGTTTGATTAGAAGCCATAGACAACAAATGCTCTTTTCTTGATTTTTTTTTATTACCTCACGATTCTTGTTTCCATTTGAATGAATGTAGTTCAGTAGATAGTGCATGCAAGAACTGTCTAAAAGTTTTTGATTGGGCACTTTCGCTTTCACTTTCACTTCACTATTTTCATGATATTTAATTCAGAGTAATTGATCAAAATCTTATGGACAATTTCTGCATGCACTATCTACTGCACTACATTCATTCATATGGAAACAAGAATAATTAAGTAAAAATTAAAGATTATTTCATTTCAGTGAACTTTAATGAAACTCGTGTTAAAGATTTCAATCTTAACACTCGTGTACATATACATTTATGTATTTATAATTATAAGTATAATTTTAATTAATAAGCAATTATAATCAATATTTTTTTATTTAATAGTTAAAAGCTGTTTCATGTTCAATCCAATTATGCTACATTTTTAAGAATTTTACCTGATATGCACTATTTCTTGTTAATGTAGAAATGACAACTTGGATACAAACTTGCAATAGAAAAACAATAAAATTAAATGAAAGGAATTAATAGCCAGTTATAATAAACTTATATGTTAGGGGCCGGGTTAGCTCAGTCGGTAGAGTGTTCGGCTAGAAACCACAAGGTTCCTAGTTCGATACCAGTCCTCGCCAACTCAGCGTTATGAGTAGCATAGGGATCTGTGCGGTAAAGTAAGGAGCTGATGGTAGGTGTGGCGCTCCACCTTAGATGCTAAAACAATCTCCTTGGTCTAGCGCTATTGAAAAGGGGATAGCCTCCCTCGCTGATTGGCTGATACCGAATTTAGGCCGCCCCGTCGACTTTATAATAATGCTAATAATAATAATAGTAATTGGGAAGCTACCCACTGTACTTGTCATCTATTCCAGCAGACCACAGAGTGAAACTGAAAGAAAGAAAAAAAGATAAAAAAATACTTAGATCTTGCCAGAGAGAGAGAGAAAAAAAAGAAAAAAAAAACTGTGAAACATAAAGGTGATATTGATGCTAATTATAATTGGTACACTTAGAATGGTTTCCAACGACCTGGAAAAGAAACAGGGGCAACTGGAGATCAGATTAAGAATCAAGGCCATACAGACCACAGTATTAAGATCAGCTAGGATACTCAGAAGAGTTCTGGAGATCTGAGGATACTTGCTGTCACTCAGACTTCAGTGAAATACCACCATTTTAAACTAGTAAGAAAAGCTCACAATGAGTTAATATTATTCTTACTAGCAAATATATGCACCCTCCGGGTGCAAGTATTTAGGTTTTAATATAAAAAAACATTTTAAATCAGAAAGGCTAATGAAACTAAATAAGAATGCAGATAAAAAGATTTGGAACAGAGGGGGTATGATTGAAAAATAGAACAACTTTGAAACTAATTCTTCCATCATTTTCCCTTACTCCCGTCTTTCATTGGTAAATTTTCCTAATTGAACTATTTAGTTAAAATAGGAAGTAAAGAATAAAATGACAGTTATTTCTTCTTGTTAATGGATTTCTTTTAAGATTTATCCCCGAGATGTTTGCTTATATTTAATAAGATAAAACCAGACAATTAGAAATCAATAATACTAAGCATATATTTATTAAAATCAAATTTCTAAGATCAATATGCAAATTAGCCTTCCATTCACACTGTAAACTGCTATTTTGTTGTATATATAAATACAATTGCATGTTATTTGTATGTTGATATGGTCAACAGTCTTAATGATGTAAAACAATTTTATTAATAATTGAGGTTTAAATAAAAATAAAATCATGGATAATGTGAGATAAATAACAAAGGGATTTGAGACTCTTATAGTAATATAGTTTCGGTTACAGACAGACAAACACACAATCTCCATTATAATAAGATATCTGTAATCATGCTTACCATTTGATCTTAAGTTAATCCAGATGAAATTTTCATGTCTCACTTTTTAGTCTCTTCCATTCTCATATAATCACTAAATAGTCCTGATTCATTTTAAAAGGTTGATTAATCATACTACAATAATATAATTTCCTATGAAATAATTTTCCTCAAATGTCAGTTTTTTTCCAAACTGTCCCATATTTAGTTGAAATACTCTTAAATAGTTACAACTCCCTTATTGATTTTAATTTTGAGTTTGAATAAATATTTAATATATTATACTCACGTTCTATGGTTTTATTATAAGTCTGTATATATATACGCCAGTCAAATTGTATCTTCATCTAAGAGATGTGCAGTAACCACCTGATGCACGTTTTTAACTGCATCACCTAAGTTACAATATGTAATGCATGTTTTTTTAATGAGAGGTCACATGTGCATTGTCAAAACTCCAAACCAACCCTTGTTACTGTGACATGCAAGTGTAAGAACACTAGCACCTTTGTTTTTTTGGTGCAATGAGAGAGGTGCTGTTGCAGGGTTGGAATCCCAGGCTGCAGACTCGTATCGTTTTTATTTGCTGCATCTTTGGTGGTGGTAAAAACATGGTGCTGTGTCTCTCCTGAAAATAAGAATACAGTTGGAGGAGGAGAACAGATATTACATTATCATCCCATCCTGAAGGCTGAGCTGCAAAATAACCTGATCTCACAGAGATGTCGTATACGATATCAGGACAAGCATAAATACTGTGAAAGTTCTTGCCACCCTATTGGTAGGGCTAAGAATATGTCGACTGCATCTCCTGCATAGGGGAAAACACCAACGTTTCTCAGTCTTAAATCCACAGTTACCTTTCTCCTAGATTGGTTGCCAACCAAGGCAAGAGTACGCAATCTGCTGTACTAGATGAACACAAACTGTCTTAGATGAAATTCAAAGTTATTTTACTGAATCTGTTTTCCATAATGTTAGTTGACAGGTCAGCACACTTGATGACTGGCGATATATTCCCTAGACAGCACTTTGTCATTGCACTAAAATGGGTCACGCCAGTAGTATACTGAATTAATTTTTGAATTAATAACCAAGGGAATAGGGTAATTTCTGGATGGTCCAGCAGAAAAACGTTTTGATTATTGTCCTAATACATACTTATGCATTCCGTACCCCCTCTATCTATCTATGTCTATCTCCTACGCACGCACACACACACATACATACATATACACACACACACACACACACATATATATATATATATATAAGTCATAAACCTAATGATGAAGCAAAGCATATATTTTGCCCGACATATATTTATTTTTCTATATAATGCTCTTACTTATTAATGCATCTGGTTCAATAGGGAATATTAATCGGTCAAATCAAACATTATACTGTTATATATACTAGCAAATATATGCACCCTCCGGGTGCAAGTATTTTAGTTAAATTTTGTAATAAAATATATTAGATTGGAAAGACTAATGAAACTGAATAAGAATGTAGATAAAAAGATTTTGAACAGAGGGGGTATGATTGAAAAATAGAACAACTTTGAAACTAACTCTTCCATCATTTTCCATTACTCCAGTCTTTCATTGGTAAATTTTCCTAATTAAACTGTTTAGTTAAAATAGGAAGTAAAGAATGATATTACAGTTATTTCTTCTTGTTAAGGGATTTATTTTAAGATTTATTGAAGAGATTTTTGCTCATATTCAATAAGATAAAACCAAACAATTAGAAATCAATAATACTAAGCGTATATTTATTAAAATCAATTTTTAAAGATCAATATGCAAATTAGCCTTCCCATTCATACTGTAAACCTCTATTTTGTTGTATATATAAATAGAATTGCATGTTATTAGTATGTAGATATGGTCAACAGTTTAAGTAATGTAAAACAATTTTATCAATAATTGAGGTTTAAATAAAAATAAAATCATGGAGAATATGATGTAAATAACTAAAGGAATTGTGACTTGTATAGTAATATAGTTTCGGTTACAGACAGACAACCCCACAATCTCCATTATAATGATTGATATATATATATATATATATATTATATATATATATAGCTTAGTCGGTAGAGCGTCCGACTAGGAACCACAAGGTTCTGGGGTTGATATCGGCCGTTGCTAACTCAGCGGATGAGTAGCACAGGGATATGTGCGGTAAAGTGAGGAGCTGGTGATAGGTGTGGTGAGGTGGTACGAGTGACAATTTTAAGTCCATGAAATCACTCTACTAGCCTCTGTACATACAGTATGACGCAGAAATTAGACACTGCTGGTGAAGTAAGGACCAAGTCATTAGTGAATTTCACCTATGGACACCTACACGTGGACACACCAGTTCATCTGACCACCAAAAACCTACATCAGTTATATGCGTGCACTGGATGTCGTGAGGAAGACCTGCTAGAAGTGGTGACCGATAGGGACGGGTGACGAGAATTTTCAGGAATTCGTGCCGTTAACACACATTATGATGATAATTAATAGAAAGTACATATATATATATATATATATATATATATATATATATATATATATAGGTAGTTGTTAAAAAGTCGAGCCGCACTGATGAGAAGTAAACTTCGAAACACGTGTCTGTGGATGACTGATATATATATATATATATATATATATATATATATATATATGTATTAAGAAATTTGAAAAGACAAGTGTTCCAAAAATAAGATAAATGTATTTATCACGCTTAAACGTTTCGGTTTCTTTAACCTTCATCCGGATGTATTAAGGGTGAAGAAATTGATTGATGTTTTATAGATGACAGGAGATAAAAAAATCTTTATAAATGTTTTGTTGTTGTGTAACTGTATTTGTTCAGCGTTATATTTTTGAAAGACGAGTCGCGATCTATATATAGGTTGTGTGTGTGTGTTCATTATAATGTCTATGCAGTTTTCATAATTTTAATTGTAAATTAGTTGTTTTCACAGGACGCGATACACCTTGTTAGTTTGGCCCCAAAGATTAAAGTTGTTTGTTTGTTTGTTTTTTGTTGTTTTTTTTTTTTTTTGGGGGGGGGTTTCATGGAGATTTCTTAAATTGTTTGGAAGGGGAGAAGCGACCTCTTAGCAAACACGAAAACTTGATTGGAGCCGATATGATTTCTTTTATGGGGACATGTAATGACTTTCGCTCTATTCAACAAAACTTTGCGGTTTAAATGACCCGCTGACCAGAATAACTGATGAGATTCGGGCTATTACTGAAAATCAACTGCAACTTCAGAATCACATCATGGTTTGTATATATAATGACTTTGTAGGCACGGTGAAGATTGACAATCACAAGAATAAATCTATTCAAAAATCTAATTCTTTCACTTGCCCTTTTTACAGATAGGGTTTGATCATGTACTAGCCGTAGTACCCGCACATCGCTGCGACATTGTTCTTTATGATATAGTTTAATTTGAAAACGTACAGAAAAGAAACCGACCCTGATTAATAATTTTCAGACTTGTTTTTATATAAATACCCCGCCCAATAGAACCTGTGATGATATTAGAATATGAAGACCGTTACCCCATACAGTGGTACCTTGACTTACGAGTACCCCAACTTACGAGTTTTCCGAGTTAAGAACTGTCACTCGGTCGATTTTATGCTTTGTGTTGAGAGCTAAAATTTGAGGTAGGAGCCAGCTTCAGATACGTTTATATAAGTTCACTAAAAACATTTAGATTTCCAAATTTATTAGGTCAAAGAAAAATATCATTCATAAAAAAGTAAACATTAAAATACATTGCAGCACTTTATTATGTTTTTATACTGCCAGTTTTCTGATTAAAAAAAAGTAAAAAAAAAAACTGGGGTGATTTTTTTTTTTTTTGTGTGTATGTGGTGGGGGTGCTTAAATGGATTAATGGCATTTTAGTTTATTTCAATCGGGAAAATTGATTTAATATACGAGGAAATTGAGTTGCGAGCAGAACGAATTAAACTCGTAAGTCAAGATACAACTGTATCATTGTGTTTATGTCTAAGTGCTTATTTTTTTATTATAGCCGTCTCAAAATTATTTTTTCTAATTTAAGAAGTTTATTTCTTTTTTAAAAAATGGTTTTCATATAAAGTCACATACAAAACTATTACGTATATATATGGAAATAAAACAATAGGTAATTTTCACCCTTAGTAGTCAAAATTCATAGCATATAAGGCAATTAGAGTAACCTCCCTTGACTTTCACTTTGAACTAAGCCGGTAGCTATTTTAAAAGTTTCCGTGCGAAATAAACAAATCTTAGAAAATTTTTCTTAAACAATACAACTGTATGCTTTAACACAAAAATATTATAAAATGGGTTCTTAACAATTAAGTTCACTTCAGATAATACGCACGCACAATTTTATGCTAGGAATTTTAACAACTAAAGGTGAAGATTACCAAAAATTATAATTACAAATAAATAAGACAACGCAATTATTTATTAAAACTTGCTTTTAAGAATTATAATATAAATGAAATATGTCATGACTGTGATAAATGCCATTTGTTAGCTTCATTGGAAACTACGAAATAGTCTTTAAAATGATCACGGAATTTGTAAATTTTCATGGAGACTCACTTTTAAGATTTTCAATATGAATATTTGAAAATCAGTTTTCTCGTTTCTATTGAATATATGACACAAGATTATTATTGAAAACTTATATAGTTTGTAGTTCATTAATAATACTATAAAATGTTACAGAAAATTATAATGGAAGAATACAAATATTGCACTCTATCTACTTTAATCTATTTCATTTTTATTTAGTTGTTAACATCCTATTTTGTCTTAATATTGATTTGGCAAAAAAAACAAAAAACTGAGATATATTTGAGTCCTTGTTTTAGAGTTTAGTATTGTACAATCAGAGTAATTTCGAAACATTGGCATCTTTATTTGTTTGTACTTTTTTGACAATTCAGACTTTATATAAACCGAAATTATCATTGTTTTTGTTTGTGTGCTTTACAAGAGGGTTACGTCTTTAATACTCTGCAGAGTACATATAATCTCTTTCTGTTTTACAAATGTATTTTTGTGGCAATTGGCAAAGTATTTAATCTCCACCGATTTTATATATATATATATATATATATATATAATGGGCCGGGTTAGCTCAGTCGGTAGAGCGTTCGGCTAGAAACCACAAGGTTCCTAGTTCGATACCGGTCCTCGCCACTCAGCGTATGAGTAGCACAGGATCTGTGCGGTAAAGTAAGGAGCTGATGGTAGGTTGGCGCTCCACCTCAGATTCTAAAACAATCTCCTTGGTCTAGCGCTATTGAAAAGGGGATAGACTCCCTCGCTGACTGGCTGATACCGACTTTAGGCCGCCCCGTCGACTTTACTTACTTATATATATATATATATATACACATACTGGGGTTCACAGAACACCCCACCCGCACTTCCGTTTCAGGTGGGTGACACTTTTAAGTCGTAACTACTGCAAGACCGGTCATGTAGTGCAAAGTCAAGCGTACCATTTTACAGAAGAATGTAAAGCTCTGTCAACTCATCTTTCATTTGGCTTTTTTCTTCTTTTTTGATGACTCGGTAGCTATTTCCTTATGCTGAGAGAGAGAGAGATAACAATGCCTTTTCATATTTTTCTCTTTTACACTGTATTTGATGAGATTTATGAATATTCCTCCCTCCTCTAGATGGTAATAGAGATGAGACCACCCACAAAGTATGTTTATGGATAGTTTCATCTTTTATTTATTTTTGTCTATTGATTTATTCATTTTTTGTATTTTTTGTGAAATTTGTTGTTGATTTTTTTAAAATCATAATTTTAATGTGTTTGTCACTATGTAAACACCGAGATTTTGTATCTTTCATTCAGTGTATTTGTTATCATTATTTTTATTACTGAGTGCCTAGTCATTTCGTTTTGGGGTTATATTCTCGTTTTTGTCATTGTGTATTTTTGTGTTTTTCGTTTATTGTTACAGATGATGAAATATAATTTGTATTCTGTGCCCCAGCCATATCCTTAATGAACCCCTTAGTAGATTATTATTTGTTTACCTTTCACCAGAAACAATACTGACTGTTGTTAATGCTTGTTTCTTTACACTCCTAATGTAAAAAAATAAATAAGCTTTTATTGTATAATTCGTCGTTTATTACGGCACGGGTATAATACTCTCACTGGTTCCGTAACTTGATTTGATCGTGGGGCGGTAATAGGTAACGTGCCTTGGGTAGGAATAGCCAGCTGGAGCCAAACCAATTCTACAGATAGTTTGAAATTGTTTTCCTTCTCCTAGACTGGTTGTCGTACCAAGGTTAAAAAGTTCAGCCTGACCTACTATAATTGGAGTATAATTGGATTCCCACCTTTCCCAAGAGTATCAGAGCTATGTGAAATGCAAACAATCTTGTGCAGGATTTGAATTCGGGTAGCCGAGTCCACCCTCGACATCGATAACCGTTACACTACGAGCACCTCACCATGGGTATATTGGATAACATAATAATGTCCAACCATAAAAATAAGCGTTATTGGAATACACCTGGCAGCCACTTTGCCTTAAGCAACCGCTTATTTCACTTATACCTCAAGCCGGCCCTGACCTTATATATAAGATATAGAGATAGGAAAAGTGTTAAGTTATGATAAAATAAAGGAAGTTGGAGAGGGTGCTATATTTATGGTAGAAAAGAACATGGTGAACATGGCCAAGAAATTGTGTACTTAAAAGGGGAGATAGCTATTAGAGTCAGTGTTGTTAGATGCAAAGATTTTGCCCAGAGGTGGTCAGAAATAAGGAAAGAAATAGCCAATGAATATGAGAAAAGAGAGAGAAGAAAAAATGCAGGAACTCCAGGGAAACCGAGTGGAGAAGGAAGCGGACGCCGTAATATCGGCTATAAGGGAACTGAACGTGATAAAGCAAATTTGGACTCTTGCCTTCCACCAATGCTATCCTTTACCGCTAATGCCTCCCCTCTCACACTACTTTCATTCCATCAGGCCATTGGCGAAAGGCAAGAGATCTCCAGGAGGGAGATTGTTATACCTCATGAGACTGTCCATTTATGACTTAAAATGTTTAACAAATGGCCACTTTCAGGATTTTGGTCTGTGTGGTGTGAGGGAGCTCCGGACTGTGGTCTTGACCAGCTCTAAATTCTTCAAGCTCCACACACCGCCTTCCACTCAGCACCTCCCCCTTTTTTCTTTTCCCGCCACTCTCTTCCGATCAGCCGTCGACTCCCCCACCTCCTCCAACCGCAAACTCTCTTTCACTTTCACTATTTACTTTCCTTTTCCCTCGATGATTAAACTAACTTGATTGCCCGTAATGATTAGTTCGCCGTTTTATTGATTGGGAATTGTGTTGCTTGCTAGGCATGGCGGCGGTTAAGTCCGCTAACACTTTGTAAGTGCGTCCTGCGCCGTGGCTGCTAATAAAATCTCGGACAAAGTTTCCTTCCTTTTCTCCCCCCGACTCCCCGACGCTTTTGAGGGCCAGATTGTCAGAAGAAGACACTTACACGTGTATACAGACCCGCACAAACCCCAGACACACAGTCGAATCATTCACGTTATCCAAATGTTACTTTCTAACACGCAATGCGTCGTGCGAACGCACGGAGTTTACGGATCAGTGTAAAGATTTCGTTATCCCTTCAAGATATCCTTCATCAAGTTCGACTGTCGGCACTGACGTGAATGCGCACGCCCAACAAGAGGGTTGATGCCAGGTTCAAACCCTGGTTCATTCTATTTGCTCAACAAGTACTAAGGGATAGTGTTGTTAATGCAGTAGTTGAGTCGAGGTCGGAAGTACCGGCGTTCAATTTCAAAGTGTAACCAGAACAGTGCATGCTAGGAAATAGGCAGTTTCGAATGTAGTCGAGTGACCCGAGCATCAGGTTTTAAAGTCGAGTTCATTAGATCCATCATTCAATATGATAGAAAAAAATCCCGTTTAAGATGATGACACATGACCTTACGTCAAGTATTATTTGTATTATTATTGATGACTAATGAATACATAAAATTTGCAAATAAAGTAATTTACTAAGACTTAGCACAAGGCCAAAAATATGGAACAGCTTGAGTGATAAATTGTGCTTTTTTCTGTATGGAGGAGAAGTTGATTATTGCTACGTACCCCTATTCTGAAGAATTGCTAGATTAAAGGTCAAACTCGCTACTCAGTAATTTTTAATCTGCCCATACAAGATCTGTTTTTTTGTATCATGAATATTTTGAATGCAGTTAAAATTCTTTCAGCTTTTTGTTTTAACTTCTACTTTGCATTGCGTGTTTAGGTGTTGTAGATTTTTCTGTTTTTAGCTAAGAATATGAGCTTGATGCAAAGGTTTCTAAAATTGTTGAACTCTGTTTTATTCATGTAAGTTCATATTGTCCTTATTCGGTCATTAAACTATTTTCTTGGTATTTCCATGATCTTGAATCAATATTCAGCAAACTTGTTTTTCATCATGTTTTGAATTTAATGAACATGTAGCATACTACTTAAATCTTTGAATATTCAAACCACTCACAGCGGCTCTCCCAACACTGTGATCCTACCGTAAACCACTGACAGTGTATCTCGCACGTGTCACCATTTACAATAATATGACTTTATTTATAATAATAATATGACTGTATTTGAATAGAATGAGTTCTGAAGTGAATAGATAGTGAACTTTAAAATATACTGTCCTACAGGTTAAAAATGCCAATAATAATTTAGTACAGCCGTGGGGAAAATTTGGTATGTAAAGTTCTTCTAACGTGTTTTTATCAAATAAGTTACTTTCGTATCGGACCGCTTTCTTCTGTTGTCAGTTGTCTCTCTTTCTATGATTCTGTGTTCTATATTATCTGCTCTCATCATGAAACACGGTGGTATATTTTTGTGTACATACTTTTTCATTTTTTACCCGTTTCCCAAACATAATTGCGCGGGGAAAATGAGTAGCAGCACAGACGGAGAGCCACGTCTAGCTTTGATGGGCCCTGGCCTCAATTCTAACTCAATAAATTCTGATTTTCCCAAACTCATGTGATCCTGAGACTTTCTAAGTCAATGAGAGTTCAGCAGATATACATGGGGTTAAGATCTGTTTAAATCTGAGTGATTTTCCAACTAATTTTCCAGTTTACGTTTAATTTTAGAATCTAAACTACACTTCCTTACAAGATTGATAGGCTATGCCTATCCATTATGTAGCAAAAACTCTGAGAAAAGTTTTGGATATCTTCAAATTGCTAGAACTTCTGACCAGACAATAAGCAAAATTGTCAAAGATTTGCTGATAAATACAACTAATTTGAAGGCTGGGAGATGTTTAGATTATCTGTTAATTATGAAGAGCTAAGACTTACCCCTTCAACTTGTCTTTGTGTATTAAAACCTACCAGTGAAACTATGAATTAAGTAAACATTATCAGTATACCAATATATATATATATATATATATATGTGTGTGTGTGTGTGTGTAATGAAAAAATAAAATAACTCTTTAAGAAAGGTGTTCAATACGTACGTAGAGCTGGTTTAGAGAACCAAATGAGTAACAGAAGCTTACTACACGGGTTTCCCCGAAAAGCATCTCCAGGAAAACTGAGAGAAAGGTATTGGAACAAACGTATGAATATATTCAAGAACTCAGTAGAATTAGCATAGAGGAGGAACAAAACGCATAGATAGACAGTTAAGTAGCCATTTATTTTGACCCTACATCTATTCAATATATTAGATCTTTGATTTAGCAGTTCTTCAGGATTGGGGTAGGCGACTATAGCCAGCTTCTTCTCTATACAAACAAGATGAAATGTATCACATGTCTTGTAATTACGAGCTCTCTCAACAATTTTTCACTTCACAATAGGCTCTACGTCAGACATGTTTATGTTTGCTTGTTTATTGATTTTTAACGGCATATCAACCCGTCTGGGGTTATGTCATGCCTAACGGTTAGGAAGTTATACATATCGTGTATTTATATTTGTATTTTTTTAGTAATTGGTTTTAACAATGTGTTAGTATTATTAGGGATTATGTTGTATGGTATTGGTTTGTTTCATGTCTATATTCTATGATATAATTTTATTTCCCTAAAAAAAGAGAGAATATCCTCCATGTTGACATTTTCAAACAGATCTTTCATATTGTTTGCTTTAAAATAACGTTTTCTGATGTGAGCAAGAAACCTGCATTCCATGAATAAGTGTTTAACTGTCAAAGGTGTTGACATGTTCCACATTGTGGTGGTTCTTGTTTGAGTATGTACAAAGCTGGTTTTATGGTATTGTTTTTTAAAACAATTTTTTGAAACTACTAGAGTAACATAAATATTTGTTTTTAATTTGTTCATCTACTTGTATACTAGCTTTGTTTATTTGTTTTGTTTAGGGCAAATCAACCTCAAGGGGTCATTGATGCCGATAAATGTTTAAATAAATTTATTCTTAATGGGTACTTAATCTTTCTATAAACTTTTTTTCTATTTAACCCATAGATGGAACCCTAGCAGGTACTACGACCTGGGAGTAATGGTGTTGAAGGGGTATTTTACTTTCCCCAAGCTCCAGAACTAGAACCTCAATATCAGATATTTAACGTAATACCCAGGACTAAGTCCCTCAGCCACTGCTTCTTGCACATATACGATAAAAATGTTGCGGGTTGTCATAAGGGCAATATAGTTGGGACAATCATATAGATTTAAGTGACCAGCTTATTGATTGGAGGCGGCCTCTCCGACCGCTCGTCTAGTCTAATTAATGACCAAAATGGTGTGTTGCATGTCATGGACTGCTCAGCTACCTGGGTTCCATCCTTAATTATATACTAACTTTGTGTACAATACATTCACGATATATATCAGAAGTAAACAATTCGTTAACTTGTGTATTCCACCATGAAATAATTATTTAAGTTTTGATTTTAATGGATTCTTTAAGGAATTGTTTTTATATCTTTAATTCCACAAGTTAAATAACAAATCTGACCAAAATACTAGAACTACGGATGGTGACCATAGTGTCATGCCGAGTAATTTCCTTCTCAGGACAATGGCAATCATCGAGAACAGTTGAATATATGGTAAATATTAGGAAATCAGTTTCATAAACCATTACGGTTTATGAAACTAATTTCCTAATAAGGTGCTCACAACTTATGTAAAGCTAAAAAATATGAATGCAAAAGTTTCAAGCGTTTTCTTTAAATAAAATGTTTTATTCATAGAATTTCATATAATGATTATTCCGTCGTCAAAATATATCTCCTGGCTTTTATGACCTTTTGCCATATTTCAATGCTGGTTAAGATTCAATGAATTGTTGGGGAAATCTTTTAATATTTTCAACTTGTTGAACTGCTGACTAAACACGAAAAACATTGAATAGAGGGAGACAAATAATAGTCTGAAAAGAAACATTAAATCAAAGAAGACAATAAATATAAGGTGAAGTTCCAGTGCATTGACTGATTTTAATGGTATCTCAACCTGTCTAGAGTTATTTTATGCCAATAGGTTAAGGATCGCATTTATTGTATGCTCATATTTCCGTTTTTTATTAAATCTTTTCTTAAGATTTTTGTGTGTGTTGGTGGTTTTACACGCCCCATTGAATGCGAATAATTTTAAACTGATTTATATGACCCATAGTTTCGTCCTTGACAGGTACTATCAGTCCAGGGCAGAGTGAACCATGGGTAATAGAAATGGTGACTCCACGTTTCCCATACCTCCAGAACCTCACCTTCAGATGCAACTTAATATCATACTCAAGACACCCGAGAGTCCCACTGTAGTGTAATGGTTAGCAAGCTAGTCTCGCAGACCCATTACTACTGAATAGTGAGTTTGATTTTCGTTGGATGCTTGTCACCTTATTTCACATCTATCCATGACGAACAGGTTGGGTAAATATCTATCCAGCACAATTCTTTTGTTATAAATGGCTACCATAGTCTGGTATATACACGTATATGTAGGATAATTTTGATCTGAAATTTTCACTATATAATATTGCCTTCTCTGTCTCTTTTTGTATAAAAAATAAAATTGAGTAGTTGTTTTGTTTGGGTTGATTCCAATCTCCCTTAATTCATGATGAACCTGTGAGTCGTATGTGTAGGATAACCTAGTTTGGGTACTGAGTATTTTCATTATTAGTCTCACTTTGTTACAAAAGCTTTGCAAGCCTGATAAAACAGCATTGATGACCCAGATAAGGGCTTACAGTCAACTTATGTTGAAAGCACTGGTTATCACCATGTCACCAAAGTTAAACAGTGATGATCCTGTTCAATACTTGGATGGGTGACCATTTAAGTTACAACAAGTACTGTAAGAAACCGAATATCAAATTTTGATTCGGCATTAAATGACCCGAAAAGTGTTGATATGCCGTAAAACAAAAAGCAACTAACCAGATAATAGGGTGAAGTTCTACTCTATTTAAAATCTAATTTTCTTTCATTTTATTGCACCAAAATGATCCTGGTCAGCCATTTTATTACACCTCCAAGATCCCGGTCAGCCATTTCTAGGTTTGAACTGTCATCTCTCTGACTAATAAAACAAGAAAAGAGAATTATCCAAAGGAAGAAAGAATAGTCCATGCCAGAAAAAACTCTGCCAACTTTTCTGCTTCCTCTCTGCTTGTGATGACCGGCTTTTATCCCAAGATAATACTAATTTTATAATAATGGTCTAATGGTGGTTATTGCTGTCACAAGTCTGTACCCATATGACTTGCAAATTTATCTGATTGGCTGATTGATCGATCTAAATGAAAGTAGCAATCATATATGATGACAATGTATGGACATTGGAAGAAACAAATATATACAGTGGCCGACATTGACTAATATAGCTACAGACTGTGAAGTCTGAAACAATTCTAGGTCAACTGATACATTCTGTCGGAAACACATTGTATGGACCACTTAAAAATAAACCCTGTCAGTGGAGCTAAAAATATACTGACTGCAGAGGAATAAGACTCCACACAGATGAAAAAATGTGTGTCCTGGGCATGACACTAAAAAGTATCTGATAGTGAGGCTCCAGTTCTGGGGTTTTATGGATCGTAGAGTATTCTGCCATTACACCCAAGTCTACTTTGATCTAGAGTAGCTGTTAAGGTCCCATCTAGAGATGAAATAGATCTGTTTGAAAATTATTAGTATTAGATAGGAATACTTGAAACTATTTAACTATGGACAAATCATTTGTATTAATTAGGAATACTAGATACCATATATGTAACAGAGTGCAAATTAATTGTATTAATATAGAAATGCTAGATAACATTCTAGTGTGATTATTATTTTAAGGGCTGGGTTAGCTCAGTCGGTAGAGCGTTCGGCTAGAAACCACAAGGTTCCCAGTTCGGCCCTCGCCAACTCAGGGATCTATGCGGTAAAGTAAGGAGCTGATGGTAGGTGTGTCGCTCCACCTCAGACTCTAAAATAATCTCCTTGGTCTAGCGCTAGTGAAAAGGGGATAGACTCCCTCGCTGTCTGGCTGATACCGACATTAGGCCGCCCCGACGACTTTACTTTTACTAATTAAATAGAAATAGACTTGAAACCATATAACTGCATATAAATCATTAGTGTTAGATAGGAGAGCATTAAACTATATAACTGTGTGCAAATTATTTGTAGAAAACTTCAGCTTTTAATAACCCATTCGAAGTTAATATTGATATTATTAAACAATGCTACAAGTAGGGGAACCTAGTGAGGATTAAACTCACTGCTTGGTTATAATTGATATGCGAGCTTGCTAATAATTACACCATAATGAGGAATGTATATGCAAATGTATGTTGATGTGTCAATCATTGCTAAAGATTAACAAATGGAACAGCATTTTATAGATATTGCCACCTGGTAAGTAGTATGTATTCGTGTGTACATGTATGTATGGATAGATAGATATGTGTGTATCTAAGTGCATCTATATGTGCATATCTATGTATATATGTGCAAATCATTTGTAGCAAATTTCAGCTTTTAATAACCCATACGAGGTTGATATTGATATTATTAAACAAATTAACCAATTTAAAGCAAACCTTGAAAAGAATTGATATATTTAACAGATGAATATTTTGAAATGAGACATCGGTAATACTTGCTGGTGAGACAAATTATTTACTTGATAACAGTGGACTTTACATTTAAAAAAAAAGAAAGAAAGAAATTTAAAAAATAGTCATGTTTATTTTACAATATAATTTTAGTTGTCACTAAGTTTCTTAAAATGCAGAGTGGAACATTTGCGATTACCAATAAGTTTCACCATCACTGATTATTCAATGAGTACAACCCAGTGTCAAGACACAATTTATTAAATATCAATATTCTCCTTTGAATAAAGATTAGTTAATTGCTAGCCTGGCTCTGTAACCATTACATCATGCAAGGCACCTTCAACAAAATTAATCATAGTTTAGATTTCTCACAATGCTACAAGTAGGGGAATCTAGTGAGGATTAAACTCACTGCTTGGTTATAATTGATATGCGAGCTTGCTAATAATTACACCATAATGAGGAATGTATATGCAAATGTATGTAGATGTGTCAGCCATTGCTAAAGATTAACAAATGGAACCACATTTTATAGTTATTGCCACCTGGTAAGTAGTATGTATTCGTGTGTACATGTATGTATGGATAGATAGATATGTGTGTATCTAAGTGCATTTATATGTGCATATGTATGTATGTATATGTTAATTGCAAAGGCACTATGTCTAGGTTAAAAACTAAGAAACATACTTTTTTTTATACTGTCTGGTGATTAATTATGGGAGAGTGATTTCCTCGAATGCTCGCTCACCTAATCTCTTTCTTTGGAGACGCTCGTCCTGTAATTGTTAGCGTCGTAAGAAATGGACACAGCGAACAGAATTCAAATCCTGTATGAGGCTGTTTGCATTTTCACATAGTGGTAATACTCTTGGAAAGATATGAATCCAAGTATTCTTACACTAGCTATGGGTATCTAGTAGATCAGCCTGGGCTTTTTAATTTTAGCAATGTAATTTTTCTAGGAGAAGGAAAACTCTGAATTAAAACCTGGAAATTAAAACTTAAAAATTGACGTGTCACATCCTGTTCGTATTGAGGGGTTTGTGTAGATACATACTCTTTTCTTTGTCAACCATTGTGCCATGCCAAATATAAGATGGTCAATGTATTTGGCAATGGGACAGAGCATAAAACACTTTCCCAAAGGCATGAACATGAATAAAATTAACTGAAATTCTAGTTGGTTCATTATTAACAACCTTTCTTTTCTTTTGACCTATTCAACCCTTTTACCAAATCTCCGAATGCTATTCTCCACTTTCAAGAGTGCCCCACTCAAAAAGTACATTGGAGGATTTTAGTCTTTACAAAGATCAATACTCCAACAGTTTGAATCCGCCAATCTGTGCTTCCTAAAATTCCCCTGGGCAGGAATATTCCCTGATTGACAACCACAACCCTAGAGCCAAAAATAAATTTACATTAATTTACATATTTCTAGTGAAGAATGGGTCAAGCACAGGCTCTTAAAAACAGACAATTTTATATTCTAAACAACCACTGCTGATATGATGCAAAACTCTACACTATGGGGTCTACGAATTATCAACATATCAATGGAGATTTTGTTTCTCAGACAATTTTCCAGCATTCAAGCGGAGATAACATTGAAAACATGCTCAACAAATCAAAATTGTGGTTGATTTTTGAAAAAAAAAATTGTTTTACTGTTAGGAGCTAAAATACTTATCAAATCTTCAGCTAATGTGAATAGTCGCTTTTACGTATTTCAGTTTCCTAATTGATATTAGATTTATAAGATATTATAAAATATACTTAGAAAACCTTTTTTCCTATATTGATTAATCTTTTGTCGTAATAATTACTATCTGTAACCACTCAATGTAATATTTCTCTGAATCTTTGAGATGAGGCTTGATGATTAGTATTAGTTGTATTATTCGGACTATTGCCCTCATCTTCATTGTTATCTGTACAATGTTTTGGCCGATGTTCCCTCCGGCCTTCTTCGGGTATTTCTTTTCGGATTCGGGAATCTTCTTTTCGGATTCGGGAATCTTCTTTTCGGACTCGGGAATCTTCTTTTCGGACTCGGAACCTTCTTTTCGGACTCGGGAACCTTCTTTTCGGACTCGGGAACCTTCTTGTCGAACTCGGGAACCTTCTTTTCGTAAATGGGAGCCATTACAACAAGAAGGTTTCCGAGTTCGAGATGGTTCCCGAGTCCGACAAGAAATACCTGAAGAAGGCTGGGAGGCACATCGACCGAAACGTTGTACAGATAACAATGAAGATGAGGACAATAGTCCGAATAATACAAATAATACCACTCAATGTAACTTCTTAATTGATAACAAAGATCATCAAATAACTAGTTGCAATGAATAACAAGAAGGATTCTTTTGCTGTACACATAACTTTATTATCTTCATGAAGTCTTTTCACATACATCTTACCGATTCCGTACGCAAGTCGGGAGCGCCTGGATCTTAGATTAAATTTAAGTCCTCTCAATTAGACTGGTCTCGACTAACTAAATCAAAGTTACAATCTAACTTCAAACTTCTCGGATTTTAGTCACTTGACTTTAACTCATCCAATGAAAACCAAGTTTTCAACTGTCAATTACACTGAGTTGACATAACGGTTAAAATCTTTTAGAATACTACACTACTCCTCAAATAATAGATACAACTAATCTATTATTCAACAATAAGGGTCTTTTCTTTTACCTGTACATTTTCGAGGTGCACGTACCGTATATACTGGTGTAAGTAAAGACTTCATGTAATGAAAGACCGCTAATTTTTAGCCACAAAAATGAGTTTTTATATATTGCGTGTATGGAACGATCCTTCTCTTTTAATCCGACTCGTAGAAAAAAAAAGAATATCTTATAATAAAATCAACTTTTAGCATGCAACAACAAATAAACGTGCTATCAATACTTTTTAAGTGATTTCCTGCCAAAAGCCTTCACGAGATTCAAACTATTTTTAGTGAGATAAATAGTTTTCCGGACATTGATTGTTCATTTTTAATTCCCCCCAAACTTCGCCGTTCATCCGCGTCAAATGTGTTCGGGAATGCTGCTGTCCTTAGGGTAAGTCCAAGAGGACATTTTCAACACGCACCTTCGTTGATGGCTCCAAGAGTCTTTACGGGATTGAGGTCAGGCGAATTTCCTGGTCACCTGCCAAATCCATCTTTTCGGCAAAAGGGCCATTGCACGACTGTCAATAGTGTTAGATTCCATCAAGAACATTATACACACTCCTTTTGAAGCAAAACATCGAACTGCAATAATGTAGATTTTATTTCCTTAGTCTGGCACAACCCTACGACAGTTTGACAGAGTGAGGATTTAAATTTCTGAATTCATAATGGTTTAGGAAAGTAGCTTGCTAACCATTTGTTAGGTGCATTGTCAACCTCTTATATATATACTAGAAAAAACGTGACCCGTTGGGTCACCTATTGAGCTCTGGGTGGATAATTATGATATGAAGAAAGTTAGTTTGAAAAATGAATTAAATTTTTTTTAAATAAATACGACCAGAGAATAAAAAAATATTTAAAAAAAAACTTATTTGGCTAAAATTTGCAATTAAGTCAAAAACTGACCCGTCTTAAATATAAGCTAGCCGTTAGCTGCTGAAAATTAACATACGAATAATTTAATCTGCCGCACACACTCTCCGATCTCTCTCTCTCTCTCTCTCTCTCTCTCTCTCTCTCTCTCTCTCTCTCTCTCACAGAGAAAACTAGCATATATAAAGACTAGCTAAACAAGGTATATATATATAGAGAGAGAGAGAGAGGGGGAAGTGACAGGCAGAATGTGGGGTAAGAGACGGGTGAGTTTTTGACTTTGTTTCACTCAACTTTAGTATGATAATATATGTGTGTATATATGTTTTGTTTGTGTGGTTTGGCTTTTTTGTTTAATGGAATATCAGCATCCATGGGTTATTCAATGCCAAACCCTTCCTTTTAGAAGAACAGTTGTGGAACTATTTAACCCATAGATAGGGGATGGCCTTCCCAAGGATATTAGTCCGAAAGTAAACAAATAGCGTAACTGGATCTCGAACTCGTTTACTCGCAGTCTAGCACGTTAGCCATTACTCACGAAGACCCCCCACACACCTGTGTCTCTCCGTCTGTGTGTGTGTGTGTGTGTGTGTGTGTGTGTGTGTGTGTACATGATATTAGATAAAATATTAGACATTTTAGTCAATTATTTGCCCAAAATCAATTAAAAGAAAAATATTTTTTAAAGTGTTCAATACTAATATGAACAGAGCCGATTTAAGATAGAAAAGATTAACCACAGTTTTTACTTGTTGTGAGTTTCACTTTCCAATTCGTCACATGACTCTTTGGTTGTTTTATATTGTTACTCAAACTAGGAGTAGCCCTGTCGGCGGTACTAAGAATATGCTGACCGTATCCCCTAAAGAGAGTTAAACCCTCTCAAAAAAGGGTGTCCTGTATATGATCCTAAACTTCACCCGATGTTGCGGCTCTATATTTGGAGATCTGGGTTAGTGTAGAGTACCCCTTCTTTACCATTAATACAAATTTCACTCTGGCAAGGAATGGTAGTTTCGTATAGGTTCATATGGGTCAAATAGATATTTAAAAGATTATTCGTATTCGATAGAACCGTGTTCAAAAAATCTCTTAAGAAACCTACACGAGAAATGTAAATATGAACGTGATTCCCTAATCTCTAGGTATAGAATAACCCTAGAGGGGTTGACACACGATCAAGCAACTGAGGGGGTGGATGTTTTTAGGTGAAAGGCGAGTACATCTGAACAAAAGACGATGCAATAATTGTCCGTCTGTTAGTCTCTCTCTCACTCACTCACTCACTCTCTCACTCTCTCTCTCTCACTCACTCTCTCACTCTCTCTCTCTCTCTCTCTCTCTCTCTCTTCTTCATTCACCTTTACCTCAATTGTTGTATTTGTTGTACCCTATGTTATTTATAGTGATTTAAGCAAATTAATCTGGTGGTAAATGATACAACAATGAATTTGGCAACACTTTGAAATAGGCTCCGTTCTTTGGTGTTTGGATATTCCAAGATGCACCACATTTCTTTAAGACATAATTTTCAAACTCTTTATTATTTGACGATTAGTGACGTCCCATGTGTCCTTGAATTCACCATATGTGTTTTCTATTAGATTTTACAATTTCAGATTTTTTTTTCATTAATTTCTGAGACTTTCATTATCATCACCTTTCGTTATTAGTTACCACAGCCTTGTAAATAACATGTTTTAGTAAAACAATTCCCCTCTAACGGGTAAATTTCATGGTCCCTGCAGTTGAATCTTATACCCAGATTGCCAGTTTGTTTATTTAAAATGTGTATATTGTGCTTAGATTTTTTGCATATTGTTTGTAGAAAAACAGCTTAGTTTTAAATTGTTTTTGTTTAACAATTTGTTCAGCATTTCGGATTTTATCAACCAATTTAAAATTAATCTTCCCACATTTGTTTTACGTTCATGTTGTAGGTGGGATTGAACTATCAAATATTTTGCACACTGCTGCGTTTTCTTGTACCTTAATTATCAATATATGTTAAACGACTTTTAAGACCATTTTAGCTCATATTCATGTCCTTTTTAAAAACTTGTTGAATATTTTGTGTTACTTGAATTTGTTAATAATCTATGGGAAATTGATTTGTATATATGCATCGTTACATTAGGGAGTGGTTAGAATCCACATTGATGTGCTACATAGGGTTCTTCTAACGTGTTTTCGTCTAATGGGTGACTGCTTTTCTCTCGTCGCCATGTTTCATCGAGTCGTATCGTAGTTATTCTTCATCGGAGTTGTCACTCTCTGGACCTGAGTTCCATCTTTGTTCTTATTATATTAGGAGCACGGATATATATTTCTATGTACACAGTTTTATTAATTTATCCGATTCGTAAAATTCTTTAACACTGGCGGGAAAGCGACATAGACGAAATATACGTCTTGACCTGATGGTTGCAAGCCTAAACTCTGACTAATTAAAATATTATTTTCCCAGAGTCCCCTATTCACGTGTCTCTCTAATTCAATCCTATGCCAACTTCAGTTTACTCTGGGGTTAAACTTTATCAATCAAACTCCTGGTGATTTTCCATCGAGTTACCCTTCATTTTAAAATCTAACTATACTTACTTACTAGAATTATAGGCTATGCCTATCCATTATGTATTAGATGTGTTATTTGTTTTATTTTTTGATAGATCGAACGATTCATCAGAAAATCAACCTGCTCCAGACTCTCCAAATTTAAACAGTGATTTTTGAATACTTTTATTAGCTTTTCCTATCGCAATCTATCCCCCCATTCAAAATCAATCCATCTTCACGGTAAAATCCGAAGCTCTCTTTATCAAATATATATCAAATCTCCAGAGCGTCTTTATACCGACAAGCACACAAATTTTGGCGCCAAAAAAAATAAAGAAAATAAAACCTATCCATTGTAATGTCGAATACACTGTTTACCTTTCCAACGTTTTTGGCCATATATCTCCAAGATATAAGATTGACTTTTGGCAATGTTTAATCATTTCTATTTTTTCATCTTCAACATTAATAAATTGCTCAGCCACGTCAAGTGCTTTGTCAAATAAGCTTTCTGTTATAGACAGGTAGAAATCTTTTATATCAAACTTGTAAGGATTACATTCCTTATCTTGCCACGGTTCTCCTATTTGATGACAAGGAACACGAAAGATAATTACCTTCGTATCAGCCAATAGGCGCTAGGTGGTGTAGCGAGCAGCATTATAAAAGGAGCAACGTCGAAGTCATACCCTCTTTCACCTTCTATCCTCAACAGATATAACAGCACGTCTCCTCCAGCAACCTCATGTTGCATGGCACACGAGAACATGCTCAATATGTAAGTCTACATTTTTCTTTTCTACCAGTAACTTATCAAGGAACTCAAGTCTTTCTCTATTAAAAAGACTATTTTCCTATTAAGGCATTCCTTAATACAACTTTGTGGATTACTCGGCATTTTGTATTCAATCTTTTAGGTTTGCTCAGGTAATGAAGTTGTTCTTGTTAATTCGTTGTGAATGGGTTTTGCATTTATATCCACACGAGTGTGTCTTGGATGTCAACTCGTGCACGAGCAATACCATTTTCTGTTCTTTCTTTTATATGCACGAGTATCATATTCTTACGTTACTAAGTGTCCGGGGAGGGATTCCATCTCAGTTAAAAATGATAGCGGTGAGTTGTGGTTTCCAAAATGACAAACATACGACCTTCAGTCGTTGAGACCCTAGCTCATTAGCTACAAACTACAAAAAGACATTGTAATATTATTAAACCAATTGATAGCTGCTTTTGTTTTGTTTTGTTTAGTTTTTTTTTTGTTTTTGTTTTTTTACCGTTGGTTTACCTCAATTGCTGCAAATTCTGTTCTAACAAGATTTTGCCCATTTTGATTTTTGATGGGATTTATCAATTTACATTATTTATTCATCATCATCATCATCCTGTCGTGCTGTCATCACGGATATCCATGACAATCTCTCGCCATCCCTCCCTATCACTCATTGCTCCAGGGAGATCCTCAGCGAAGCATCGATCTATGTACGTCTTTGCTGGGCAACCTACTCTGACGTGCCCATGTGATGGCTTCCACAGAACAACGTCACTTATGAGTTCATCTTTGCTTCTCCAGCGTGTCGTACGGCTCACACGGATGGTATGTGTGATATGGGGCAGGTGTGGCCATACAGTTGTATTCTTGTGGTGTTGTTTCCACGTCCTGTTTAATATTGCACGGAGCATTTTCGTGCAAGTTCCATCTAGCTTATTCTCTAGGCGCTTTGTTAGAGTCCAGGTAGTGCAGCCGTACAATAACACTGAAATTACTACAGCTTGGAAGAATATTACTGTTACATAATTCGTGGGTTGCCAAGGAATTATGACTGTAAGTGTAATAAGATTTGACTAACGGTATGGTAAATGGAAAGTTACCATTAACCCTTGTAGAAGTGATTGACAAGCAGTTCCCCTTTCGCTGGCTACGGCGCCAATTTCTGATTGGCTGAAGGTAAGGCGTGAGAAGGTAACTTAGATTTTGGCCGTTAGTTGAAAAGACTAGACGTGTGGGTCGTCTGTTACCATCCCACGGTTAAGACCCTTTTGGACTTCGAGATTTTAATAAAGATATCTTTGTAAAATAAATCGAGCCTTGCTTCATTATTAAAAACAAAGAAATGAACACATACAACCAAGCTCAGCAGAACTGATACAACCAGAGGAACTTTACCGTAAGAAAAAATCTTGTCCTCAGGTTTTGTTGATACTGGTATATTTTCATGGAATATTCAAATGTTGTGGGATTTATTTTTTAAATAAATATTAGTGTATTCGTAAATATTAGTAGGTATTTACCCAACACGTTCGCCACAGGTAGGATGAGATACAAGGTTGAAAATATGGGTAATACAGCAAGAATCGAACTCAGTATCCAGTTGTATTGGATCTGCAAGACTAACTTGCTAAGTATTACGCCACGATGGGACGCCCGTTCGTATAAGTATCAAAGTTTGCGTATACTCTGTATGATATATAAAAAGAAGTGTATATATATATATAATATATATATATAATAGTATTTGATAATTTGCTTTTGAGGCATTGTTAAGTAAAGTATATTATTATTATTTGAAGGCAATTACAATGCGTATATTGTATAAAATTCGATAATTATTGAAAATAATCATGACAAGCAAACTCGGCGAGTTACGCGTGTGACGTGTGGAACACCGTATATATATATATATATATATATATATATATATATACCATGTATCCATATTAAAATCAGATATCTACCCGTTTACTTCGATGAAGGACACAGGAGTGTTTGAAAATTACGAATGCATTTTCGCATATATTATTTATAGTATACGTATATTCTACTCCTATAGGTCAAGTGACACGCACACCCACTTTATATATATATATATATATATATATATATATATATATATATATATATATACTAGTTAAAAGAATTCTTTCTGTCTGAATATCTGCTGTATGTTTCTTTGATATCTTAAATTCAGTATCAATATATTTTAAGGTTAAATAGTGTAAGAACGAAGCAAAAGAAATTAGTGAAAAAAATTACTATCAGACAATGATCAACCATTTTTTTTATTATGAGCTAACAAAGATTCTACGAATGGGAAAAGTTTCAACTTATAAAGTTTATTCTATAACATTTGAAGAAGTTCCCTGCTGTTTTCTTTTATTGTTGTTAGAAAACAAATGTCACTTCCTAAGTTATACACCTGGAAGATTTGGAAGTAAGCTATATGCAACAAGTTCCCTTCTTCCTTTTCTTTACTCATTAAATTTCCTTAGTGTATTTAAATAGTGATTTATGGTATGTGAGTCTGATATTCAAGTTAAATGTTAGATCTAAACTACATAGGGATGATGTGTATTGTCTTGTAAAAATCCAAGAAGTAATACCACATAAAAAGCAGCTGTAAGGTTACTTACCTTTTATCACACAAAAAAATTCAATTAAGAACAAGACACGATGGATACTTCTGGTGAAGTAAAAGCGAACTCATATGACGTTCTCCTGTGTAAATTTACACATGGACACACCAAAGTTGGCCGACCAGCAAAAACCTATTTTGATCAGCTCTGCATGGACACTGGATGTCATGAGGAGGAACTGCCAGAAGCGAAGGTCGATAGGGACGGGAGGCGAGAATCCGTGTTGTAAGTGCGACATGATGATAATGACTTGTGTAGATGAAGTTTGTGTTGTGTGGGGGGGGTAAGAAGAATTATGGGGTACGATGAGGTCTGAGTATCTTAAGGTTTAAATGTAGCTGGATATTTTTGGTTGCGTGTTCTTAGGGGTTTTTTTTTGCTTTTTACCCCATCTCATTTGGTAGTTGCACTTGAAGAGAATGTATTTAAGTAAAGAAAAACGAAAGAGACAAAGGCAGGAGGCAGTTTTATGACTTAGGCTTTATTGACCGGGTCATAGTCGCCTGTAGCAAGGGAATATCTCCCTGTCTAGTAGAAGCAACTAGGCCCAGTTAAGGCCTACAACTCGAAATGGCCGAGAGATTCTTTATGGGAGTCGAGGGACAGTCCTTTTTATCGGACATGCGCGGAGAGTTCTTCCGGTGAAGGCCCCATGGGAGTTTGTTGTTCTTTTTTTTTTATTATTCTAATTTTATTTTCGTTTTATTTTAATCCTCACGTGTGTGTGTGTGTGTGTGTGTGTGTGTGTTCTCTATGGATACAAAAATTACTCGATCAATTTTCACCAAATCTGGTCCATGCATGAAGTTGAATCCTGAAAATGTTTTAGGCGTTTAAAAAAAAGAAAGAAAAGAATAGTAGTACATACTCCTTACAAAGTTTCAGGGTAAAGAAAATCCCTTAATTTTCGGATGTGTGTGTTGTCTTAACATCGCTGCTATTACTTACTGCAGTAAATACTTTTTTTTTTTCATTTATATTTTTTATCCAGTATTTATCTAAAGCTCAAGTCCCCAACTACGAGGTTACCATTTATTTCAATAGTTCTTTATCTTTATCTATGTTAGTTTGTTTTAATACATAAATATTTTCCACTATGAACTTACCGAATGACGTAAATAGAATAGTAAAATGTATTTGTTTGAAGTTATTTCTAAATTTAGGTCAGAATCTTTTATGTTGAATTTATTTTGAAATAATTCTTTAGAGTTTTTTTTAAAGAAACTTACTGAGATATTTGTCAAATCTTTCTTCTAAATAATTACATAAAGAATTCGACGATAAAATTATCAACTTTTTCAAACATTGAGATTCCTTACTGATATGTGCGGTGCAAGGCTTTACTTTGAGCTTTTTTAATGTGACGATAATTCCTAGGAAATTCTAAAGTTTTAAAATAAACTTTTTCTTAGATCTTTTTTTTATTTGGGTAAATAAATTTAGCGTAATTTCTATTTGAAAAAATTGAATTTTATTGTTATTTTTAGCTGAAAGATCTTTGCAAAACCTTTCTTCTAAGTAATGGAATAAAGAGTTTGACAGTAAAATTAAATCATCGGGTTTTTCAAACTTTGTGATTATTTTCTTTCTTTTTTTAAAGATTATCTGAAATGAGAGCTGAGAAGTCGAGTCTAGGCAGAAAAATAGCCTCTGCTAATCAACAAACAGCTACAAGAAATTCAAAATTGAATGACGGACAATTTAAGATAGATGACACTACGGGGAATATCAGAAATGTTTTTTTATTTTAATTTCTGATGGATTTATTAAAAAATAGACTATAAGCATTAATCTACGCATTGCACATGAACAACTGAAAATTGAATGAAGACATGAAAGAGTCCTGTGGTTCATGGAAATTTCTTCTATACAGGAAAAAGCAATATGAACATACACACATCAATCGCTATGAGTATACGATAGAGTAACGAAAACATAATCAACGACACTTGGTAACAGCCAGTTTCTCGCCTATGCGATTTTCAAACCAAATGCACTTGGTTTAAAAATTGTATAGACGAGAAAATATTAGTTACCAAGTGCCGTTGACTTTGTCTTCGCTATTAATCTAATTTTATATATATATATATATATATATATATATATATATATATATATAATATATATATATATATATATTTGCGAACCCCTTCGCACGAGCAGGATGCGACACAAGGTCAATTTCTTAAGCGGAGTTTAACAGGTTTGAATTCAGAGTTTTCCTTCTCCTAGACCAGTTGCTTAATCAAGGTTAAAGAGCCCAGTCTGTCCAACTATTTACCCATAGCTGGAGGGAGAGTAGGATTCATACCTTTCCCAAGGGTATTAGTGGTAATTTATATATATATAGTGTGTGTGTGTGTGTGTGTGTGTGAAAGTAGTTTAAAAGGTTTAGCGGAATTCAAAATCGGTTTTAGAACCTTGATTTTTTTTAAATTAAAATCACCAATTAGCTAAAAAGGTTTATATTTTATCAATTCCTTTTCTATTGGTTGGAAAATGTGTACTAAGGAAATAGTGATAAAAAGTGATTGTACACCGAACTAAATTTTAATTGAGGCCAATTGATTCTTTGGAACAGGAAAGGATTTCGGTCTTAAACCATCATTTTTTTTTGTGGGGTGAGGAATGGATAGTTATCACTATGTTTTGGGGCGTAGAAATGAAAAATGTTTTTTTTTTCTGAGGTTTGGTTTCCACACAGACAAAACCGAATTTGCTTTTCGGTGTCGGGCTTCAGAGGAGTGAACATGTTCGTTATGGTGGAAATCATTCAATATTTAACTTATTTTCAAAAAATAATATCAGGTAAATAATGGAAAAGCTAATAGAATTACAACAGATTCCTATATTGCTTAATCTCACGACTTCTTTGATTAAAGTGGTTATGGTCACGTCCAAAGAAGATAGAATTCCGATGTGTGGGATGCGAATTCAAGTGTTATCAAAAGTTGCCTCTTAATTTTCGATTCCTTGCTGTTTATCCTAACAGTTGAATAGTGCACCAACCAACGGTATTGTAATAAAAATCAACAATATTGTAGTGATATGTAGGTACTCTGTGTAGAAAAACGATAGTCGGTTGAGTTTACTGTGTCCTCGTACGGTATAAATAAAAGAAGAATTCACTACGAAAATGATAACCAGGATATTTATTCCCTGAGCAAACTTAATAGTAGAAACCAAAACATGATAGAAGATAAAAAGAAGAGATTTGTGTATAGAAGAAATGTTATAATAGGATAAGTATTTTAGAGGTTGCCTTGAAGCTGCGGGTAATAGAGTAAAATATAATACATGTAGACCATGTTCTCGCGTGAGATGCGACAAGAGGGGGGCTAAAATCCTCCTTGTTGCAAATGGTTCGTGTTCCTCTATTGCGGATAAGAAGGTAAAAAGGGACCTTTGACTTTGACCCTCCTACTTTTATAAGGCTGCTTGTAATTACATCTAACACCTAACGGGAAAATCCTGCAAAATGAGGAATGTAATCCCTACATCTGTAAGGTAATTATGATATGTGGCCAATGTAAAGATGACCATTTGGTCGGTTTTGATTCTGTTTTATTCTCTCGTTTGTGTCTCGTTGGCAAAAGTTATTTTCATTTTCTCTGAATTTTTGAGATGAGGTTTGATCATTCGTATTATTTTAATTATTCGGGCTATTGTCTTCAGCTTTATTGTTATCTGTACAACATTCCGGCTGATGAGCCCTCCGGCCCTCTTCAGGTATTTCTTGTCGGACTCGGGAACCTTCCCGAACTCGGGAACCTTCTTGTCGTAATCGGGAGCCATCACGGAACTTTGAACCCTACCCTTTATTGAATCAACGGGGGTATCCTGTTCTCATTCCGCTAACCATAGCTGGGGTACGGCTATGTTAATTATTATTCTATGTTACTGCTGCCCCTGACCAGCATTGAACCTGCAGCCTACAGATAACTGTCACTTAGAACTGTTTTAAACCAACGCCTTTATCCACTATGCTATGGGTCCAATTGGACAATTCAGTGTGAATTTTGGGAACTTATAAACCTAATGTTTTAGCTAGAATATATCCCCCCTTTTTTATACTTGTGTATGATGTTTTTTTACCTTGACTCATATTGCATTTTTTTTATATAATACGAAGATATTTTCTTTGCTAGCAAGTGGCATCCGAACTGATAATATTTAATCACAGTAAAAACAATAGCAAAAATATACAACAAACACAATGGACATTATATATGTAAATCATTAAAAACATTTTACCTTAAAAAAAATGGAAATGAGAAATAAAATTATCGTGTGTATTTTACTTGTCCTTACGGCAAAGTGAACCGAGTGGCTTCACTAACACTATTAGTGAAGTGACCGTTAGCCAAATACCACTATTATTTATGTAGAATCTTTAAAGATATGATATGTGTAACTTATGATATTATTTCAATTAGAATATCAAATTCCTTTCATGAAGAAATTAAAAAGTAAATACTCAAAAAGTAACAACTTTATTGATGTGTAACGAAACAGGAATGAAGATACAAAAAATAAATCAGGAGGGTGTGTATAATGTATACACAGCCTCCTAATATTTGTATCTTCATATTATACACTGTATATTGTTCATTTTCCTGACTTGGCAGTAACGTTCCTTTGGTTATGTTGAGTTGAGATTGGTGTTTTCCTATGTGCTGTTTCTGGCTTTTGTGCCAATGGCACAGAGCCCCGTTTTCCTGAAGGGAGTGGGGGCGTTCACTGGAGGGGATACACATATCTTCTTCCTCTTACGGCTTGTTGAAAGAAAGCAAACGATATTCTAGCATTTTTCCTTGTCGTTATGGTAACTACTTATGTCACCTTCTCGCGCAGATGACCCAAAATTTATACACTTAATGCGTTGACGTAGTTGTGGACATTCGGTTTGAACATATGGTCCACAGGTTTTAGTCAATTCGCTCAGAAATCTGTATTTTTTTAATTTTTCAAAAATAGCTAATAAAATAATATTTTTATTAGCACAAAAGCATTAAAATGCTCTAATCTATCTATACATATATAAAGTGTAGTTGTGTGTATTTATATGTCCGAGGAAACTTCGAAAAATAAACAACGACAAAGTATATATATATATAATATAATATATATATAATATATATGAATTTGATATATTGAAAAAACAAAGATTTTTACAAATGCATGGGCGCATCAGGAGAGAATGTGCAAACCGTTTCGGGGCCTTCCTCTCTACGGTTTAAAAAGCAACATCGGCCCTCCTCACTGATGTGAGACCTCGGAATATCTACATCGACCGCACGTGGATCGGTTTTCAACAAAAATAAGACGGATGAAAGACCGTTAGCAAAACAGAACGCTGCTAGTCAAAAGTTGGAATTATTAAAAAAAAATGCGCTGTCTGTATTAAAAATAAAATGAATTTATCTAAAATAAAATGAATTTTATTTTAATTTTTTAAAATCAGAAGCATTATAGTTTATAATAAGACTCAAAAGAGCCTGATGTAGAATATTTTAAAAAGTGTATAATTATATAAAAAGTTTATATTAAAATATCAAAATTGTTCGTAATACAATCCAACTGTTAAATAAGTAGCGAATAAGTGTAGGTAAATCCGTGGTGGGATATCCATGATCTCTCGCCAGCATTCCCTATCATTCATTGACTCCGGCAGCTCCTCTGCGCAGCGGTCAGTATCCCTACATAGTTGGTCAATGTAGGTCCTGGCTGGGCGGTCCATACGCATTAAATATCACCAGGGCTTGGTTTTTGAGCAAGATTAATGAAGATTTGATTTATATTTGGGAAGATATTTAAAAATTCAAATTTGAAAAGTAACAAAAGAGAAAGTCATTTGCATGTTATTTGTTTATCTTTTTTGTATTCTTTTTTTCTTTTTTTTATTTCGCTTTGATTGATTGTATTAATTGTATCATTTATATCTTCTTCTTTTTTAATTGTAAATCATTGAATGGAAAATTCTTACTATATTGTTATATATTTCCGTGGGTATTTTTATGGGGCTACCAGCGAGGATTCACTCGCGATAAGACTAACTTTTTAAAAATCCCCCTCTACCCAGGCGACGCCGGTAACCTCTTCTAGTTAGAGAATAAGCAATTTTCTATCCATTTCTCAACATGATATTAATGTGAGAATTTTGCTCAAGGGGAATAACTATTACGGACTAATTATAGGGTACTTTACTTGCAATTAATTATAATTCTATGACAATGATATTGTATTATTATTATTGTATTAAGCTTAATGACCACCTTAAAATTTAAAGTCTGTAAATTGGTGGATGGATCCTCTGTACTTATTCTATTGGCTAAATTTTACTGTATACTAAACAGTGGTATTTGTGGATAAAAACAGTAATAATATCATTTCATCTAAAAGAAGAAAAGCTTAAGAGAATTTGTTTATATCATAAAGACATGGAAGCAATGGTTCTGATATATCCGAGTTAAGGGATATATTATGAAGTTGGTAGTAAGGTATATTATCGCAGTAGTAGCTGGTGCGTCGAATAGCATTACATCTTCCGAGCAGTCGTGGTGGTATTCTGACTATTAGGCTTAGGTTTATTTTCCCAGTACCCCACTCGTACGAGTCAGGCACGAAGGCCCTATTTATGTGGGACCACCCACAAGCCGAGACTCATGGGTGGCAGGTAGAAAAATTGCGTCGATCTCGTCGGCATTCCCCCTCAGGCGCTGGGCAATAAACCCAGCCCTGCCCCTTTAACTCAAGGGGGCAGGTATTGCCTAGAGGGATGGCCCTCTGGGATCGACGCTATTAATTTACCATCTCACCGGTCCGGTGGCCGAAGCGCACTGGATCCCTGCCTGGGCGGGTTGGAGGCTTAGGTGCTTGTACCACCACAGTGTCGAATATTTATAGAGGACACTGTCCAATCAGATTATAGTGAGGGGGTACCAAGGTATTTACATATTTATTACATCAGGTTCGTTTACCTGATGGTGACAGATTTATTTGACATTGTCGCCGGAGACCTATAAGGAGCACCATTTTTATTTATAATACGAACTTAGGTACTACGAACGTCAATGTAAAACAATTTTATTGATAATTCAGGTTTAAATAAAAATAAAATCATGGATAATGTGACGTAAATAACAAAGGGAATTGTGACTTTATTATCGATATAGTTTCGATTACAGACAAACTCACAATCTCCATTATAATACGATATATGGTAAACATTTTGATAAGTAGAATATAAGATATTTCCAAAGGCAAATAAAATGAAAACCAATCTATTCATCTATCGCCCAATCTATATCCTCCCCTCTCCTCTCTTTCTCTGACCTACTAAGTAGTTGAAATAAACAAATCCTACTCCCACTCATTTTCTTTTATATATGACTGTCCAGGTGGTATCAGACGGACAACAACATGACAACCATTTGATGTTTACTTGTACTGATGGACCCAATTTAAAAAAAAAATACTATGCTGTTAACGTCTCCAAAAATCATAATCTGGAGATTTGATAGAAGGACCAAATTCCAATGAACAGGAAGGGTCAGAGACAGCACTTTATCACTCACACAGTCACACCTCTCTATATATGCAGAAACCTACAGCTATTTAGAATCAATGCCTTTATGATCCTCGACTTGGACGTTTGCTGAAAGTTTGAATATGCCACTGGAGAAGAAAGATAGTTGGTTGAATATCGTTTCCTCATACAGAATAAATGAGAACACATCCCTATGAAGCAATAAAAATTGTTTGTAGAAAGAACATCATACTCCCCTTCATAGGAAGGCTGTGACTAGCGTCCAGTCATCAGACAAAAAAAAGACAAAGCGTAACTGAATACACTCTGTAGCAACTGACAGAACATGGTCTAGTGTTCAGTATATATGGATAAAAATATCCACACTAAAACCACCAGCTAATCAAAATCCTGGAAATAGACTTGACCATGTCACATAGAATAGCTAAACCTGTTATTTAAACCACTTACCGAGTCTGGATTTTTAAAAGTAGATACAACTTGCAACTCAGTTGATTCTGATCAGTTTACACAAATGTCTACAATGTCTTTCTCTTCTTTATTTTGCACTTAGGTTCAAATGCAAAAGAATATTCCAATTCTAATAAATATGTAGTAAAAAAACTGGAACGAAATAGTAAAAAATTTGGGACTACATTTGATTTTTTTCTCCTCAAAACTTAAAAAAAGTAATCAAGTATCATGTCTTTAAAGAAATAGATTTATTTTTTTATGTTTGCATGCAATTAGGCAATAATTTAAATCAATGAATATAAAATAATTATAATTTCAATTATAGAAAATTTATATTTTCTTTTCATCAAAGAATCCACCATGGCATTTATTACTGCACAGCAAATTCATTGTATCCTTTCTAGTAACTTGTAAAAAAACTCTGTTGTGGAAGTGATTCCCAAGCAGTGTGTAAATGTGTAAACAACTCTTGCTTATTCTTAGACAGTTCGCTTCAAACTTTACGATCAATTTCGTCCCAGACCAGTTCAATAGGTGAAAGATATTGAGATTGATTGGGGTGAAGTCATGATTTGAAAAATTCCCTTATCTATCTTTTGATTTTAGATAATTTGATCTACCTTCCTTTGATTTTTAGAGAATTTAAACTCAGTTTTGAGCTGTATTTTGGATCATAATCCTTTGGATTTTATATAAGGGTTTGTATTTACACAATAGGTGAATTTATTTATTCAAATATGCAAAATTTGCCTTTATTATAAACTTAGATAAACATTTCAATGCGATCTCAAACGTTTGGTCGGCAGTATATATATATATATATATATATATATATATATATATATATATATATATATATATATATATATATATACACTCTCCGCTAATAGAAATCCAGAATGTGACGCTTCGCGGATATCACTGACCATAAAAGCTAATTCTTCTGCTTCACATAATTTCAAATGAATTTTTTATGCAAAGGTTTTGAACTCAATCATAACGTTCTCTGTTTAATGATGGAAAATAAAAGTTTAATTTCTGTTTTAAAGTTGTTAAATGCTCTGTTGCAATTGGGCCGGTGGAGAGGGGGCAATTTCTTTTTATGTTAGTTTTGATTGCATGTACTTGGTTGCAGCGCAAATAGCGACATCTAGCGGTGTACCGGTGGGAATAAACGGTTTAAAATATTTACTTTATCTTTTAACTCGTTTTTATTTATAGTCTGTGACATTAATTAATTACTAATTATAGCATGAATCCGTCCAAATTGTATTTATATGTATGGGAACATTTAAAGACAAAAATTGTATAGAACACAGATCTTTGGCTTTTGGGAGATTCTCAGAGGGTTCAGTCACTTAAAAGAGAGAGAGAGAGGAGAGAGAGAGAGTGAAGAGGAAGCAATAGTGAAAAGCATAAGCCATGCTTGATCTAAGTTCTCGCCACCCCCCTCCAATTCTTCAAAACCTCCACCCTTAATCAACAAACCTCTAGTACAGCGTCAACGTTATAAAATGGACAAAAATACAACTTCTATTATAAGAAAATTCGGAATGACGATAAACTTGACGAGCAAAGAAAAACCAAAAAGCCCAGAGGAGGAGAGGAGAGAAGAGAGAGAGAGAGAGAGAAGAGAGAGAGAGAGAGAGAGAGAGAGAGAGAGAGAGAGAGAGAGAGAGAAATAGTGTGTGTGAAAGAGAGAGAGAGAGAGAATAGTGTGTGAGAGGGAGAGTAGGGAAAGTGAAAGAGAGTATTTCGAAGAAAGAAAAGAAGCTAAGTGAAGAAGGCGGTGGTAGTGGGGAGTGTGAGAAGAGGGTATGGGGATATCGGAGGAGTATTGAGGGGAGTTGGGGTAAGAAAAATGGGGATCGATTTTTCTAGGGCCACCACCACCACCAACGTCACCATCACCAGGAAGGGCTGTCAAATAGATAAGGAAAGAGGAAAAAGGGGGTGTTGTTGGAGGAGCGGGGGGATGTATAGGCGGAGAGAGAAAAGAAAGGAGGCAGGCAGGAAAAAGCTTGTTGTCAATAACAGTTTCTGCTTTCGTTCGCTCCGGAGAATAGATATCGGCGTCTTAGAAAATGCAGTATCAGGAAATGTAAGACAGAAATAGATATTTTTTCGTAAAAGAAGCAAGAGAGAAATGGAAGAGAATGGTAAAACGGTTTGTGGGGTAAGGGGGATGAGGAGGAAGATGGGGTTGGAATGGCGATGGTGGTGGTTGAGGTGGGATAGAGGGGTGGTAAAGTGAACTTTAATATTTAATAATTGAATTTTGTCAGATCCTTCAAAGTTTCTCGCTTTCTCTCTCTCTCTTTCTTTTTTATGATTTTATTTATCTATTTATCTCTATTTTTATTCATTATATTTGATTTCTCATCTGTGGCAACAATGTCAGATGACAGAGCATCACGAGAAAGAGAGAAGTAAAAGAAACAGACATAGAGAGAAAGAGAGGGGGTTAAAGATCCGTACTTGACTGAAGAGGTAGTTCTAAGTGGAATGTGGAGGCGTATGTGCTGACATCATCTCGGAATGTTCTAACCAAGCAGTATTTTTTTTTTCGTTTTTTGTTTTTTCGTTTTTGACTGCTAGTAATCAAATAATATCAAGTACCTCAAAAGTTAAAAAATAATAATTTGTAACTGAATTTTTTAAAGACTCTAAATGTTGAACTAAACAAATACCTAAAAATTAAAAAATTAAAAATATTTTTGTTTTGTTGTTAGTTATCATTAAAACACTCTGGCTTGTGGGGTCTTCTGTGGAAACCAGCACGTGGACATGCTAGCAAAGACCAACATAGACCAGCTCTATACGGATACTGCATGCTGTGCGGAGGACCTCCTGAGCTCAATGAATGATTGAGATGTTTGGTGAGAGATTGTCATGGATATTCACGCTGCTGGTGCGACATGATCATAATCATGCTCACTCCAATCACCATAATTTCTCAAGGGAAATAACTATTACATACGAATTATAGAACACTTTCCCTTATTTATCTATTTGCATTTATAATTTATAATTCTGTGATGATGATATAACATTATATTTAGCTTAATGACCACCTAAGGCAGCTTTTAAGAGAGCTTTTATTAAGAATAAGAAAGACAAATATAGAAACTAAAAAGGGAAGCTTAGAAAATTGCAAGTGAAAAAAAAACAAGTTGGGAAACATCTATAACTTAATTAAAGATACACACACAAAACTTTCACTTGGAATTTAAAGGAAGACAAGGCAACATAAAAGAAAAGAGTTACAATGAGAGGAAAAGTAAGGGAAAACAATATGTTTAAAAAGAAAGAATAAAACCCCTTACTTCAAATGGTAAAGAGAGAGGGGAAGGAAAGAAAGTGGAGAAAAACAGTGAAAAGTAAGAAAGGAAATAGATTAAAACAAAGAAAGAAAGAAAGAATGAAAGTGGAAAGAAAGAGAGCAAAAGTGGAAAGAGAAAGAAAGAAAAGAAAGAAAAGAAAAGAAAAGTATAAGCAAGAAAGAAGAAAGAGAAAGAAAGAGAATGAGAAAAGTAAGCAAGAAAGAAAGAAAGAAAGAAAGAAAGAAAGAGTTGAACAGAAAGAGAGTAACAGAAAGAGAAGAAAAAGAGGATGAAAGAAGCTAAGAGAGAAAGAAACAGGGAAAGAAAGAATATAAGAAAAGATGGAAAGAGCAGAGAAAGATGAAAAGAAAGAGAAAGAAAAGAAAGAGAGATGAAGATGAAAAGAAAGAGAAAGATGGAATAAGAAAAAGGAAAAAAATGTAAGAGGGAAAGAATGAGAGAAGGAAAGAAGAAAAGAGTATAACAAAGAGTGAGCATCTGAAAGAAAGAGAAGAGAGAAAAAGAGGATGAAAGAAGCTTGAAAGGAAATAGAGAGAGAGAGGGGTGAGAAAGAAAGAAACCATGACTAGAGAAGAGAAATGTTAAGTTCTGAGAGAATAGTCTTTTTTAAAGCATAGTAGAGGAAACTGAGAAAGGAGTTAGGATGAAAAACAGTTGGAAAAAGGAGGGACAGTGATGTAAAAGAAAGTAAAAATAAAGAGTGTGGGAGAGAAAGAGAAGCTATAAGAATCACAACAGAAAGGGAAAATAAAAAGGAATGAGGGAGGGCAAGAGAAGCTATAAGGATTACTACAGAAAAAGAAAGTAAAAACAAGAGTGTGTGTGAGAGAGAGAGAGAGAGCTATAAGAATTACTACAGAAAAAGAAAGTAAAAACAAGAGAGAGAGAGAGAAAAAGCTATAAGAATTATTACAGAAAAAGAAAGTAAAAACAAGAGTGTGAGAGAGAGAGAGAAAAGCTATAAGAATTATTACAGAAAAAGAAAGTAAAAACAAGAGTGTGAGAGAGAGAGAGAGAGAGAGAGAGAGAGAGAGAGAGAGAGAGAGAAAGCTATAAGAATTATTACAGAAAAGAAAGTAAAACAAGAGTGTGAGAGAGAGAGAGAGAGAAAAGCTATAAGAATTATTACAGAAAAAGAAAGTAAAAACAAGAGTGTGAGAGAGAGAGAAAAGCTATAAGAATTATTACAGAAAAAGAAAGTAAAAACAAGAGAGAGAGAGAGAGAAGCTATAAGAATTACTATAGAAAAAGAAAGTAAAAACAAGAGTGAGAGAGAGAGAGAGAGAGAGAGAGAGAGAGAGAGAAAAGCTATAAGAATTACTACAGAAAAAGAAAGTAAAAACAGAGAGAGAGAGAAGCTATAAGAATGACTACAGAAAAAGAAAGTAAAAACGAGAGAGAGAGAGAGAGAGAGAGAGGCTATAAGAATTACTACAGAAAAAGAAAGTAAAAACAAGAGTGTGAGAGAGAGAGAAAGAAGCTATAAGAATTACTACAGAAAAAGAAAGTAAAAACAAGAGTGTGTGTGAGAAAGAGATAAGCTATAAGAATCACTACAGAAAAGAAAACCAAAAAGAAGAGAAAGATTACGAATTGGGGGAAAGAGTGTATGAGAAAGAAAGGTTTCAACAAGAGAACATTTTTGAAAGAAACAAAAATTTAACTTAATTAGTTTAAGAAATAAATTCTTGTCAACTCGGTTACTTCATGTATTTAAACATTCCTTCCTCCTTTTTTTTTTTTTTTTCTTTCTCGTGTCTTATTTTTGGAAAACCCATTTTCAGAAAAGTTAGCTTTCAATAGATGATGGGTTTTATTGACAAGAAAAGGTAGAAAGCATGTGTGTAGCTTAGGCATATATAATTCTTCATAACTCGAGTTAAAGTTTTGTAGATTTATTTCTTTTTAACTGTGCACATTCCCCAAGACTTACCTGCGTTAAAATAGCTTCCAAAATAAGTGTAAAACATCGGATTATTTTATTTTGTCATATTCCTGTTTAATGTCTTTGTCAATAATGTGTATGCAAAAGTCTTTGGTACTTTTAAAAATCATAGATGAAATACACAATTGAAAACTGGTTTTCCACTGGAAATTTGAGAATTTGGATTTATTTAACAGCATGTCAACTCTTTATAGGTTATCTAGTGCCAAAATTAGATACAAATAATTTGCACACAGTTATATGGTAGGGGCCGGATTAGTTCAGTCAGGAGAGCGTTCGGCTAGAAACCACAAGGTTCCTAGTTCGATACCGGTCCCGCCAACTCAGCGTATGAGTAGCACAGGGATCTGTGTGGTAAAGTAAGGAGCTGATGGTAGGTGTGGCGCTCCACCTCAGATGCTAAAAACAATCTCCTTGGTCTAGCGCTAGTGAAAAGGGGATAGACTCCCTCGCTGACTTGCTGATACTGACTTTAGGCCGCCCTATCGACTTTACTTTTTATATGGTATCAAGTATGTATTTACTCAACCCTTCCACCTTGGGTGGGGTGGGATATCCCTATGGCGTAGTGGACTAATGTACTTGGCTGCAATATCATGGTAAGCAAGTTTAAAATCCATTCTCACTAGTACATTCACTTGATGACTCGTTCCTAACCCTATTGCCCTTATGGCAAGCCCCAACCCCTTTTTATCGTATGGGTGCTAGAAGGCAGTGACTGAGGGTCTACATGTCCCGGGAATGACATTAAACTCTATCTGATGGTGAGGTTCCAGTTTTGGAGGTTTAGGGAATGTGGAGCACCCCTTCATCACCATTGCTCCCTGGTCCACTGACCTGAAGTGGTAGTACCTGTTAGGGTCCCGTCTATGGGTTGAATAGAAAAACATGAGTTGATAAACAAAATTGTATTATGCATTAAAAATGAATTTATTTCACAACTTTATCGGCATTAAATGACCCACCGAGGTTGATATGCCTTAAGTCCAAACAAACCAAATTGATGACTCGTACCCTTGGGAATGGTAAGAACCCCCTAATTCACCACAAATATAGGTTAAATAGTACCACTACTGTTCTTCTACAAAGATGCTTTGGCATTAAATAACCCATGAAGGTTAATATGCCATTAAACAATGAAACCAAACCAAGTCCACCAAGAGCAGGGTGTGATACAAGGTCAGTTTTTATGTGGAGTAGTGCTATTTTAACTCAGAGTTTTCCTTCTTGACCAGTTGCTATACTAAGATCAAAGAGCCCAGTCTGCCCTGCTATTTACCCATAGCTGGGTGGTGGTGGTGGTGATGGTGAAGCGATGGATTCATGCCTTTTTCAAAGCATTTTTGGAGTTCAGACTCGCTTACTACAATGTCACAGTCCAGCACATTAGCTACACACCATGAGGATTCCCCACCTCCAGGAGAACTGACGAGACTTGCTATCACTTAGACTCCATAGAAGATCATTAATTATAACTGTACTGTCCAAGCCTTACTATAGTAGATAAAAACAGGATTCTTAAAATATAGGAGTGTATGTGTTTTAGGGAGAACAGCTTGGAACCCTCTATTAATTCCTCCTGGGCAGCCCATGTAATTACTGCTGGGTGTTAAAATTTGCATATTGGAGGTTTTCTCAATTTTTGCATTATTCAAGATGATAGTAAATCTTTAAATTTTGGAGATTGCAAAACAAAAGCAGCAAGACTGAAGTTAATGTCAGACCACTGGAATAATATACAAACTGCTGGATTAATATATCTAAGAATAGGCTTGTCTTTCATTTCATCTATCAATCAAATGCTGGTGACATTTGGTGGTGCGTGGAAGTATTGAAGCAAAAGTAATTGTATAAAAATAATCTGTCTTTCAGAATACAAATCTGAAATCTGCTGCTCAAGACCTTACCCTTCTTACAATCCATCAGTAGGATTTAAATTACATATATCCACCTGCAATGTTGGTGGGCATTATAAATATCTTGACTGCATCACCTGCAGTGGAGTAAGATCCCCTCCTAAAAGAGGTGTCCTTGATATGACACTAAATTGTATCCGGTGGTGAGACTACAGTTCTGGATCTTTGGGGAGTGTAGCGTTGATTCCTGAGGCGCCCTCCTTGTGGGAGGAATACCCAAGGGATCGACGCAATTTTTGTTCTTTCCCACCCATCAGCTTCGGCTTGTGGGTGGGCCCACGTTAAAACGAGGCCTTGTGCCCAGTCCATACAAGTGGGGTATGAGACAAATATACTCTGGGGAGTGTAGAGTCCCTCCTTTGTTGCCGTTACTACTTGGTTCATTACCTGAAATGATAGTACTTGTTAAGTTCCCATCTATGTGTCAAATAGGTATGTTTAAAAATTATTAGTGTTAGATAGAAATACTTAAAACCATATTACTGTGCAAACAAATGATCATTATAAAATAGGAATAGTCATGTAATGTTCTTGGTAGGTGTGGTTAGAGGTGATTATTATGGGAAGTAAATGAGAAAATTTATATTTACCCCTACTAGAAGTATATGTGACACTATAACTCTTATGCTCCTGGGTGCACATAATTTTGCATATAGGTGCAAACATGTGTATATGAGAATATATGCATATAGATGTAGCATGTATATATATAGTGGTGTATCTGTACAGGTGTGTTTGGGAGTATAGGTAGCATATATGTATGTGTGTACAATGATGTGTGTCTATGATAGAGGCGCGTGGAGGAGTAATGGCTAGAGTTGTAGGAAATGGACTCGTCAACCCGAGTTCAAATCCTGGATGAGGCTGTTTGCATTTCACATAGCGCTAATACCCTTGCATCCAAGTACTCTCCTTCCAACTCTGGGTAAATTGTAGGGCGGACTGAGCTCTTTAACCATCGCTAGGTAACCAGTCTAGGAGAAGGTCAACTCTGAATTCAAACCTGGTAAACTGCACTTAAGAAATTGACTATGTGTCACATACTATCTGTGCGGAGGGGTTGGTAAATATGATATGTGTTTTATATCAAAAGGATAACTGATGAGTCAAGAAATAGAATGGCCTGAGAATTATAAGCTGTTAAAGGTCATTGTCCATCTTGTGATGAGCAATCATGTGACATGAAATCAAACTTTTTTTTGCCCAATAAGAAGGCACTAAAGATTGAAGCTGTAAAAGTCCAAATACATACTTGGATCTTTTATTTTTAATAAACTTTTCAGTTGCACTGAAAATATTCAATAAAGATATCACCTAATTCTGCAGGTTTTTAACATTGGTATTTTGGAAAATCTTTTAGATTTTATACAAGCCAATAATTAATATATTAACTTTTTTCCTCCCACTATTAATTCATAACTTTATCTCTACTAGAAGTGGCTACCCAACGTCACCTGGGTTGATGGGATGGGGGGGTGCTGATGTATTAATTTGTTTCCTTTTGAGATTTATAAATGCTGTACATTTTTAAGTTGAATTTCAATGCTATGTCTATGTATATTTTAATCATTAAATATATTCAAATATAAATCAAATCTTCATCATTTTTGCACAAAAATCAAGGGCTGGTGATATTTAATGTGTATATATATTTACTTTGTCATTATGTTTTATTTTCATTGTTTTCATACATACACACCAACTGCCATTATATATGTAAAGATTGTATAAAGTATTTACAGTGTAAAAATTTTGTTAATTTCAAGAATAAAATCTTATATCTGTTAATATTCAAAACCTAAATTGGTAAAGAATTAGAGAAAAAAAAAGCTTGGCATAGAAAATTCAGGAATAAAGATAAATGATTACATAAGTTGCAGAATCTTCATTTCTGAGTATTTATTAGTCAATTGAAAAAAGTATGATAGAATTCAGAAAATTATCCAAGAGTAAATTTGTCTCAACTCTAATAACACCTAGAAATAATAATAATTGTATTACTGTTTGCATGTTTAGCAAGATAAAGGTTAATAGCATTTTAAATACCTTTCCACCTTTTGTCAGTAGAATTTGGTGTGTATTATGCTCAGCAAGGAAGGGATAGATTAATCTAAATGAAATTTACCCTTGCATATTATTGACAAATAATACAAGAACTTGTTGCAAATTTTATTGGTATTTGCTACAAGACTTATCTGAGTTAAGTAATTTCCTGGAGTAGTGGTGATAACAGGGGTATTCTGTTGCTTGTTGGAAAGTTGATAGGACGTTTCTTCAGACGTTACTCATTCTTCCTCGTAACCGGTTCAGTGATAAGTAATGGGGAATGCTATTTTCAAAGCTTCTCACCCTGGTAACAGTTCTTTTAAATGACGATGAATGGGCCCTTTTCAAATAGACTATTAGGTCTTCAGCCTTCTATAGTGTACTTTTTTGCCTTCGAAAGTGTGCTGTGAAAAGTGCCTCCGTCCAGGTCAACGGTCTGTAGAAGTAAGCCCTGTTTTTGGGCTAAGTGATGAGTAAAGTTTAGGGACCCCTATTTACGCGACTACCCTCAGTGAGTGCTCCGTGATAAGTAATAAGTTTTTGGTTTTGGCGCCAACATCGTATGTTGGCGATTCGCCCCCTATCAGCAGGGGGAGATAATTAACTATGGAATTTCCAATATTTTGGGCAAATGTTTTTCAAAGCTTTTCTTTCTTTCAAGAGAACCTCAATCCTTTATGTAAATACATTTGGAGACCCCCCCCACTCCCCCAAAAAACTATCAGTCAGAATGTAGCAGGTGGGATTTTTCATGTTTTAGGATAGATAGATAGATATACAGATAGATAAATACATAGACACAAACATATTGCCATACATACATACATATATAGAAACATATTTTGATACATCCGTACATAGAAAAAAACATATTTCGATAGATATTTTCTTTTACTCTACGGGGCAGCAAGTTATGAAATTAATTCTTAGCACACCAGCTCTTTCTGTGGTGATATCTGTTCCAAGCAATCTCTCTAGACCAGGGTTTCTCAACAGAGGTCATGAGATTGGTGGGCACAAGACCAAATGTTGTGATTTTACATACCACAATAAAGATGAGGACAACGGTTTGAAAAATCAGAATTATGGATATTTATTAATTCTATTTTTAAATCTGATCTATGCAAAGTAGCCATTTTCAGTTTTCAATTTCTAAAAAATGTAAAACTCCTAATTTATTCTTTAATCAGGGTTTCTCAATGGGGGCCATATGGCACAATTATGGGAGCCATGAAATTGGGTGGGCACAAAGAACCCACATTGGGTTAAAGGAGGCCATGGCCCCCAAAAGGTTGAGATATACTGCTCTAATTCACACCCCATGCTTTGTCAGCTTGGACCAACTGTTGGTCATAAGTGGCAACCCGTAATGCCTGAGGACAGGATTTTTGTTGCTTAGCAGTCTGTAACCCAGGTAGTTACTTGGGCTAATCAGGGAGTCAGAGAGGCCCCATCCAATCAATCAGCGGGTCATGTCATGCCCTAGCTACTATATGATTGTCTTGACCATATTGCTTATGGCCAAGTGACGTTGAAAACATCAGTTCCTGTAAGATCACTGAAGTTAAGCAGTAATGAGCCTAGTCAATACTTTGATAAACATTTAAACAAAACCAGGTAAAAACAAATATAAAATGACTTGATTCAGTATTAAATTGCCCGAAAAGGGTTCATATTCCATAAAACAACCAGCCTGATGATATTCTTCAAATTGCTCTTACAGCAAACATCCAACCCTTTTTATCATATAGGGCCAGAAGGCAGTACTTAATACACCTGAAGTTAATGAAAATTATTTCATAAACAAATCATATATAAAAAAAAAAGATTTGGCATTAAATTACCCTCAAGGGTTGATATGCCATTAAACCAAACAACTAATCTCAACCACACCCCATAGATTTTGCTGAAATTTAATTATATTTAAAAACAAAAACAAATGATTACATAAAATATCTCTGATAAAAATCATATTGATATAGTTAATGATGATAGTGTAGTGACAGTTATTTAAATATCAGGGGAAGTCCCCACAGAATCGTGGTTAACATGCAGGACTGCGATATTATAGTAATAGTTCAAACTCCAGTTCAGCTATTATGTTCACTTTCAGACTAATACCCTTGGGAAAGGTATGAACACCCTCATCCCACCAGCTGGTTTAAATAGTACCATTGCTGTTCTACTATAAAGATGGCATTAAATAACCCACAAAGGTTGATATGCCATTCAACTAAAGAAACCAAACCATCTAAATATCAGGATTCATCATAAAGTCCTCATGATTTTCTGTTATCCAAATTCTGAAAATTGTGCAATCTAATATTGAAAAATTTGCAAAAATATATTTATCATAACATTTTAAATTCATAAAATATTCCTTTCAGTGGTTTAGTTTATCTGTGTAATTTATTTAATTCATTTTGTTGTATCATATATATATATATATATATATATATACTAAAAAGTTGTTGAAAAAATTAAATGTACTTACAATTAAAGGTCATTTAAATAAAGCATAAGAAAATTTATATTGCTAATTGAAAGAAATAGGATTTCTAAAATATAGCAGCAACATTTTTTTTTTATGCTTCATTCCAAACAGCCTTAATTGTAAATAGGTTTAATTTTTTCAATACTTTCTTTTAGTTATTTACATTAATTAAATACATGAACCATGCCATTTTCATCTAATCTATATAAGAACCATATATGAAACCTATACTTGAATATATATATATATATATATATATATATATATAATGATACTAATTGTATATACTAATTAAACTGTAGAATTTCTGTGAATACAAGTAGAAAATCTTTAAAGGGATGATTGCAAAACAAAAGCAGCAAGACTGCAGATAATGCCAGACCATTGGAATAATATGCAAACTGCTGGTTTAATATATCTAAGAATAGGCTTGTCTTTCATTTCTTCTATCAATCAAATGCTGGTGCCATTTTGTGGTCGTGGTGATGTGGGAGGGAAGCATCGGTGCAAAAGTGATTGTATAAAAATAATCCTGTGTGTGTGTGCATGTGTGTGTGTGTGTGTGCATCTCGCAGAATACAAATCTAAAATCTGCTGCCCAAGACCTTACCATTCTTGGAATCCATCAGCACGACTTAAATTGCGCCTTCCCACAGAGCGAATAAAATAAGTCTGAAAATGGAGGAAGGAGAGTAAGAAATGGAAGTGCAGCAGCTTGGGGGTGAGTGGGTGGGTGGGATATCAGCTAAAATTCTATTTTGGGGATTCTTATGCCAATCAAATGGGCTCCAAGTACTCCATTAAAATTGCCATGGACTGTTCGCACATTGTGCAGAATATGCAGCTTTATTTCATTGCATTTCTCCCCCCCCTCTCCCCATTCCAATCCATTCTGTTTTATTCAGTTCGGCTCAACTTTGCTTCATTTACTCCCCCCCCCCAACTACAACATACTCACACACCACTTTTTTTCCAATCTTCAGCACATCTGGATTATTCAGACTCAGTTTGTACGAATAGGTGCCACACAGATTTTGCTTTCCGGATAGCCAATATACATTTTAGAAATTGCTTTAATTTATTGGAGTGTATCAAAAGTATTTTTTTTTTTTCAATCAACTGAGAGTTCATAGGAATTCCTGTATGTTTTTTGAAACATTTTTTTAAAACTTACATAATGCTTTACATATAATATCTGTAGACGATCTTTGCTCCAATGAAAGTTTTTAGTTGTTGGTGATCTGGTTCTTTTCTACCTTACATTTTAAAGCATCATCATAATTGACAATTGATGATCAGATATATATATATCTAGCTCAGTTGGTAGAGCGTTCAGCTAGGAATCACAAGATTCTCGCCAACTCAGCGTATGAGTAGCACAGGGATCAGTGCGGTAAAGTGAGGAGCTGATCGTAGGTGTGGTGCTCCACCTCAGATGCTAAAATAATCTCCTTGGTCTAGGGCTATTGAAAAGGGGATAGACTCCCTCGCTGTCTGGCTGATACTGACATTAGGCCGCCCCGACGACTTTACTTTTTATATATATATATATATATTATATATGACTTGGTTATAAAAAAATGTACATTGTTTTGTTTTGAAGCATGAAATAATGATGAGATTAAGCATTCAAATGGGCTTACATTCAAGATATAAAAACTTACATGTTTCATTCATATTGAAGTCAGTCAGTCTACTGTTGGTTTGAACAACAGCAACTGGCTAAGCACAACTGAAGTAGCGTCCAAGGCAGTTGATATTTATGGGAATCAAGAATAGTCCATTCATGTATTTGGGTGATTCCATTCCTTGAGTTCTGATTGGCTGCTTGGTTTCTATGATGTTGTGGAGTTTCATAAATACCCTGTCATTCTGCAGTAGAGTTGCAAAAAGATAGGATCGTATTAAGTTACAATTGCTTGTTGCTGTGTCTTACCAATTCGGCGGTAATTGGATCTTAGCTTAATTATTCTACAATTCAGATTAATTGTGTGAATGACACTAGAGATTCATATAAGTAGCTGATATTCATTGACTTCTAGGTTTTATTTCACTACCCTTAAAATGTTTAAATCAGTTTGGTGCAGAATATTTAGATATTGTTGCATATCCTTCCACATCTTGAATTCTCTAGGCAGCTTTAGTGGATTCGAGACCCAGTTTAAAAACATGCAGGGGGAGGGGAAGAGAGTGTGTGTGTGAGATAGAGAGAAAGGATAAGTTGTATCATCAACTTACTTACTGTCTCCTTAACTCAAGTGGCACTAAGTAATCACATAAATGAAATGTCTCATTATTCAATAGAGATTTGCATGACATATATATAAATCCAAATGAGTCAGATATACCAACTGATAGTTTCACTTACAAGCTCATCAGGGCCAAAATCTGACTTCTGCTTGATGGAATTTTCTTGGTCATTTCTTTTTTTTCATTTTTTTTTTCCCGGACAAGGTTTTGTAGTATATATTTACAAACAAATTATTTGCCTGTTTTTTTCCATACTGTAAGGGTTTACTAATAGTGTTTGTGTGTATATCTATCTATCTATCTATCTATATCTATATATATATATGACTAGGTTATAAAAAAAATAAATGTACATTTTTTTGTTTTGTTTTGAAGCATAAAAGAATGATGAGACTAAGCATTCAAATAGGCTAACATTCAAGATATAACAACTTACATATTTCATTCAGATTAATTGTGTGAATGACACTAGAGATTTATATAAGTAGCTAATATTCATTGACTTCCTGTTTAGAAAGTTTGGTAACTAATTTTAACTGGATGTATAAAAAAATTTAAGTTATTAGATTTAGATGTTACTCAACATATGAAAAAATATATAAATTCAATTATCTAAGACTCCTTACGAATTAAAGAATAATCCGACACCAATCATTTACAAGAGTGCCACAACAATTTCTTTAGATACAACTAAACTTCATTTAGTTAATATATTATAAGACCACTTATTAGTTCTCCTTATAAATTTTTTAATCTGAATCTAATAACGTAAAGGATGCCACTGTTTTTCTACAAAGATGCATCAACCGAAATTGCAATTATGTAGAAAAATATATACATGTTCAAACTTTAAAATGAGGTAAACATCATTGACAATAAACAATTAACCTTTCTTTGAATTTTTAATTATTTTGGACACCATACCTTTGGGATTACCCTCGTATTAAACCATCATCACATATTGTTTATATGGGATCTATCTTATGAATAATATTCAACAAGATATATATATATATATTGAGAGAGAAAAAAGAATACATAAAATCTTTTGAAGCAATCCATTCTAATTATCACAAAGTGATTTTTAGTTATTTTTGATTGAGAGTATTATAAATATTTGTTTTCACTAATTTTGTTTGAGTAAAAAAAAAAATGAATACTCAGTAAAAACAATATGCATGTAATATCCATTTACATATATATTCACATGCATACATACATGTGTGTGTGTGTGTATGTATGTATGTATGTATGTATGTATTTCTAAAATAAAAAAAATGATTGCTCATTAGAGGTCAGGTTCCAGGATTGAAGCTCGTGTGTGATCTAATTCAATTGATGATTGAATTTATGATAAATGATGATGATAATGATGATTTATAAGAATGGTGGTAATCAAGTCTTTAAAAAAAAAAAGTAAAATAAATCAAAACAAAGCCAAAATATTAGTTGCAGTTATTTTCAGCAATAGATCTTACATGAATGAAAATGGAATTTAAAAAAAAGAAAAAAAAGAAAAAATGGTATAATCATTAGTGAACAATTGTTTTCAGTACTTGCTACTTCCCAGGCTGTGCATATATTTTTTCTTTCAAAAGAATTAAAAAGTCCTGGTAAAATAAGAAAGAGTGCAAACAAATTCTTATTTTATATCAAATTCTTGTTCGTTTCTTCTTTCTGTATTTTTTCTTTCTTTTTAAAAATTTATTTCTTATTGTTTTCCTTCTTGTTTCATTTTCTATCTTTGCTTTCTCACAATCTCTCTAAATTTTTTTTCTAATTTTTAAAATCTTCTTTTTATTTTCTTAGTTTCTTTTCTTATTTCAAATTTTACAGTTTTATTTAATATTTATAAAGTTGAACTTTATACAACACATAAAACCAAATAAAGCAGATAGAAATTAGAAGATGACCAATAGGTTATACTATGTCTGTTCAAAAAGTATTGAGACTAAGCATATATCTATGAGGACAGAAATAAGCAATGAATGAAAGATTAATTTTTTTCCAGCTAGCCCTCTTAGCTTTCAACACATTTGTTCCAGTGAGTTTTCCACTGGTCAAAGCTCCTCTGAAATTCCTCTTTTGATGTGCATCATTATATTGATTTGAATATACTCCATGCCCTCATATCTCTTACTCTTAAGATAAATTTTCACTTTAGAGAACAAAAAAAGTTAAACTACAAGGTCTGGTGAGTATAAAGTAGGCCGTACTGTGTTTTGCCAAATCTGTTCTTCAAAAAGTATCAAAACGGGCTGCATCATTTCTTTTAAAGTGGCATCACCAGTCTGGACAAAATCTACATGTCTAGACATCATCCCTTTATTTATATGTTGTGTCACAGCTTGCTTAGTGAATAAACAACACAACACGTAATCCAGTTGTACATGAGCTGGTGGAATAACCACTTCCACCTTTTTATTACCACAAGTAAAACATGGCCAAAACGATAGTTCTGTTTCTTAGAACAATGGCTGAAATGGTGCTTCCTTTTTTTATTAAAAACAATGGCTGAAACGGTGCTTTTTCTTATTAAAACAAAACGGTGCTTCCTTTCTTATTAATTAAAACAATGGCTGAAACGGTGCTTCCATTCCTTATTAAAACAATGGCTGAAACGGTGCTTGTTTTTTTATTAAACAATGGCTGAAATGGCTGAAATGGTGCTTCCTTTTTTTATTAAAACCAATAGAGAACAGTTGCTCAACTGATTTTAAAATTCTGTCTCAATGCATTTTGATCACCATTTGTATATAAGTATTTTAACCATGAGTCAGGCCATTTTTTGGTTTGGTTTCTTTGTTTAATTGCATATCAACCTTCATGGGTTATTTATTGCCAAAGCTATCCTTGTAGAAGTAGTTGTACTATTTAACCCATAGATGGCGGAATGAAAGGGTTCATACTTCTCCCAAGAGTATTTGTCCGAAAGGGAACATAATAGTTCATAATGGAGTTCGTACTAGAATGTTGCAGTCCAGCATGTTAGCCATTATACCACAAGGATTCCCCTAGGCCATATTTACTGAGCCTAGTACAAAGCCAAAATAGTAGGGTTGTGACTATCAGACTATCTAAGGTGTACTTACTATTGATATTTAGTATTCATAATATGGCACAAGGCCTCAGTTATGGGGTACACATGTGGATCTAACTCACTACCCTGTTAAATAGCTTGGCATGCAAGCTTTCTAACAATGAAACTATACCATTTATACTTGCTTAGCTATCATAAGCTAGTCTTGGCATGGCACAAGGCCTCAACAATAGAGCAACCTTTAGGATCAAACTGATTACACTCTAGTGAATGACTTGGAAAATGTTTTTTTAAATCATTCTATGCCAGGTATCCTTCTTTCATAATTTTTTTCTTTGCTAATTTTTACATAGCCTTTAGAATTCTGAGCTCTCCCTATACTATTTTTCCCAAAGCTATCTTTTAGCCAGAATGTCTATTCTGGCTGAAATATAACTGAAAATGTAAGATGTTATGATCTTGTTATCTAACACCCTATAAAAATCAATGCAGAAATAGGTATTCCCTGGCTGAAATTCTAGCCACCCATATATATATGCTGATGCAGGATGCTGCATAGAGGACCTCCCAAGAATGATGAGCGATAGGGACGGATGGAGAGAGATTGTCATGGATATCCATGCCAACAGCGCAACATGATGATGATATATGTATATATATATATATATATATATATATATATAAAAAGATATGAAAACACCACAAAATGCTGTTGAAGTGAAAACATTTTATAACAGCATTTATAACATTGAAAACATTTTATAACCGCATTTATTTATTAACAGCATTTTGTGGTGTTTTCATATCTTTTTATATATACTCATACCATCGGATTCATTTCCTTTCTTTTATTTCTATATATATATATATATATATATATATTATATATTATACACTTCTAGTAGAAGTACAATTACTAGTCATTAAAGTTCTAAGCAACAGGATTAGTGTTAATGAATTAGTTCTCTTTCCAAGACAAGAGATTCTTTGAGTCTCTTGGATGATTGAATGTTTGGAGTAGAAGATTCGAGGGGAATTGGAGATGCCGGGAAGAACTGAGATTTTCCAGACATTAATGAAGAGTGAGTGGGGAGGGGGGCTAGAATACTGAGAAAGTCCTGGAGAGCTTAGTAGATTTGCTGTCACTCTGATTTTAGTGAAGACCACAAAAACTTGTAAAGAGATGATGATAATATGCAACAGAATTGCAAGAATGGGTTTTGTGGAGACTGAGATGAAATGGATAATCACATAAGCAAACTGGCACAAACTGGGTGAGAAAGGTGATCCACTGGGAATTGTGCAAGAGATTAGAATTTGACCATACTAAGTCAAATTATATATGCATAATTCAGAATCCATCCTAGAAGATGAGACTCAGAAAATTCTCTGGGATTTTCAGATACAAATAAATCACACAATTCTGGTCAGATCTAGGGTTAATTAACAAGAAAAAAAGAAATTGTCATCTAGTGAATTTTGTTGTTTTAGCAAATCAGAGAGTGAAAATGAAAGAAAGTGAATTGGCAAATACTTGGATCTTGCCAGAGTGCTGAAAAAGCTGTGGAACATAAAGTTGACTATGATAACAATTGTAGTTGGTGCTTGGAAAAGAGTCAGGAGGAATTGGAGATCAGAGGAAGAATTGAGACCATATAGACAACAACATTGTTAAGATTGCCTAGGATACCCAGAAGAGTCCTAGAGACCTGGGGAGACTTGCTGTCATTCCGAATCCAGTGGAAGACCACCAGCTTATGCTGGTATGAAAAACTCATAAGGAGGGAACTAATAATAATAGTAATAATAATAAAGATTGGCCAGAGTACTCCGATAAGTCCTGGACACCTGAGGAGACTTGCTGTCACTCAAACCCCAATGCAAACCCACCAGTTAAAACTGGTGTGGAAAATTCACATGGGGTCGTAATCTTTAGATTTATATAGGAAATAATCTTAAGAGTCAAGGTTCATAAAAAACGAAAATACTTTTGATACGTTCAAATATTTTTCTTTTCTTTTTCTTTCTTTCTACTTCTGTCCACTTGTGTATTTCATCTTCATAACTCATATTTTATTCTGTGTTTATTTCTTTTCCATATTTAATTTTTTAAGTTGCTGACAGAAATTTGACAAACAAAATTAGCAAATTATTTAGAAATATTCAAAAAATTATTGGTCCAGAATATTTTTATCTTTCTCCAATGAATTATTTCTGATACTTTTGTTTTTCCCCCTGCTGTTTTAAACAATTCTGGATAATTTGCTCTTGCACAAACAAAACAAAAAATTCTTTGCTGATCATATAATTTTAATGTAGAGAAAATGATTTTAAAATTAGTGGAAGGGAAAACAAAGAACAAAAATGTCTTGTCTTTTTTTAAATATTCTTAGGGAAAAAGACAAACAAAAATAAAGATGAGTAAAATTAAATAAATAAATTAATAATTAGAAAAAAATACAGAAGTGAAACAGTAGAACTCTTCAATATGACGAAGAAAAAGATTAAAAAAAGCACAAACCAAACAAGCCAAATCAATGATTTCCATACAATATATTGATTTCTCTTACAGAAAAATAAACCATTAACCTAGATTTATTTTATTTTATTTTATCTTATTTAGTATTCCACAAAGTGTACTCAAAATTGTCCTCTCACAAGCCCAGGAATTATTGATTTTTTTCAGAGGGAAATAACCATTAACCTATATTTTTAGTATTCTGCAAGTTTGTACTCCAAAATTGATCATTTGCGAGTCAACAGTTTGCGATGTCTAGTCGACGGACTGACAGTCTGGTATTCTAACCCCAGCGTATCAGACACTAGTCAAAGGTGTGGAATAGAAGGTAGAAGGTTGGTGTCGGTTTGTGTGTGTGTGTGTGTGTGTGTGTGTGTGAAGGAGAGAGAGTAAAAAAGGAAGAGAAGTTTATTGTTGTTATCTACGATGAAGAAAACTAAAAAGCAAAAAAAAGAATAACTTTTCTTTTTTAATGATAACATTAACAAGTAACGAAAAGACAGGAGATGTGATTTCAGTTAGTCACCATGAGAAAAACGAATGCAATGCAAAATTGGTTGCAGATATAGAAGAGGAGCCAAGATTAAATCAATTCCTGATTTTTGCTTTTCATTGGCAAGATTTTTGGGGGAAAATGTAGAAGACTGAAAAAAAAAAAAAAAAAATACAAAAAGAAAAGATTTTGGCTTAACAATGTTTCTGTCACGACAGGCTCAATTTTCTTGGAAATTTATACCAGAACAATACCTGTCTCACATTTTGTTTGAGTCTAGTTAAATTTTAAATTTGTGATAGGCTTGCACCATCAGGCAAAGAAATCTGACTGAACAATAGTCATCAATTGAGATAAACTGAGACAATTGTGAAAATGCTGAATAAGGCATTAATTAAAATAGCAATAAAAAGTTTTATTCACAATATTCGCAGGTGTAAAGTTACAGTAGTTGTGTATGCAGAAATTCATTCTCTGAAAGTGATTTTATGAAGTAGAAGTAATTTGTGTATTCACCTACAATAATGAAATTATTTGTGGAGGCGCTTATGGTGTAACAGTCATTATGGTAGGAAATAGACACAATGACCCAAATTCAAGTCCTGGACGAGTTTGTTTATATTTCAGATAGTGCTAATACTCTTTGGCAAGGTATGCATCCAACTATTTTCCATTCAGCTATGGGCAAATAGTAGGTCAGACAGGTTATCATTATAGGAAATAGACAAGGAGACCAGAGTTCTAATCTTGACAAGGTTGTTTACATTTCACATAGCGCTAATACACTTGGGAAGGGTATGAATCTAACTATTCTCCTTCCAGCTATGAGTAAATTGTAGAGCAGACTGGGCTCTTTAACCTTGGTATGGCAACCTGTATGGGAGAAGGAAAACTCTTAATTCAAATCTGTTAAATTCTGCTTAAAAATTGATCTTGTCACATCCTGCACATACAACAATAAAATTGTCTCTTTGAGAAGATGATAGAATTTATAAAAAAGAAAAAAAGAAATAAACAAATCATTAAAAAATTGGATAAATTCATAAAATCTTTAAACAAATAGAAACATTAATCAGCACTTATTGAATACCACCCAAGAATTCCAGAATTACCTAAAACTCATAAACCCAATATACTAATTCAACCAATTATATCAGGAATAAATATATAACAATTGCTCTGTTACTGGGTCTTAGAATATGCTGACTACAACGGTGTTAGAACACCCAAAATGGGGTGTCCTGGGTATAACACATAACTGCATCTGATGTTGAGGAAATCTGGGGAGTTTGGATTACTTCTTTGTTGCCATTACTCTCAGGTTCCCATGGAGTGGTAGCTCCTGTTAGTCTCATTTATGGTTCAAATAGATCTGTTTGAAAATTATTTCTATTCAATAGAACTATGTGCCAAAAAATATTAATAAACAACTACACAAAAGAAGTAAATATGAACGAAGAATGAATGTGATTCCTTAATGTCTCAGCATAAAATATCCCTAGATGAGTTAAAATGCTATTGTGGCATGAAAAAAGGTTTTGCAAGTCTTTACTATTCATTAACAACAAAAAGAAAATGTAAAATCCTTTTTGTAATTCAGAGGAAATAATTCTGTTTAAAATGAAAAACATTAACCCAAAATATTGCATAAAGTTTGATTCTTTTGAATGAGTTTGTAAATTCAATCAAAGATCACTGCAGCTGCTAAAATGATAAGTTATTAAAGCTGTCAAAAGTCTCATGCTTAATTTTGATCAATATACACATAGTAACCTTTTTCTGGGGACTGAGAATTGCACCAGTAATCAAAGTGTCAAATGAAAGGACTTAAGGTTGATTTTGTAGCCACACCTCCAGATGAAAGCTAGGTTCTCATTAGATGGCTACTTGACTACCAGCAGGAATAATCAACCTGATAAACTTTAAAAATTCAGAAATTATCAATAAAATAAAAAATCAACATAAAAAATAAAATCATGTATATAATAAAAAGAGTACAAAATAGATTAGTGCCAGTCCAAAGTACCAGCATTAATACCATAATACTAAACAATCAAACAACTTGTGGATTCTTTAATATATCTCCAGTTCTAGCAAAATTAATCTTAAAACAGAATATTAATAACCTGAAGTGAAGTACTATTTCTCTGAATTTTTTAAATGAGGCTTGATAATTAGTATCATTTGTATTATTGGACACATAGCATAGTAGATAAAGGAGTTATAATTAACACAACTTAATACCTGTACCCCAGCTATGGTTAGCAGAATGAGAACAGGATACCCCCATGGACTGAATAAAGGATTAGGTTCCAAGTTCCGTGATGGCTCCTGATTATGACAAAAAGGTTGCCGAGTTTGAGATAGTTCCCAAGTTTGACAAGAAATACCTGAAGAAGGCCAGAGGGCACATCGGCTGAAATGTTGCACAGATAACAATGAAGATGAGGACAATAGTCCGAATAATACAAATAATACTAAATGAAGTAGATTAGATGAAAGCAGACTGAACAATTTCAATTTTTTTTTAAATAATAATTTCTAGTTATATTTTAATCATATTATTAATGAATTATGATGTTATTTTTCAATAGTTACCTTTAGTTATATTTTACAGTATTAAAAATAACTCAGAAACTTTAAACTCCTAAACAACTAATGGTCAGCATTTTTTTTTATTATCATATTAAAAATTACAAGTTGAAAGAAATTGTGAAAAGTCAGGCAATTTTTATTTTTAACAATTCGGTTTATTGGCATATCACTTACAGGTAATTTAATGCCAGAATTTGATACAAATAATTTGTATACAGTCATATGGTTTCAAGTATACCTTTCTAATAAGGATAATAATTTATTTGAACACAGTTGTATTGTTTCAAGAAATCCTATCTAATACAAATGATTTTCACAATTATATGGTTTACAAATATTCCATCTAATACCAATAATTTTCAACAGATCTATTTTAACCCATAAATGTGAGACCCTAATAAGTACAACCACTCCAGTTCAGAGTAGACCTGGAAGTAATGATAATAATGCAGTTATTAGATTCTCCAGAGCTTCAGAACTGAATCCTCACCACTAGATATACTTTAGTGTCCTATATAAGACTTTCTTTTTGATCAGTCTTACTCCTTACAGGGGATTCTGTTCACTGAATAGGTGTTCAACAATTTGGTTTTTAATTTTTCTACAGTCATATTTTTAACCATACATCCATTTTTTATATATATATATATATATATATATATATATATATATATATATATATATATATATATATTTTGCTATCTAAGTTAGGGTAGCAAAGACAAAGTCAAGAGCACTTGGTTAATATCAGATTCTCGCCTATGTGATTTTCAAACCAACTAGCTCAGTCGGTAGAGCGTTCGGCTAGAAACCACAAGGTACCGGTCCTCGCCAACTCAGCATATGAGTAGCACAGGGATCTGTGCAGTAAAGAGCTGATGGTAGGTGTGGCGCTCCACCTCAGATGCTTAAAAAAACACAATCTCCTTGGTCTAGCGCTATTGAAAAGGGGATAGACTCCCTCGCTGACTGGCTGATACCGACTTTAGGCCACCTCGACGACTTTACTTATATATATAATCCATCAGGAACATGATCTTAGATCAGAGTAATGAGGAATGTTATTGCTATAGTATGAAGTACTGAAACGTTCTCAGCTCAACCAAGATGGTTCATGACATGCGATACTCCACTTTGGCCCTATCTTGGGCTAGACGGGCGGTCAGAGAGGCCCCTCCGATCAATCGGCTGGTCACATCAAGCGCTAGCACCTATATGATTTGCCCAACCCTATTGCCCTTATGGCAAGCCCCAACCCCTTTTTATCATATGGGTTCTAGAAGGCGGTGGCTTCGGGTCTACATGTCCTGGGAATGACATTAAACTCTATCTGATGGTGAGGTTCCAGTTCTGGAGGTTTGGCGAATGTGGAGCACCCCTTCATCACCATTGCTCCCTGGTCCACTCTGACCCGGAGTGGTAGTACCTGTTAGGTTCCCATCTGTGGGTTAAATAGAAAAATGTATTTATAAAAAAAATTGTATTATCCATTAAGAATTGATTTATTTCAAAACTTTATCGGCATTAAATGACCCACTGAGGTTGATATGCCTTAAAACAAAACAAACCAAAAAAATCAACCAAGATAGAAATGATCTAGTCATGAAAGAAAGATGTTACTCCACATATAAGTTCAACACACTTGGCATATCATTTATCAAGATTATTTAAAAAATGAAATAAAAGAAATGAACCTAATAAATGTTTCCAAATGAAAAGTCAATCTCTTCTTGGTTGGGCAAAGCACTTTTCAGCTTTTCTGTGTTCTTTTTTGTGTAGATTGTTAGTTAGCTCACTAGAATTATACATTATCATTTGAAACTAAATTCTTTCTTTTTCTGATTCAGCAGAGGCACCCCACAATCTGTTTTTTTAAATCTTGGTGTGTTGATATTAATTGAAAATGTTTTGCTCATTATTCAGTTCTTGGTAGAATGTTTGGTTAAAGGTTTTGAATTCTGGCATCAATTGATAAAGGGAAATAATATTTCCCGTGTGTACCTGGTCACACACTGACTAAGATTTGTTTAGTCATCTACTATGATTTTTCATAAAGAATAGCAAAACAAAAAGAGGATAAATTATTGGAAAATACAAAGCAAGAAAAATTGTCTTTTAATTATAAATGAATTTAAATGGGTATTTGTGAATAATTTATAATGAACATTATTTCTTAGCATTTCATAAAGTCATAGAGAGAGTTTAGATTTGTTCTTAAATTTTATCTATCTATTATTATACTAAAGCTGAGTGAATCAATGATTGTTTGCAAAATACTTTTTTCCTATTTAATTTAATGACACAAAATTTATATCAAAATATGCCTTAGTTCTAGGATTGAAAAAAATCCATTTTAATTGGTTCTAATTAGTCGTAATTTACAATTAAGTCAAAAACTGACCAGTCTCTTAGTTCACATTCTGCCTGTCATTTCCCCCTCTCTATTATTATCTTGATTAGCTCCTTGTTATATATGTTAGTTTCTCTGTGAGTGTAAAGAGATTAGAGAGTATGAAATATATTTGTATGTTAAGTTTCAGAAGCAGCTAGTTTGTAGCTTGAATCAGGTCCATTTAGATTAGGTCAATTTCTTAGAAATCTTACAAAATGATTTTAGTGTTTTTTTTTTTAAATTCATAGGCTGTATATTTTTTTTTTAAATTTAATTTGCTTTCTTAGAAATCTTACAAAATGATTTTAATGTTTGTTTTTTTAATTTATCGGCTGTATATTTAAAAAAAAATTTAATTCGCTTTGCAAACTCACTTTTCTTTAATCCCAATTATCTACCCAAAGCTTAATCCGTGACCCAACAGGTCATGTTTTGTCTAGTATATTACTAAAATTCTCATTTTGTTTGTATATATACATTTGTGTTTAGAGTGTAATTGTTATCATAGGAAATGAGCATGGTAAACTGAGTTCAAATCTTGGACTTGCCTGTTGGTATTTCACTTAGGATCAATACACTTGGGAAAGGTATGAATCCAATTATTCTCTCTTCACCTATGGGTAAATTGTAGGGTAGACTGGGTTCTTTAACCTTGGTATGGCAACCGTTCTAGAAGAAGGAAAACTTAATCTAAACCTGTTAAACTCTGCTTAAAAATTCAGCTTGGGTCATGTCCTGCCTCTGAAGATGGTTTGGGTAAATACACACACACACACACACACACACATATATATATATATATATATTATGGACTCTCTCGATTTTTGATGCATGAGGGTTCACACACACAAGGAACACCCACCCAGTGATTTGTTTATAGTGGTGAAGGCTTGTGTTGGAGCATCCACGCTTTTTGGCAGAGTCGATAGGAAAGAATTGGTGCATCAAGGGTTGCCACAAACCCAATCAACGACCGACCTCAGGAATTTTGAATTCAGAGTTATCGCTCTCCTAGACTGGTTACCTACCCAAGGCTGAAGGGCCCAGTCTGCCCTACTATTTAACCCATAGCTGGAGGGAGAATATATGGATTCATACCTTTCCCAAGTGTATTAGCGCTATGTGAAATGCCAACAGCTTCGTCTAGGAATTGAACTCGAATCGACAAGTCCATTTCCCACGGCTCTAACCACTAGCCCATGCGCCTCCATATATATATATATATATATATATATACACACACATTATATATGATTTCCTTGAAAAAGGTGCAATATAAACAGTTTCCTATAGCTATCTCCTTAAAGTAGAATCCCCCTTATTTATTGAATGACTCATGTTTATTGAGTTCTGTTTTATTAGTTGTCAATTACTTAGATAATCTTATTTTGGCACAAGATCAGAAGAGAAATCATACTCACTAGTAACAGTCAATTTGTCGAACAAACTATTATACTATTTAACATTGTTATTAAACAATTAATTTTAATGTGGCTTTTAAACATGAAAATATTCCCCACTGTTGTTGTAGACTGATAGTCTGAAGAGTTGCAATGAAAATCAACTAAAATTAAGATGAAAGAAATAAAAATATTAATAATGGTTGGCAATAATTCATTTAATAAAGAAATAAAAAATAAGAATACAATATTTCATTCTTATCATATTGACCAACAAAAGAACATTTCAAGTTTGATAAATTTCTTCTCAAGAAAAATGGATAGGAATTAGAAACATTTTTTACATTCATTTTCCCTCTGAACCATGATAAGACTTGGACAACAATATTATATATGCATTAGCAGCAGTTTATAAGAATAAGTGCAAATACAGACCCTACAAAATTATCATTTAGTTGAATTTTGGTCTAGAAATTGCTTTATTTTGTACATTAGAGTATTTTAAGTGTATTGCTCTAAAAATATTTCTATGATGTACTGTATTTGCTTGATTATGGTTACATAAATACTGGTTGCAGCAGAAATACCTATCATATTTCAAACTGTCATCTGTAAATGAATTAGGTAAGTGATAATTGTAGCTCCATCTAGCTAATGTTTTACCATTGTTTTGTTTCTGATACAATCAGCTACAATCATGATTTGGGCTGATTCATAGTCTTTTTCTTACTGAAATGTCTTTTTAAGACAGATGAATCTGTAATTGGTACCCAGAGAGCTTTTTGTGCTCATTTCATGTGATATTGGAATGATGCTGTTACAGATAGAATGTTCAAAGCATAGGAGTATCGATTTTCTATCTAGAACAGCATCAATCTGATATAATGTGAAATCAGCCTGCACAGCTCTCTGTGTAGCAATTACAGATTAACCTATCTTAAAAAATGTTTCAACAGCAAATAAACAGTGTGAAATGGTCCGAGCCATGATTGTAACTGATCATATCAGAAAAAAAAAAAAAAAGATAAGGTAAGACATTAGCTGGATGGAGCTACAATTACCACTTACCTAATTCACTTATATATATATATATATATATATACATATATTTTGTATGTTAAGTTTCAGAAGCAGCTAGTTTGTAGCTTGAATCGGGTCCATTTGAATTAGAAATCTTACAAAATGATTTTAATGTTTGTTTTTTTTAATTCATCAACTGTATATTTAAAAAAAAAATGTAATTCGCTTTGCAAACTCACTTTTCTCTAATCCCAATTATCTACCCAAAGCTTAATCCAACAGGTCATGTTTAAAAAAAATGTATGCATATATATATATATATATATATATATATATATATATATCCCTCCGTACAAGCAGGATGCGACACAAGGTCAATTTATTAAGCGGAGTTTAACAGGTTTGAATTCAGAGTTTTCCTTCTCCAAGACTGGTTGCCTAATCAAGGTTAAAGAACCCAGTCTGCCCTACTATTTACCCATAGCTGGAGGGAGAATTGGATTCATACCTTTCCCAAGGGTATTAGCGCTATGTGAAATGCCAACAGTTTCATCCAGCAATTGAACTCGCATTGACGAGTCCATTTCCTACGACTCTAACCATTAGACCATGCGCCTCCTAATTCACTTATAGGCGACAGTTTAAAATGTGGGAGGCTTTTATGCCACACCCTGTATATATGTAACCATAACCCAGCAAAAAAAATGCATCATAGAAAGGTTTTTTGTTAGAGCAATAATAATCTAATTAAAGCAAATTCTAGACCAAAATGCAACTGAATAATAATTTTGTGGGGTCTGTATTTGTATTTATTCTTATTAATTGTTACTAATGCATCTTTAACATTGCTGTTCAAGTCTTATCATGGTTCAGAGGGAAAATGAGGGTAAAAAATAATGATTCCAAGTCCTATCCATTTTTCTTGAGAAGAAAGTTATCAAACTTGAAATGTTCTTTTGTTGGTCAATATGATAAGAATGAAATATTATATTCTTATTTTTATTTCTTTATTAAATGAATTATTGCCAACCATTATTTTTTTTTTTTTTCTTTCATCTTAATTTTAGTGGTTTTTCATTGCAGCTATACAGACTATCAGTCAACGGCAGCGGTTTATGAATATTATCATGTTTAAACACCACATTAAAATTAGTCTAATAATAATGTTGAATGACGTAATTGCTAGCTTGCTCAAAAATAGATTAATACTAGTGAGTTTGGTAAAGATATTCTAAGTAACTGACAACTAATAAGATGGAACTCAATAAATACAAAGGTCATTCAATAAATAAGGGGAAATTTGCTGAAAAGAGATAACTTTAGGAACACTATTTATAATTGCACCTTTTTCAAGGAAATCAATAGTGATAGGTTCTTTCATGTCCCATTTCTTATGCCAGAATGACTTTTCTTTACTGACCACTGTGCCCAAGAATTTTTCTTTACTGGAGAGTTAGTGTGTTTCCACTTTTTTGACTGTTTTTTCAACTCAGCTTCATAGTTTCAAACCCATGCTTCTACATAGACATAAAACCTTCTTCTGTAAATTTCACATGGTTTGCACTTTTCTGCCACCAATAATTTGCTGACAGACCTCTGTTCAAGCTTGGAGCACTTTGCTTGATTTACTGCCATTTTTAATAGTCTCAGAATAAATATTTTGTGAGATCAAAATACTTTTTGCTATAAACCAATTCCAAATAATGCATAGTTTACATTTATGGAAAAAAATCTAAATAATAAATTTAGTTTGCTTTTTCAAAAAAACGTCTTATTCATTGAATACCCTTCTTATTTAGCATGATTATGACAAAATCTAAAATGTTGATATATAATTTTAAAAGAAATTAAAACATCTGGCCATTGTTAAGAATGAGACTTGGGTGCTGTTATATTCAATTGCCTTTTTCTATGGCACAAAAAAGTATAAATGGGAAAAATTATAATTTTTCAGATATAAATGTTGATTATTAGTTAATGAATATCAGCATTCATTTCCAGAAAAAAATTGTCTTCTGGGAATGATGCTAAACTACATCTTGTAGTAAAGTTCCAGTTCTGAAGCTCTGAGGAGTGTGGTACACTCTTTCATTGCCATTGCCTACTCTGCCCCAAAGTAGTTGTACGTGTTAGGGGCCCCTCTCTAAGTCAAATAGATCTATTTGCAAGTTAATGAAACTTATTTCTACCAATTTATTAATACACATGAAGTTAACGAAAATTATTTCTACCAGTTTGTAAAACAAAAAAAATTACTGATAAACTATTCGCTTAAAAATCATATATACAAAAAAAAACATAATTTAGCATTAAATAACCTACAAGGGTTGATTTGCCACAAAACAAAATAACCAATAAACATAAAGATTATTTCTACCAGTTAATACACAGGAAGTCAATTAAAATTACAAATCATAACCATTATTGCTTATTATGTTTATAAAAAAAAATCAAGATTTGACATTAAATAACCAACAAGGGTTAATATGCCATTAAACTTAAACAATTAACCAGCCAACTAACTTTTGTCTCATATCCTAGCAATTACTTGATAAACAAACTAACACTTAAAAATTATACATAAAAAAAGTTTGACATTGAATAACCCACAAGGGTTGATATGTTATTAAACCAAACAATCACCCGGAAAAATTCAGATTGATGATTTCATTCACACTATTTATCCTTAAAAACAACAACAATAACAACAATCTATATATACATTCATATATGTGTGTGTGTGTATGTATGTGTTATTGAATGAAGGGAGTCAAGGAATGTCTTATCAATTTGTTATTCAAATTTTCTTGTTTCCTTACAATAAAACATATATAAGAATTGTTGGAGTGTAAGAATTTTTCATAATCTTCTCCTCCTCCTGGTTCAAACACTTTTGATCATTCTCTGGCCATTGTCAACAATAAAAAAAACATGGTTATAAATCTATACTTATATATGTAATAATTATCATGATGATCCTTATCAGAGAAACCTAGGTAGTTAACTTCTGTGGCTGACATCCTAACCTGGCTCTACAAGTACATATTCAGTACTTTCCAATATTTATTATTCTGATTCATTTGGTTTCTTATTCTTTTTCAAACAGTCAAAATTGTTACTCATTCGGTTTTTCTTTTCTTTTTTTATCTTGTTGAGTTTCTCCATAACTTCTTTAGATATTCAGCTCTAGTATACCTTACTATTGAGAACTTTGTTATATTAAAAATGATGGAACAAGTTGGTCAGAATTATCCTGAAGATCTTTTTGGTGAAACCTGAGGAGTTAATTTCTGTTTCTCATTTGGTTCCCTAAACCGGCACTAGATGTAAGTATTGGGCACTTTACAATATTTTTATCCTGAATCAATTCAGTTTTCTTTTTCTTATTTGAACAGTCAAAATTGGGTCTTGTTCAAGGTTTGTTTGGTTTTGTTCCATAGTTTCCCCCTAAACTATATATATATATATATATATATATATATAAAGTAAAGAAATAACAAAAGACTTAGAGATTTTGCATTATAGTCTATTTAAGGGAGCTTAGACAAAGTGTCTAGTTCTCCCAACTCATGAGATGCGCATCTGATAAGTTGGGAGAACTAGGCACTTTGTCTAAGCTCCCTGAAATAGACTATAATGTAAAATCTCTAAGTCTTTTGTTATTTTTTTACTTGTAAATTTGCTCTGTGACTCTAACAATAAGAGGACACATTGAGCTCTCAAACTGCAACAGGTTTTTAAAAAAAAACTCTTATGTCGTAAGGAAGATTTCTTCTCTGGACTTTTGGATTATATATATATATATATATATATATATATTAAAAAAAATGAAAAAACACAGGTTTAAATGGGTTGTGGTGAGTTTATTGGCCGATGCTGCAGTGTTTCAATCTATTAATTAGATCATCTTCAGGGCATTTGTTGGTATGTGGAAGGTGATAAGAAATTATTTATCACAGAATAACGAGAAAAGCGAGTGGTAGTCCTTGTCATTCAGTCTGTTTAAAAAATTTTTTTTTTTTTCTTTAATTAATAGATCGAAACACTTCCTTTCTTCACACACACACACACACACACACATATATATATATATATATATATATATATATATATATATATATATATATATATATATAAGCAGTATAATGTCGGATTCACTTCCTTTCTTCACACACATATATATATATATATATACTGAATGGGATAAACAGGAATTGTGTTGTATATAAGCTAATGATACAAAGAGAAAGTATGTATAGTGAACCCTCTGTGATACTAAAGATCACTTCAGAACAGAGGAATGCAACAGCCTCAATGTTCCTTTGGGGCCTTCCAGATTAAACTAAGTTCACACATCTGTAAACCATATCTAAGCAATGCTTCAATACTTCAAGATAAAGTGTTGTCAGCCAGAGTTTGGGAATGGACAGTTCAAAAGGGGGGGGGCAGAGATTGATAAAAGTAAGAAAACATTGTAATATTTAAAGAATAACAATGGAAATCAATATCTTTTTTATTGTTTTGTTTTCCAAAATCGATTATTTTTGGAAACTATTGATTTTCTTTTTTCACTTCCTGCCATTAAAAAAAACAATAATAAAATGGAGAAAAATTATTGGATCTGTCTAGATATGTATTTTAAAAATTCTTTTTCTCCTGATTTCATCTTCTCTTTCTTCATATTTTTTGTCCTTTTCCCCTCTGTATGTATATATATATATATATATATATATATATATATATATTGTTGTTTCATGCACTTAAAATTTTGCTTGATTTATGTACAAGTGAATGAATTCACATAGATTATGACATTCAAGAAATAAATTTTATAACAAATATAAATTTTAAAAAAGACAAAATGGTTTAATAATAAAAGGCTTTAATACAAATCATTAATAATAAGCAATAATGGTTACAAAAATGGTAGTACAATACAATAACAATATTTTCTAAAACACAAATCCAAAATAGGTGGAAATAAGGTTAAGAGGATAATGTTCATCTAATCTTTCTTATGAGAAGGGCATTTTGAGAATATTAGACTTCAAAATATCAGCTTTTGTCAAGTCTTACCTACCAACATTTGGCACCACCTATAAATATGCAATTATATCAACCCCAAGGTAGGTCCAAATAACACCAATATTGATAGAAATAATGATCCTATTATTATATATACTAGCAAATATATGCACCTCCGGGTGCAAGTATTTAAGTTTTAATGTATAATATATTAAATTAGAAAGGCTAATGAAACTAAATAAGAATGCAGATAAAAAGATTTGAAACAGAGGGTGGTATAATCAAAAAATAGAACAACTGAAACTTACTCTTCCATCACTCTTGTCTTTCATTGTTATTTTTTCTAATTTAAGTATTTAGTTAAAAGAGGAAGTGAAGAATAAAATGACAGTTATTTTTTCTTGTTAACGGATTTCATTTAAGATTCATTGAAGAAATGTTTGCTTATATTCATTATGATAAAACCAAACAGTTAGAAATCAATAATACTAAGCACATATTTATTAAAATCACATTTTTAATATCAATATGCAAATTAGCCTTCCCATTCACACTGTAAACCACTATTTTGTTGTACATATAAATATAATTGCATGCTATTAGTATGTAGATATGGTTAACAGTATTAATAATGTAAAACAATTTTATCAATAATTGAGGTTTAAATAAAAATAAAATCATTGAGAATGTGATATAAATAACTAAGGGAATTGTGACTTGAGTAGTAATATAGTTTCGGTTACAGACAGAAAAACACACAATCTCCATTATAATATAATACCTCTCTTCTATCCATAATACTTTCATTAATTTGTGACTAGAATAGAGAATCCTTTTTTCATTGATTTTCTATGTATTTTTAGAATATACCAACAAGAGGTGTCCTGGTTGGTTGGATTTTACAATACGTCAACCCTTAGTATTATCTGCGTTATTTGGACTATTGTCCTCATCTTCATTGTTATCTGTACAATGTTTCGGCTGATATGCCCTCCGGCCTTCTTCAGGTATTTCTTGTTGGACTCGGGAACCTTTTCGGACTCAGGAACTTTCTTGTCGTAATCAGGAACCTTCTTTTCGTAATCGGGAACCATCACGGAACTTTGAACCAAACCCTTTATTCTGTCTACAGGGGTATCCTGTTCTCATTCTGCTAACCATAGCTGGAGTAGGGGCGTTAAGCTGTGTTAATTATTATTCTATTTTACTGCTGCCCTTGATCAGGATTGAACGTGCAATCCAGAGATAACTGTCACTTAGAACTGTCAACCTAACTACATTATCCACTAGGCCATGTGTCCAATTGGTTTGAAAGCCACACAAATTAATGTGCATCATAGTCTAATTATCAAATTGTGACCCATGTTAACAAAACATTTCAAAACTTTTACTTGCCCTAGTATTTAAAGATAAGGTAAAATCATTCATATATATTGGCCAACACCTTTACAGAGATATGATGCGACACAAAGTGTGTTTCTTAAGCAGAGTTTAACAGGTTTGAATTCAGAGTTTTTCCTTCTACTACACTGGTTGCCTAACCAAGATTAAAAAGCCCAGTCTGCCCTACTATTTACCCATAGCTGGAGGGAGAATAGCTGGATGCATACCTTTCTCAAGGGTATTAGTGATATGTAAAATACAAACAGCTTGGTTCAGGATTTGAACTTGTATCAATGAGTCCATTTCCTATGATGATGAACATTAAACCATTGAGCACCTCCTTATTATTCATATACTTCTGTACAGATTGAATTTTTGTGTACATATTTTACATATTTACCAACCCTCTGTGCAAGTAGGATATAACATAGGGTGAATTTCTTAAGTGAAATTTAACAGGTTTGAATTCAGAGTTTTCCTTCTAGACTGTTTACCAATCCAAGATTAAAGAGCTCATTCTACCCTAATATTTAACTCTAGCTGGAGGGAGAATAGTTGGATGCATACCTTTCCCAAGGGTATTAGCACTATAAAAAATGCAAACAGCTTCATTCAGGATTTGAACTTGTGTCACATGTCCATCTCCTATGAAGATAACCGTTATGCCATGTGCTTCCACTTCATTTTAAGGAAAATTTTACATGAGTGATAATTTTGTATGGTTCAAATTCAAATGTAATGGTACAGATGAAAAGCAAACTTTGCCTTCAAAAATTAATTCTATAAATTAATGACTTCAAAAAAAGGGTCAACCTTTTCACAGCATTGTGACTAATCTGATTAGTATTGGCTTCATAACAGTCATAAACATTAGCACTGATAACAATAATGATTAATTATTTACAAAGAAATAATTAAGTTATGATCATAATACAAGAACTTTGCTGATAGTGTTTATTAACAATGGAATTATTAAGATTATAAATAAAATATCTGATAAAAAGGTTGTTGATATGATACTGATAATGAAGGTGACAAGGATAATAAAGAGAATAATTGGTTATTATCACAAAATGATGATGATGATGATGATAAAGTTAGAACTGATAATGATAATTGAATAATTTTTTTTTTAAATACAAATAATGATGAAATAATAACAATGCTAAAAAGAAAAACTGAGTGTGCACCAAACATCATTATCAAAAGAGGCAGCATAGCAGAAAATGTAGTTTTCAGTGTCATGCAAATAATGACAAGATTTTGATTCTTTTTATTTTTTTCATTGTATTTATTTTATTCTGTTTTATTTTTGATTTAAACTGGGTTTTTTTCCATTTTGGCAAGGGAAAAAAATGTTTGGCTTAGAATTGACAGCTGTGTCCAATTATCAGAAAAGAAAAAAAAGATACAAAAATAGAAGACATTCTTTTCTTGAAGTTAAACTTAAGTCCAGTTAGTGAAATGACCCCCCTGAGTCTTCTTGAAATGAAAGAAAGATAAAAAGAAAAAAAAGTGAATGAAATTGAATAAGTGACAAAGAAATTTAAATAAAAGGGGAAAGAGAGAAATTTAAATGAAAAGGAAGGACTTAAAAGAAAGTAAAATTGGATGAGGAAAGGAAAAGTAAAAATAAATTTAATGCAAAGAGAAATGAAAGAAATAGATTTAAATGATCAGAAAGAGAATGAAATAAAGATGTAAGAGAAAAAGAAAAGGCAAAAAAAAAACATAAAGAGGGGGGACCCCCCCCTTCTTTATGTTTTTTTTTTATAATATAGGAAAGGGGGAGATTTAAATGAAAAGAAAGAAATTAAAAGAAAAGTATGCAATGAAAGAGAAAAGAAAAGAAAAATATTGTTCATTGGAATGAAAAATGAATTTAAAAGAGAGAATAAAAAAGGCATAAGAAATGGAAGAAAAAAAGAGAAAAACTGCAGAAATCAAGAGAAAGAAAAGAAATGCAGAAGTAATGAGAAAAAATTGCAAAAATAGAAAGAAAGAAAAATGAAAGACCAAAGATTTTTAAGTATAAAACCAAAGGGGAAAGAAATAGAAAAACATTGCAAACATAGAATGAAAAATGAAAGAGAAAAAGATTTGAATGAAAAATAAAAATAAAAGCAGAAAGAGGGTTGAATTAAAAAAAAAGAATAGATATTCACAAATAGGAGAAAGAAAAATGAAGAGAATGATTTAAATGAAAAGGAAAACAAGTGAATTTGAATGAAAAAGAAATAGATTTTAAATCAATTGCAGAAAAAAATGAAAGAGGAAAGAGAAAGATTTAAATAGAAATAAATTGAATAAAATGGATGTAGAAAGAAAGTGAAAAAAATACCTGCAATAAGAGACAGAGAAGAGAAAAGAAATGTAAATGAAAAGAAAGAATAAAATGAAAGTAAAAAAAAGTAAAAACTTCAGAAATAGAGAAAAGGAAAATGAAAGAGGAAAGAAAGAGATTAAAATAAATGAAGAAATGAAAAAGAAATTCAGAAAAAAGGCAAAAGAAAGAGAAGAATGAGGAAGAACAAAAAATAAAGGGCAAATATTTGTGATAACAGAATTAAAGTAAAAGTTTTAAAAACTGGAAGAGAAGGAAAAAAAATGTTGAGTAAAAGAAAAAAAGGAAGAAAAACAAATCATGGAAGAAAGAGTGAAAGAAAAAAGAAATATGAAGAAATAAAAGAGATTGAAAGCTGAAGATAAAGAAACGGAAAAAAAGAAGGGAATGAAAGGAAAAATGAATAGAAGAGAGGATAAGAAAATAAAAGGAATAAGAAAGGGGAAAAAAGATGAATATTTATATGAAAAACGTGTGAAAAAACAGTTCTTAAAAAATAGCAGGTGAGTAAAAAGAACAAAGAAAATCCATGGTAAAATGTCCTAAAATTCGTGACAAATTTGAAAGAACAAATTATCATTTGACAGATATACATATACAAATAACTTATCTTTGCATATATATATTTACCAACCCATCCACACGAGCAGGATGCGACACGAGGTCAATTTTTTAAGCAGAGTTTAACAAGTTTAAATGCAGTGTTCCTTCTCCTAGGCAGGTTGCCTAACCAAGGCTGAAGAGCCAAGTCTGCCCTACTATTTACCCATAGCTTGAGGGAATATAGTTGGATTCATTCCTTTCCCAAGAGTATTGGCGCTATGTGAAATGCAAAAAGCCTTGACAAGGATTTGAAATCAGGTCGACTAGTTTTTTCCTACGACTCTAACCGTTATGCCACGTGTCTCCAACCAATCTTATCCTTGCATATACATATGCACATACCTAAGCTTAGACATAGATATCTATACTAATAAACATTAATATGAATTGCTACCCAAAAGTGAAGGCATGAAATAATTTCCTAAAAGAAATTATAGAAAATGTGGTTCTTTATTTCTTGGTAAAATGACAGAAAATGCGTGAAATATCTGACAAGATACAAAAACAAAATAACAATAAGTTGATAGATAAACAGATTATTCATTCTGTTCAAATTATCTGAATGTGAAGTTCCCATCTACCATTTTCTCTAAATGTTTCATTAAAGTCCAAGTGGTGTAAGCATACAGTAGTATTAACACAGCTTAAGCTTGGAAGATGTTTTGCTTTACCTTATCATAGAGATCAGATTACCATATGATTGATAAATTGCAGTCTATGCCTTTTTTTGCGTATATTCACATTGCTTTCAGTTGATGAGATATTACTACCTATGAGAGGTTTACCATCAAGTATGGAGATGTCTCCATCTTGTTTAAAGTACATGAACTCCGTTCTATCATAGTTTAAATTAAGGATATAGTTTACTTAACTGAAATAATTATTGATTTTTGGTGTTATTTTTTATACCATTAAATATTTGATTTAGTGAAAAAATGCTTATTTTTAAAATATCAGTATCAATATTGGTATTTACAAAATTATCGGTATCAATACCAATATTGGAAGTTTGTTTACAAATAATTCTCATCATGTTACTTGAAACCATCTAAGGGCGTCTCATTGAGCTGTAATGGTTAGCAAGATAGTCTCGCAAATCAATTACTACTGAATAGCGAGTTCAATCCTTGCTAGATTATCCTATGTTGTGTCACATCCTACCCGTGGCGAACGGGTTGAGTAAATCCTAGGTATACCCAATTTTTCGTCTGCTAAAAAATTTTAAAAAACGAATTAAAATTAATTAAATCTAATATTAAGGCCAAACTTTTGGGAAAAAACGATAAGTAGTAACATAATGACCATCATTAAAAATCGCTATTTTGGCTCTTTTTAAATTAAGCTTGTTTACAAATTTAATCTAACATTCGTGATTGCAAAAAAAATTACCAAAAATCAGGGAATTATCCGATTTTAATGAAATTTTCAGTGTTGATTTATCAATTAATGAATTTTATGATGCATCAGTTATTTTATTTCAAAACTTTAATTAAATATTTTTGCTATGAAAAATTAATATATAAAATTCATTTAAAATAAAAATATTCTGATGTTAATTTTAAAATGTTATATTTTTAGATTCTAAAAATAAATATCTATTTAATGCAAACCTTATTTTAGTCAATCAAAGTATACGTTTTGAAGAAAAACTCTATTGAAAATGTAGCTTTGTTATCAAACAAGGAACAACTCGCCGCGATTTTACACACCCCAAATAAGGGGGGTTCAAAATTAAGTGACCTGAAAAAAATGAGAAAGTTTTGAAATAAAATAATTAATGCATTATAAAGTTCATTCATTGATAAATCAACAAATGCTTTTAAGCAGAAAAAATATCGATGTATAATTTTTTTCTTTTATAAGATAATAGCCAATTAAATAATTATCGAAATGAGTAAAAAAGAAATCTCCAAAAAATTAATTTTTTTTTCTTAACATTTTATTTTCCGATTTTCGGTACTTATTTTCTTATAAAATATTCCCCTTAAATTTTTTTTTCTATTTACAACTTCAGTCTTTTATCTTTTTATTTCTACTGTAATTAGTATCAAACAAGGAACAACTCGCCGCGATTTTACACACCCCAAATAAGGGGGGTTAAAAATTAAGTGACCTGAAAACAATGAGAAAGTTTTGAAATAAAATAAATAATGCATTATAAAGTTCATTCGTTGGTAAATCAACACTGAAAATTTCATTAAAATCCGATAATTCCCTGATTTTTGGTAAATTATTTTCTGTAGGGGGGGGCGCTAAATTTATTTTGTCAAAAACTGATTTTAGGCCAATTTTGGGTATACCTAGTAAATACCTAATAGTATTACACGATCGTAAAAAAATCGGACAGACCGATAAAAAATAGAAAGATAACGGGAAAAGTGAAAGTCCATGCAGCAAGAAAGAAAACACGGAAAATTAATGCGAGAGTGAGTTAACGTTCGTTTGTGAATAGTTTCATGTGAATATGCTAACGTCTGTAAATATGTGTGTCTGCGCCTACTGCATGATTATTCCACGCTGATATAAGGGATTTTACGGTAGAAATGTTGAAATAGAAATATCGGTTCCGATATTAAACTGCTCCTCCTTCTTTTTGTAAGTAACGTAAGTGAGCTATCACCAAACCAAAATCTTTGGGTGCCGTTCTAGTATGTAATCTTTTTGATTCTGTTATAGTATGTGGCTTACCCGGTTTGAATGTGACCTACCTCAGTAAGAGTATATTTATAGATATAAGTCGTAGGCAATTTATTGAAACTAATTATTTTTCACGTATATTCAATTTCAAGAAATGCAATTTAATCATAAGCTGTATATTGATACGCTTGTTATCATCGTGCAACACCCTCTGGTTAAAAATGAGACCATCCAAATCGTTCAAGATGAAATGCAAAAATGTAAATCCTGAGTATCTGGTGTTGCTTATCTGCAGAAATTCTTATTTTTTTATGAGCTAAATAATGGACCATTCCATTTTTATTATAAAGAAAGAAAAGGAAGGAAAACAACATGCTACTCAGAAAAATATAATAAGAAAGAACGTAGGAGAAAGATAGAGAAAGGTGGTGACAGCGCTGTTTCAATCAAACATAATGAATAATTAAAAAAGAATTTATCCATAATTTAAATGAACCAGCGATCTATTTAATTCTAAGATATTCTAAAATTCTGAAATAGGGTTAGGGTTAGGAGTTATTATTATAATATACATTTTATGGTAGGCCACATACTATAAGAGAGACATGATTTCGTAGGCCAAATACTAAAGGTAGGCCACATAGTATCATGGTACCAATCTTTGTTATTTGTGTAAGTAGATACATACTTACCTCTTGGTTTTGGGCATCCCATCGTAGAGTAATAATTATCAAGCTAGTCTTGCAGATCAGTTGCTACTGAATAACGAGTTCAATCCTCACTAGATGTCCCATACTTGTGTCACATCCTACTTGTGTCGAACGAGTTAGGTAAATACCTACATGCTTACCTATTGGTTTTGTTTTATGTTGAAGGGTGATGATTAGTTAGTGTTATTCACTATGCTTTGCTTACAGTACCTGCTGTTACAAAATGGTCACCCATCCACATATTGACGATACTCATGGCTGCTTATATTCAGTGATCTCACGGGAACCGGTGCTTACAGTATTACTTGACCTTAAGTCTACTTTTTCAGATTTTTACTACTGTGTACTGAGTTCGATACTCACTGGTTGTTGCCCACACTTGCGAAACTTAAACTTGTGAATAATGTTATTGCAGTTAGTGTATGTGTTTAATGGACTAATTCTCGCACAAGAATGCATTAGACGACGCAAACGTCTCTTTTTTTTTGTGTGTGTATTATTTGTTTGTTTTAAAAGCATGTTATTGTACACTAGTAATGCATGAACAAGAAGACTTGTGAAGTTTGTAAGTGTTGAAACCACCTGTAAATGTTATATATAATATATATATATATATATATATATATAATATGACTACAAATTTATTTATTGGTTTCCTGATCTAGTCTCAGCACAGAGTAATGAGACAACCTATTGTTATGGTAACGAAAGACATTTAAGTATTTCAGATATATCTATTGTTTTTTTAATGGTGATCACATAGACTACACTACTCTCTCTCTCTCTCTCTCTCTCTCTCTCTCTCTCTCTCTCTCTCTCTCTCTCTCTCTCAAACACACACCTTACATTCGTGTTATCTCTCTCGTTATTCTTTTTTGTTTTCTTCTTTACGTGCTATATTTTTCCTTTCTTTGTCTTCTTTTGACTCAAGTCATTTAAAAGGATTTCAATAGATGTTATAAACCCGGTTTTTAAAACAAATATTCAAATTATCCACACCATATAATACTATGTAAACTTTTATGGTATCTATGTAAACCAGAATAATATATAACTCACACGGCAGGATTTTAAAGGCATTAATACCATGAACTGTTTTGCGACAAATCTAAGCCAGACTTTAATAGACATCGTTAATAGATAAGATATTAGTTAAGATTAAATAACGATTATTTAATAATCATTGAGAATATAACGTAAGGGGATTGTGACGTAGCTTCGATTACAAATAGACAGACACATAATCTCCATTATTGTTTACAAATGATTATTATCATTAGCTACATGAAACCATATAATTGCTTGAAAAAAATACAATTTGGCATTAAATAATCCACCACGGTTTGACGTGCAATAAGATAAAAGATTTAAAGAATCTATATATCTACTTTTTCTTATTTTGTCTATATATTTGAAGACGTATTAAATTATATTCTTCCAAATACTGAGATGAGTCAAAAGTTTGGCCATAATTCGGTAACACGAGACACAATTCGGCAGCTCCAGATGCTTTTGCAAAGGTTGTATAAACGACAAATCCTTCTAGATGGGCTCGCCTGATACCCTTAGAGTGCTACTCACCGGATTTGCCTCTATAACTTGGAGCATAGTCAAGGAATCCACGGTTTTATGCCTACCTGACATTGCTTGATTGTCGAGATTCTTGCAACCCCAGCATTCTTGAACCATTTGGTTACTGCGCCTTCACCTTTCGTGCAGCAATTGTTTGGGGCTGCTTCCGCGCCGCAGTTCGAATTCCCAAAGTATATGTTCCTGAATTCGACTACATTGTACGTTCATCTATGCTGCTTTCAAATCACATACGGAGTAAGGCTATGCACAATGTGTCAGCGCACCAATTACCACGATACTACCAACCACAGTGGGTACCTAGCACAGCCTGAAGTGCTTCGGTCACGGGATATACGCAAACTAGGGCGTACAAAAATATAGCAAAACTTTTGACTCACTCTAGTTATAACTGTTTACAAAAGTCGGTATCAGCCAGACAGCGAGGGGGTCTATCTCCTTTTCACTAGCGCTAGACCAAGGAGATTGTTTTTAGCGTTTGGGGTGGAGCGCCACACCTACCACCAGCTCCCCACTTTACGGCACAGATTCCTGTACTCTGAGTTGGCGAGGGCCGGTATCAAGCCAGGAACCTTGTAGATTCCAGACAGACGCTCTACCGACTGAGCTAAACCGTCCATAACTGTTTTAATTTGCTGATTTTATATTGTTTTTAGAATAGTCATGAGAATTTCCACGGATGCAGATACTATACTGATCCTAAACAAGTGCTGAGGAAACATAATTTGATCTGAAGAAGAGCGCACAGATATTACATTCTGATCGAATACATAAATAAACCCATCATTTTTACGGGTAATATGTTAGTATAAAGATATGATAGTTGCTTTCGTCTGGTAAAAGACAGATTGGTCGCCCCCAGTTGCGATTCAAGGATGTCTGCAAGAATGATCTCAGGTGCTTTGGCATTGCCCCTTCCAGCTAGGAAAATTTACCTCAGGGCCGCCCTCGGTAGCAGCAGAATCTCCATAGAGGACTGATCATGACGCAACACCATGAAGCTAAGAGGTCCAGAAGAAAGCAGTGGCAATAAAGCACCGGCACATCGACATCTTCAGGGACAGCCTTCAAATGCGACATCTGTGGTCGAGAATGTTTTTCAAACATCGGACTTCACAGTCACAGGAGGTGCTGTAACTTCAGGGGCACAAAAACTTTATTATAGTCTTCCGAGACTGAAATGCCAATATATGATAGTTGTCTGATGTAATGAATAGTATTAGTAATAGGTAGGTTGTCTGTGAAGTGAGTTCCCTTGATAAGTTGTTGAATTTTCTTTGAAGTAGGACTAAATCTCTGTGAAGTGAGTAGACGATGAAAACGGGTAAGTAGCATGGCCAACGGTGCGTAGGTTGAAAGGAATAACCAATGACAGGAGTGTGACCGTAGACTGTTGAGATTTTAGTATATAAGGTGTGTGCTAGATCGCCGCCCATACTTATAGACTAGGCGAGATCATGTGATCTATTTCTTGGCCAATCACTGGCAGTACTCCGAGGCTGATACAATACAACCGACCCTACTGGTCATAATTACTACAGCGTTCTTTGATGACGGACATAGGATTAAATCACTGGACCTTTACCAATACGCAGGATAAAACATACGATTACCAAAGGATCACATAACATAGGACTTTCTTTAAGCCCTTTTCAACTGGCAAAGGATGGCACTTAAAAACTTTACAGGTTATGGGCCCAGCACGCTTCCACTGCTGGCAGGGAGCTAGCATTTTTATCGTAACGTGTTCTTATCTTAACTTTCTCACGTTGTGGTGGCTTGGAATCTTTTATTCTTGAATACGTCGCTCCGAAATTGTCATCATAGTTGGGGAAGAAGAAAATTGTCGGAAGGTACACAAGAAAAATAAGTTTGAAGATAAATAACATTTAACAACTAAAGAAACAAAACTTAGAAATGATAAATAAAATACATTGACATGAAAAATAGCAATAATTAACGAAAATGTTTGGTGAAATGGAAAGAACATAGAATGTCAGAACAGGTGTGTCATCACTTTTCGTAATGGCAGAATAGGCATGTGGTCGAGGTGAACTGCTTCTTATATACTTTGGCGTCTAAGCAATTTTCTGCACCAACACCGGGTTAACATATTCTTGATACGAAATGTGTGTTTGTTTTTTTATATTCAACTTATGAGTTAACCGCCCTATCGGTAGGGGATTAGAAAACGCTGAGTGTATTCCCATACAGATGGGTAATTCCCCCTTAAAAAGGAGGTGCATTAAGTATAGCACTAAAGAGCATCTGATGGTGAGACTCCAGTTCTGGAGATCTGCGGAATGTGAAGCACCTCTTCATTGCCATTACTTCCAGGTCTACTCTGAAGGTAGTACCTATTAGGGTCCCATCTTTGGAGAAAGTAGATCTGTTTTAAAATATTCATATTTGATAAGACCGTGTACAAAAACAACAACCGTTGTTACACAAAAAATGTAAATATGAATGTAAAATGAACGCGATTCCAGAACCATTAGGTATAAAATAACCCTGGACGGTTTAAAATCAATCGATCAATCAATAATATGAGTTAACAACAATGGCTAAATATCTGCACACATCGTGGAATTACACCGATTCACACAGAATTCTCTATTAGATTTAAAATTGCTACCGCACAGGCGCTAGTAGCACTGAGCTGGTGATGTGTATGTCTTTAGGCAGCAGCGGTATGCATACCATTTCAGTCGCCATCATGGTGTAGAATTGGTGGACATCGTGAGAAGTTATTTAAAAAATGGTGACTTTATCATTGCAAAGCAGCGGTTGTTTCATATGCATTTTGGAATAGCTCGCTAGATCCACTCCCTTGTGATTACTTCCTCTGTGGATAACTAAGGACTCGGGTCTTTAAGCGTTGGCCGCAGACAACTAACTGAAAGATTTTAATCGTCTTCAAACTGCAGCAATGCTAGAGGCAATCTCTAGATGGGTACTGCAAAATTTCTAGCTAAGACATCATAAGTGTATAGATTGTGAGGGCAAGCATTTGGACGATATAATCTTTAAAACAAAGTGATGTCAATAATAATAGAAAAATAACAAATATTTTTCTTTCTTACAGTAGAATTAAATTTTGAATAGAATTTATGTTGCCTTTTTTATTTACGTTACCCGAGAGATTATTCTGCCGGGCACTGCACTTTCTTCGTTAACTCTATCGATTGTATAAATCTCACCGTGTCCTAAGAAGTGTTTTTCGTACACAAGTCAGATAAATGAATAATAATATAGGAATATAGCAGGGAATTACACTAGTAATTCAATATCTCTGTAATCTATGTAGGTATTTACCCAACTTGTTCACCACGAGTAGGATGTCGCTAGTAAGTGGTATCCAGTGAGGATCGAATACGCCATTCAGTAGTAATTGCTATGCGAGACTAGCTTGCTAAGCATTACACCACGATAGTACACCCTCTCTGTAATTAATGTATAAGATGTATTTCTCAGATGAAAATTATTACAAATTCATATACAGTACGTCTGTTGTGTGTAGCTTGAATATTTCTTTTAAGAATTGCATCTCCTCAATTTGTGTCAGAATTTAAACTTTCTTTAGTCTGGTACAAGGCCACTCTCTGAGTTTTTATTGATGAAAAGTACGCGGATTTAATATTAATACTTGTATCTTGTTAATTATTATATGAAATTAGCAAAATTGTATGTCTGAATAATTTAAATGCTGAACACTAATTACCAATTTCTGGAAATACCACATATAATTGTGCACAGGTCGAAATTTGAAGACTTTGTGTTTTAAGTAAAAGAATTGGCTGTGACATCGCAGTAGGCGAAATCAGACTCCAGCCTCGCTAATACGTTGACCTCCGGACTAATACCTTGGGAAAAAAATGAAAAACCTCATCCCTCCAGCTATGTACTACTACTCTTCAAGGATAGCTTTGGCATTTAATAATCTCCGAAGGTTGATATGCTATTAAATAAAGAAACCAAACAAATACTGGGAAGGATTAGGAGCAAAGCGTGACTTCAAAAATTAATTGTGTAGATGATTGATTTTGCGACCATAAATCAAAGTTTAACTCGGAGACAACATCGACTTATACACGGATATATACGGAACGTGCTTTTTTTTACGTGAAGAATATGACTTCCTTTAAACAGTTCTTGTGTTTCTGAATATTTGTAGCTGAATGAATAATGAATATAGAAATGTGTGTATCATGCGTGTGGGCATATTATACGAATTTATTCTTTTAGTTACGTGCGTCATCACGACTCTAAAATGTGTAAGTGCGTGCGTTGTCTTTGTTGTGTGGCTGATGGTACATTGATATTTAATATAAACTGATTCGCTGCTTCTATATATTTGTATGTATTTTTTCATTTTTTTTTTTGTTTTCTGCTTTTATATGTGCATATAAGTATGAGTGTGCGCGTGTAAAATGAATGTTCAGTGAATCAGGATGGTTTATAAATATGGCGCAGGTGTATTCAACACCTAAGCCGAGCATTTCCCTATACTTTTAATGTGTTTAATTTTGTACTCTCTCTCTCTTATATATATAATATATATATAATATATATATATATATATGTATGTATGTGTGTGTGTGTGTGTGTGTGTGTGTGTGTATGCATGTGAAGCAGCTTCGTGTGTATGCATGTGAAGCAGCTTCGTGTGTGTGTGTGTGTGTGTGTGTATGCATGTGAAGCAGCTTCGTGTGTGTGTGTGTGTATGCATGTGAAGCAGCTTCGTGTGTGTGTGTGTGTATGCATGTGAAGCAGCTTCTTTTGTGTGTGTGCGTGTGCATGTGAAGCAGCTCTTTTTCTTTTTTTCTTTGTGTGTGTATGTGTGTGAAACAGCTCTTTTTCTGTTCGAGTATGATTGTGAAACACCTCTTTTTCGGTCCGTATATATATATATATATATATATATATATATATGTGTGCCTATTAAATCTCTCTCTCTTTTCTCTCTCTCTCTCCACGTGAAACAGCTCTTTTTATCTCAGTGTGTGCGTGTATTAAAATTCTCTTTGTTCGTGTATGTATGTGTGTCCATATAAAATCCCTCACTTTCTGATGGTGTGTGTGCGTGTATGTGCCTATTAGAATAATATTTTACTTTCTGTGTGTATGTCTTTAAGCCTATGAAGTCTCTCTCTCTCTGTCTGTGTGTGTGTATATCAAAACTATGTACGTGTATGTTCATATGAAATCTGTCTATTCGTATATGTGCATGTGAAAGTTCTCTCTGTCAGTATGTGTGTACGTGCATAATTGCGTGCATATTAAAAGTCTCTCTTTCTCTTTATGTTCATATATATATTATATATATATATATATATATATATATAATATGCCTATCCCCTCCACTACAGACAGGTTGCGGAATTTTCCGTGGAGTAAAACTGGTTTGAATTCAGTTTTCAATCTCTTTAGGCCGGCTGCCTGACCAAGATTAAGGAACCCAGTCTGCCCAACTATTCATAGCAGGAGATAAAAATTGGGTGTTTACCTTTCCTAAAGGCATTAGCGCGCAGTGAAACGTAAACGGCCTCGTCCAGGATTTGAACCCGGCTTGCCGATTCCGTTTCCTACGACAATAACCATTGTGAAACCTTTCTCTTTGTTTGTTTGTGTGTGGAGGGTTGTATGCGTGTGTGTGTGTGTGTGTGTGTGTGTGTGTGTGTGTGTGTGTGTTTGACTGAGTAATATCATTTAGTGCCGAGATGTGTAATGATAATGATGGTAAAATAGTGCTACCAAAGACACTTGTCCTTTTTCTCTGTCTCTTTCACTCTTTCCTCCTCTCCTCTCCATCTCAATGCACGTGAAAAATTTCCGATTTCTGCTGTACCGACGAAGTTACAAGAATAGCCAAGACTGTCAAACCTGCACTGAATTAATTTCACTTCACTTGAGCTTTCTGTCTTAAAAAAAGAAGAAGAAAGTATCATAGTCGATCCATCTATGACTATTGACTTTAGATTTGTTCCTGTTTTATTTCGTTTTATTCTTCTACAGACACGTGAATTCGAAGCAGCCAAATTTTTAATTCTAAGAGTATTTAAAAACTAAAAAGGGTTATTTCAAATGGTTTTCCCCCTCTAACCTGGCTTGATTCCACTTGTGATTGCTTTTTTTTCCTCACTCTAAAAGTTTTAAAAATGTTTATTTATGCATTTGTTATTCTATTTTATCACCGGTTTCATTGAAAACTAAGACTTTTTGGGGTGATCGAGTATTTCATTTTGCTCCAAAGCTTTGAACGAAGGTGCTCGTTATTTTTTTATTTTTTTAAAACTTGATGACTTCTACTGAGGTTCTGCTAGTTGGTGGTATTTTTGGCACTTGTTCAATTTGAGAGTCCCACGATTAATGCCACTGATATTACACATAAATGTTCTTTTCCCAGACAATCCTGTGGCACTACCATATTGTTTCTGAAGAAACAAGCCTATTAAGCTGTATAAGTATGGACGAACTGTAAGTAAGTGATGTTTTCTTGTGGACACCTACACAAGGACACACCAAAGTGTGCCAACCAGCAAATCTTACAGTGATCAACTCTATGCGAATATTAAATTTCGTGAGGAGGGCTTGCCAGGAGCGATGACAGACAGAGAGAGACAGAGACAGACAGACAGACAGTCATGGGAAGCCAGTCTCGATACTTTTTAAACGAAATGTTTTTGGTGAAACGCACGATTGTGTACATGCCACACTCTGCCTAATCACCAGACTTAGCTCTGAGCGACTTTTTTCTTGTTTCTTTAATTAAACATTCATTTCAAAAGTAACATTTGTAGACGTGGAGAACATCAAAAGAAATACGATGGTTCAGCCTTAAGATATATCAAAAAAGAAGTTTCAGAGGAGCTTCGACCATTGGAAAACTCACAGGAATAAGTGTGTTGAATGCCAAGGGGTCTATTTTGAAGAAAATTAACTTTTCATTCATTGTTCACTTCCGCTTTGATAAATGCAGTCTCAGTTTCGATAGCTTTTGAACATACCTGGTATTATTTCACATTCCTCAATGGTATATTAAGGCTTGAATTAATTGTTTTGCTTTAAATTAGATGGATTATTTCTGCTTGGAGTTGATTAGTATCGAAATAAATCAATTTGTTTATTCTATTGTTTTGTATTGAAATTAATTAAATTGATTTTTTGCTTGAATTGCTCTTTGGAATAGAGGTTAGTTAATAAAAAAAATCAAGACAGTGACATCAGCTGCGGTCCTATCGGGACCTTTAAATTGAACTAGGACGTTTTTTTCATCGAAACAAAAACTGATCTTTCATTTGAATTTTAAATATCCTTTAATTTTAATAACCTGTCCTGGGTATCACACTAAACTGCACCCGGTGCTGGGGCTCTAGGTCTGGAGCAATGGGGAGGGTGGGAGTGCTCTTTTGTTGTCATTTCTCCTAGGTTCACTTTGACCTGAAGTGATAGTACCTGTTAGTTACTTAAAACCATATAATTGCAGGCAAATTATTGGTATTAGATAGTATAGAATAATCAAGCTAAGTTCCAATTACCGTCGAATTGGTAAGACACGGCAACAAGCAGTCGTAACTTAATACGAACCTGTCTTGCTGCAACCCTACTGCAGAATGACAGGGTATTTATGAAACTCCACAACATCATAGAAACCAAGCAGCTAATCAGAACTCAATGAATGGAATCACCCAAATACATGAATGGGCTATTCTTGATTCCATAAATACCAACTGTCTTGGACACTGCTTGAGTTGTGCTTAGACAGTTTCTGTTGTTCAAATCAACAGTAGACTGACTGACTCAATAGATGGAATAATTGAAACCATGTAACTGAAAACAAAGGATTATTGTAATTAGATAGGAATAGTTACTTGAAACTATATATTTGTGTATCAATCTATTATTATCATTGGTGACTTGAAACCATAAATTACTTGCAATAAAAGACTGACTTTGGCATTAGATGAGTAGAATTTACAAGCTGTAAAACCAACCAATCTAATCTAAACACAAAATACAATCAGTACACGTGTGTTGAAATATTACTGTTGTATTAAGACAAATGTTTACATACGAACTTGAAAAGAGATGACTATACGACTCATGCAATATAACAACTTTTATTAAATAAACATATACACAACTATTTCGAAATGAACTTAATGCAATATATTTTATAGATTGCTCAGTTTTTAGCACCTACATTAGTCCAAGAAATTATAAAAGTCTGTATTAACATAGCAAACACTTCTTGTGTAGAATATAATTTTTTGTTTTCTTTAGAGTTTTAAATGTTTTTCTTATTTGTAGAGTCTTAGCTAGGGACTGGCCAAAAAAATCGGATACTACGAGTTTTAAAGCGAATTAAGAATAATTAAATCTATTATTTAAGGTTAAACTTTGTCTAAATCGATAAGTAGTAGCATAATAACCATCATTAAAAAAAGAAAAATATGATTACATATGCAGTTTATTTTTAAAAGATTTAAAACTATTTGTTTTGGTCAATTTCGACGTGATCCGCCATTTTGGCTGTTTTCAATGGTTTTAGGCGCTTGTTTACAATTTTAACGTAACATTTGGGATGAAAAAAAATTACCAAAAATCAGGTAATTATCCGATTTTAATGAAATTTTCAGTATTGATTTCACAATTAATGAATTTTAAAATGCATCAGTTATTTTATTTCCAAACTTTAATTTAGTATTTTTACTATGAAAAATTAATATATAAAATTCATTTAAAATATGAAAATCCCGATGTTAAGTTTAAAATGTTATATTTTCAGATTTTAAAAATAAATATCTACTTAATGCAAACCTTATTTTAGGCGCTAAAAGTAATAAGTTTTTAAGAAAAACTCGATTGAAAATGTACCCCCTCCCCTTTTTAAGCAGAAAAAACATCGATGTATAATTTTTTCTTTTATAAAATAATAGCCAATTAAATAATTATTAAAATGAGTAAAAAAGAAATCTCCAAAAAATTAATTATTTATTATTTTTTTACATTTTATTTTTCGATTTTCGGTACTTATTTTCTCATAGAAGCGGAACCGTACATTTTTTTGTTTCTATTCATAACTTGGTCTTTTATCTCATTATTTATACTGTAATTAGTATCGAAAATGATCAACTTGCAAAACATTTTACGCCCCCAACATAAGGGGGGTCAGAATTAAGTGACCTGAAAAAAATTAGAAAGTTTTTAAATAAAATAAATAATGCATTATAAAGATCATTCATTGATGTATAAACACTGGAAATTTCATTAAAATCTGATACTTTCCTGATTTTTGATAAATTATTTTCTGTAGGGGGGCTAAAGTCATTTTGTCAAAAACGCATTTTAGACTCAGTTTGCCAGTCCCTTGTCTTAGCTAATATGGCGTGCATGCAAATCAAACAAAACAAGTTTTACTTTACAAAAAATGCCCTGTCGGCAGAGTCTAGAATGCATCACTTAAAGAGGAGCAAGGCCCACACAATTGAAAAGGGTACCCTGAGTATGATACTGCATGCGTTGGTGAGGTCCCAGTTCTGGGCCGTGGGGAGTGTCGAATCACCACTACGTTGTCATTACTCCCAAGTACATTCCAGTCCGGATTATACCAGTTAGGGTCCCACCCAGTGATGGGATTCGCCGGTTTGCATCGGTTTGTAAGAAGCTGTTCTTGGAATTTCATTAAGTTCTGAGAACCGGTTATCAACCCTTTTTTACCGATGGATCTGCTAGAGACCGTGATAGTGAAAATAATTTTTGTTAGTGAGACCTGTAGTGAGAGAATATGTTTTAATTTTTTTTAAATTTCACCACTGGATCTATGGATCAAATACTTATGTTTAAAACTAATTATTAGATAGGAATAATTAAAACCATATAAGTGTGTGCAAGTTATTAGTATAAGATAGGGATAGTTGAAACGATATAAACGATTACTTGTGTGTACAAATTATATGTATTAGATAGGATTACTTGAAACGATATAAACTGTGTACAAATTATTTGTATTAGATAAGAATACTTGAAACCATATAAATGTGTACAAATTATTTGTATTAGATAGGATTACTTGAATCATATAAACTGTGTACAAATTATTTGTATTAGATAGGATTACTTGAAACGATATAAATGTGTACAATTATTTGTATTGGATAGGATTACTTGAAACGATATAACTATGTACAAATTATTTGTATTAGATAGGATTACTTGAAACCATATAAATGTGTACAAAATATATGTATTAGATAGGATTACTTGAAACGATATAACTGTGTACAAATAATTTGTATTAGATAAGAATACTTGAAACCATATAAATGTGTACAAATTATTTGTATTAGATAGGATTACTTGAAACAATATAACTGTGTACAAATAATTTGTATTAGATAGGATTACTTGAAACCATATAAATGTGTGCAAATTATTTTAATTAGAAATAGTTGCTTGAAGCTATACTTGTTTAGATATGATTGTTATCATTAGTCTCTTGAAATCGTGTAATTGCTTGCACAAAGAAGACTGGATTCAGCATTAAATAACCTGTCAATGTTTGATATGCCGTAAAAACCAACCAACCAACAAGAGGCGATATTCTATCAATCAAGTAGAGCATTCCATCAGGCTGTAATGGTTAGCAAGCGATTCTCACAGATCTATTACTATTGAATAGCCAGTTCGATCCTCGCTGGATATCCCATACTTACGACATTTATCACATCCTGGCGAACGGGTTGGGTAAATACCTTTTCTCAAGCCAATATGTTGAATGAACATTGGTTGTGTATTAGGCGAAGTGAGAGGAAAATGTGTCAAATGTTCGCTTGTTCCAGTTCTATGCAGACAATGATCGGTGTAGTTTTAGACACAAAAGACGATAGTTCTTAAAGATTTCAAAATTGACCTCCCATTCAGAAATTTGAGATAACTTTTTTCTGTTGAAATATACAAGCTACAATTAACGCAATTCTTAAATCGGCTATGCATCTTGCAGTCTATAAAAGAATAATCTGTGAAAACGTAGTAGTTTTATTAGATGCAAAACGCTTTGTATATGTGTTTTCATTGATAGAATGTTCTGTTTCGTATGGTTTTTCAAAGGAAAACACTGCAATATTCATTCCTCATGTATGCATGTGAAACAGCTCTGTTTCCGTTCGTGTGTGTGTGTGTGTGAAACAGTTCTGTTTCTGTCCACATAAATATATATGTGTGAGTATATATTAAACCTCTCGCTCTCTCTCTCTCTCTCGCTCGTATATTAAAACTTTTTGTGTGTATGTATGTGTGTCCATATGAAAGCTATCTCTTTCTGACGGAGTGTGTGCGCCTATTATAACATTTTTTACTTTCTGTGTACGTCTTCATGCCTGTGAAATACCTCTCTCTCTCTCTCTCTCTCTCTCTCTCTCTCTCTCTTCTCTCTCTCCTCTCTCTCTCTTCTCTCTCTCTCTCTCTCTCTCTTTCTCTCTCTCTTCTCTTTCTCTCTCTCTTTCTCTCTCTCTCTTTCTCTCTCTGTGCGTATATTAAAACTCTTTCTACGTGTATGTATGTGTGTCCATATGAAAGCTCTCTCTTTCTGACGGAGTGTGTGCGCCTATTATAACATTTTTTTTTACTTTCTGTGTATGTCTTCATGCCTGTGAAATATCTCCCCTGTCTGTCTGTCCCCCCCCTCTCTCTCTCTCTCTCTCTCTCTCTCTCTCTCTCTCTCTCTCTCTCTCTCTCTCTCTTACACACACACGATAGTTTTTCCTCTTTTTTTGGACTCCCCAAACATCAAGGATCGACACTGACTCTATCCTGTTAATTGCTATGGAAAGCTACAGCTTAAAGATAAACGATCTCCTGGGTCTAAACTTTTTTGACTCCTCGCAATGAAAGCGAAATTCACCGGGTGCCCAATATTTGTGAGCTTGTACCATCCAATTCTAAGCTTATCAAGAATTAAACACGCACTGGCAACTTTTTAAAAGCAGATGATCTTCAGGTGCAGACCTTAATTTACTGAAACAGCCATACTTTTCCAGAGTCGAAACCTGAGCACACACGATTTGCGGCACCTGCTCCACCATTCCATGGGGAGAACGAGAAGCTTGTGGCAGTCTCAAGACTGTCGTTAGCCCCCCCCCCTCGCTTCTTCATATCCTGATTTTTTAGGAAAGTTCTTCCATGTAGCATGTGGGTTTGTTGATACTTATCCAAAGATGTTCATAACTGGAATGTGGTGACGCATATGCTGACGATACACAGTAATGTTCTGGCATAAATGTTTTCACGTTTTGTACAGCTAGTATCTGAATAATAATAACAGGTAAAAACAACATAATTTCATCCAAATAAATAAATAAAAAAAGTGTAATCAAATAAAGTCCCGAAATTTGTTAAATATGGCGGACTGTTGATTAAATTGAGCTATTTGTATTTACCCAACCCTTCCACACGAGCATAATGTGCCACAAGGTCCTTTTTAAGTGGAACTTACCGGTTTCAATTCAGTTTCTCTTTCTATATATATTGCTATATAAGGTTAAAGATCCAAGTCTACCCTATTATTTTTAACCATAGCTGAAGGGACAATAATTGGATTTATGCCTTTTCCAAGAGTATTAGCGCTTATCAATGCTTATCGCCGAGGGTATTAGCGGTAAGTGAAATGCAAACAGCCTCGTCCCGGATTTGAACTAGAGTCGCTGGGAGACAGCAACTTCAGTTCAAATCCTAGGCGAGGCTGTTTGCTTTTCACTTAGCGATAAGCCATTACACAAAGCTTTTTATTTATAACATAGAAAAATATGTAATGAAAACCATTTTTTAAAGCTTTTATTTTAATTTGCATACTTCTACTATTCGTTTAACTATTTCTTTCCTTTTTCATTCATTGAAATAAAATAAAAAAGTTTTAGTCTTCTGTCAACCAATGGCTCTTTGTAGATGCTGGTTACAGCAGCCAGTGCATTGAACATTGTTTTCTCGAAACAAAGGAGATGCGAGTTCGAATCTCGATGAGAGCTTATCCTTCATTATTTCTGATCGGCCTTGTTCCCTCTTAAGTATATTGATGAACCGAGACATTTGTTGGTTGATTGATTGGTTTTACAGCGTGTCAACTCTTGTTAGGTTACTTTATACCGAAGTCAGTTTAACAAGGATAGTACTCAATAGCCATTACTCCCAGGTTCACTCTGACTCGGAGTGGTAGTACCTATTAGTGTCCCATCGATAGGTCAAATAGATTTGTTAAAAATGTATTTGCATTTAATAGGATTACGTGATATATAACCATGTGCAATTTTTTTAAGAGACTACACAAAAAATGTAAATATAAATGTAGAACGTATGAAATTACCCAACCTCTAGGCATAAATAACCCCAAACAGGTTGACATTCCGTTAAGATTAATGAATCAAAATTAAGATGAAAGAAAGTATTAATCAAAATTACTAGTTGGCAATGCTTCATCGAAAAGAAAATTTAAGATTTTAAAAAAAAATATTTCAGATCTTTTTAATTCGTAACTTTATTTATTGGATTAAACTTGATTTATATTGTATGGATTTAGGAATTTGCTATGTTGATTAATTCGGATATTAACTGTTCAACACACAGAAACTAAAAAGATTTATCGTTCCTGCGTGACGTCATATATTTCAACTGTTCCTCCTAGAACCATCTCTTCAGACAATTTAACTGTGAAATTTACATTTAAATGTAACATCTATCTTAAAAGAGGTAATGTTTCGTAAATTAAATTTGAATTTACAATTCTTCCGATTTTCCGGAAAAGAAAGAATTAGCCCAAACGATAATCCTAAGTCGGCTTAGGATTAGTTATCAAGATTAAGCCCAATGATATTGTTGTTGTTGGATTGATTTAAGGTTTCTTTTTAAAAGTTTAATGCTATTTGGTGAATGTTTTTATCCTGTTTAGTTAATACTTGCTGAAAAGATGGTTCCTAAGAAGAATGTTGCGACGTATGTGCTGACATCATTTTAAAATATAGGATTGTGCTGACTTCGCTGCTTTTGCCTTTTTAGACAGTTCAGACCATAATAATAACAACAATAAAAAATAAAAACAATAAAAAAAAAAACAATCATAATATCATTCATACAAATGAATTTTAACCAAATAAAGTCCCAAAATTTGTTTAAGAAAATGTTGCAGACAGCTGAAATTATTTCATTTTAATAAATAAATGATATTTTAAAAGGAAACATTTTATGTACTACACCGTAATAATAACATAAAAACAAATGAAAAAAATCATATCATTCATACAAATGAATTTTAACAAAATAAAATCCCAAAATTTGTATTACGAAAATAAACGTTATCCGGACAGTGTAAAAATAATTTTTTGAAAGATTTGCCTGACAGGGTGGGAGTTAAGAATTCAATGTTGCAGGTTTTGTATCATAAGTAAAATCATCAAATTTATCAAAGGAGTAAAAAATAAAGCAATTTGAAATGAAAACTTAGTTCTACCCCCCCCCCCCAATATTGTGTGCATCTATTATACATAAATTCTACGCAAATTATAGGTATTTATCTATGTTAAAACCTTTTAGTTAACTTTTGTTACTAAAAATTAGGGCGATAGTATGGTGGTGTTTTGTGACGTAAGCACTGACGTATTTCGGTTACATACAGACAGCGAATCTCCATTATTAATAGATATATATGACCCAAGTTCAAATCCTGGACGAAGCTGTTATCGTTTCACATAGCACTAATAACGTTGGGGAAAGTATGAATCAAATATTCTTCCTCCGACTTTGGGTAAATAGTAGTACAGACTTGGCTGTTTAATCTTAGTGTGGCAGCCGGTTTAGGAGAAGGATAAATCTGAATTCAAATCTATTGAACTCCACTTAGAAATATCCTTGTGTCGCATCTTGCTCGTGCTGCAGGGTTGGATAAATTCTTCACCAGGGAAAAACCCGAACATTTTCAAATATCCGGCGTTCCTTTATTTAACTTAATAAACAACAAACGTTTGAGCGAGGCTGACGCCTACGCCAGCGCCGTAAGACAAGTACTAAAAAAACACAAGTACTTCTAAAACCTCTGAAGATGGGATTTATCCCGAAAATATTTAGGAAACAGGTAAATAAACATCATTTTCAACACCTACTCCATTGCATTGTCAATTGTCTTCTAATTTCTATTTTAAACACATACGTACAATGCTTCAAGCAAATTAAAAAATTATATATATATATATATATTATATATAATATATATATATATATGAAATTTAACATTTTTGAAAAACAAATGATGTTTGTTATGTTTTTTGTTGTTTTTTCAAATGTTAAATTCATACTGTCGGATTAATTTCCATCTATTTTTCATACATATATATATATATATATATATATATATATATATATATATATATATCCTTTATCCATCGATTGGATGGCGACCATTAATTAAGCCAAAGCTTAGCAAATGAAATACAAAGATGATGATCCTCCAAATAGCATTCCTCAAGTTTTGAGTTCAGTTTTTCCTTATCCTGGAAAATAAATACATATTTTATGCATAGGTTAATTTCTGCTCTCAGCCATATTTTCTTTTACAAATTTCAGAACTTTTATTAAGTTTCTTATGGATGAAATTATGATTCTTTTGGTTCATAATTATTTAAACACACTCAGACACTTGGGACCACCTCTTCCGACAAGTATTCGCCCTGTCGGTCTAAGAATACTCTATTCCTTGAAGAGGGGTAAGATCCATTTAAAAAATGGGGTACCTTGAGAATGATACTAAATTGCATCTGATGGTGAGGCTCCAGTTCTGGATCTCTGTAGGAGAGTGGATTACCTCGCCATTGCAATTACTACCAGGTTAATTTTTTAGAGTAGAAATGAACGGTCCCATTAGATAATGAGAGCTTCTATAGGCAAGCATTGAACTACAGAAGTTACCTCATCCGAAGATATAAAAAGCCTCGTTTTTAGAGGTCATGGGTTTGGTATTCATGATTTGGTACTGGATATAGTAATTGAGAGTCAATACTACTACTTAGTTGTTTTTACTTTACAATTCGGAGTTGTAGTATCTGTTAGACTCCCATCTACGGGTTAAAAAGATGCGTTTGAAAATTGTTAGTATTCGATACTGTGCAAAAAAAAACTCTTAAGAAACATCTACATAAAATATGTAAGTATTAACGTACAATTACCATGTTTCCGTGACCTCTGGGCAATAATAACTCTAGACAGGTTGATATGCCATTAAAATCAATCACTGATTCAGAGAAGTGCCATATAGTGTTTAAACTTTGTTTTCTTTGCTTGTCGCATAATGGAAGTATCAGTAAGTTTGAAGTAATTCTCTGTAAACGTCCATATTTTTACTTTAAAGAAAAAGAGAAAATTGCTGTCTTACGGCAGATAGGATGTATTCTATTCTAACGAAATTACTGAAAAAAAGAACCCTCTGGCTAGGTTCTTATTTTACCCAGTACTTAGCCTGTTTCCTGAATGTTCCATGCTAAAATGAGGGAGACCATGTGTCCTATGCCATTGATTAGAGAAAGTAATCTATTTTCTACAAAATTCAGCTGCGTCGGTAATATCAGACTTTCCAGTTCAAATTAATTAAATAAATAAAATAGAAAGGTGTGGGGAGAAACGCATTTCGCACGAAATCAGTTTCATGCCAAGTTTTTAATTAAGAAAAACCTTCTCAACTTAAATAAAAAGAGAAGAAATAAGCTTTGTTTTACTAGTTTAATAAAGTGAATCCTCTGTTTGTTTGTTTTTGGTTTTTTGTTTTTTTTGTCTTTTTTTAGATTAAGTTTACTATTTGCCCTTCTAAATCCAAGGTGTATCCAGGACCATCGCATCATACATGCACGCCATGCGCTGTGTGTACAGCAACAAAACAGGCGAAAAAAAAAAATAAAACAAACTGTTTCATTATTATAACAGGTAAGCAAGGTAATAAACGAGAAATATACTTACTTTCTCAGAATGGCATACCATCCGGATGCAATGTTAGCAAGTTAGTCTCGCAGATCCATTACTACGGAATAGTGAGTTTGATCCTCGCTGTATTCCGCTATAATTGCGACCTTTTATCATATCTTATCCGTAGCGAACGGGTTGGGTAAATATCTACATTCTAGAAAGGGCGTCCCATTGTGGTGTAATGGCCATCAAGCTAGTCTCGCAGATCCATTATTATTAAATAGCGAGTTTGATCCTCGCTGGATGCCCCCCTAATCGTGATTTGTGTCACATTCTACTATGTGGCGAAATTATACTTTCTCGAAATCATCAAATGGATTTTGGTACCTTTGTCTCCACCATCGCCTTTCGAGAAACTCAGTTAAGCCGCCTACAATTGGTGAAAAATTTCCGTATACTTGAACATTTTTGTCGTAACATTTTTAGGGTGTGTGCTTAGCGTAATGGTTATCGTCATGTGAAATAGAATCGACAATCAGAGTTCAAATCCTGGACGAGGTTGTTCCGTTTCACATTGCGCTAATACCCCTTTGAAAAGCTTCAATCCTCCCAAGTCGTCGGGGTGGCCTATCAGTGAGGGAGTCTATCCCCTTTTCACTAGAGCTAGACCAGGGATATTGTTTTTGTGTCTGAGGTGGAACGCCACACCTACCATCAGCTCCTTACTTTACCGCACAGACCCTTGTGCTACTCATACGCTGAGTTGGCGAGGGCCGATTTTGAACTAGGAACCTTGTGATTTCTAGCCGAACGCTCTACTGACTGAAATAACCCGTACCCTATTGAACCTTCTATTCCTCCCCAAATATGGGCAAATAGTAAGCAATGGTGTTTATTTTAGCCAAGTTTAGACAACTACTTAAGGAGAAGTGAAACTTTGAATTCAATCCATTTCACTCCGCTTTTTTTAAAAAAATGACCTTGTGTTGCATCCTTCTTGTAACAACAGGACCGTCTTAACGTAGGGGCACATTCGGTAATTGTCCAGGGACCCATAAGTATAATCAAACATTTATATTTATATGCCTTTGAGTTGTTGTGTAGGTTGGGGTCCACGTGCATTAACTTGCCCAGGGGCTTATAATGCTGATAAAAAACTGTCCTGCGTAGCGGAGAGGTCGGACAAATACATACAGATTTTGTAAAGTTTACTGACTTTTCCCGTTATTCTATGTTACTAATTGAACAGTTCTATCATTTTATTTATTTATTTTTTGTTGTTGTTTTTGTTTTTATCAAATCATTTCATTGTCTTTGTAAAGTTTGCAAAATATACTTCTTTGATTTTAAATACTATATCTGGATTTTTTTTTGTCAAGCAGTCATGGTGTCTTGATTTAGTCTAGATGAGATAGTACCAATTTTTTTAAAAAATGAAGCTGGTTTTGATACCTTTTGTCAAAACACAGGTTTGCGTAAATGCGGCACTCTACATAGACCTAGCTCTTTGCGACTTTTTCCTGCTTTCTACACGGAAACTTTAAAAGTAAGATTTGATGACATTAAAAGAAATAGGACGGCATCAAAGATGAAGAGGAATTTCACAAGGACATCGCCTAAAACTTATTGAAATAAGTGCGTACAATGCCAAAAAAGGGACTATTCTGATGTAAATGAATGTTTCACTCATTGTTCATTTTTGCATTTGTTAACAAAGCTTCAGCGTCAACATTTTGGTTTGTTTGTTTTGTTTTACGGCATATCAACCTCAGTGGGTTATTTAATGCGATAAAGTTTTGAAATAAATCAATTCATGGATAAGACAATTTTGTTTATCAACTGATGAATACATTTTGGATACACCTTTTATTAATTTATTTTCAACATTCCACCATGTTTTTAAAAAATCGGAACTTTATATTTACTTAATATTCATTTTTATATATAATAAATAAATCTAGAAACATTCTGTATGTTTATCTGTATAACGCTCGACCGCGCGTCCTTTCCAAATTGGAGAGCAGCAAAAATCAAAGATCAAAAAAATTCATGCCCTATATTTATTCGAGAGAGGGTTAAAAAAATAACTTTTTACCCCTTATTTTTCATAAGGAAAGCTAAATAAAATATTATAAGGATATAAAAAAAAATTTAAATGATGTAAAAAAGTAAATAAAAGGAAAATACAAACAAGAAGAATAATTAAAATAAACTTAAAAATAAGGATATATAAAGAATAAAAGAGGATAAAACATATATATATAAATTGTTTTTATTTATCTATGTATGGATACAGATTTATTTTCAACCTTTTAAATCCCAGGCAACGCTGGGTAGTTCAGCTTCTTTATCATATTCAGGTATGGTTATCATAGCAGGAAATAGACTTAAATTAAACTGGACTAGTTTATTTGCATTTTAGTTCACGCTAATGCTCTTGACAAAGGCATGAGTCAATCACTTCTACACTAATCAACGAATAAATAGTAGGGCAGATTTCGGTCGGTAGAGCGTTCGGCTAGAAACCACAAGGTTCCTAGTTCGATACCGGTCCTCGCCAACTCAGCGTATGAGTAGCACAGGGATATGTGCGGTAAAGTAGGGAGCTGATGGTAGGTGTGGCGCTCCACCTCAGACGACAAAACACTCTTCTTGGTCTAGCGCTATTGAAAAGGGGATAGGCTCCCTCGCTGACTGGCTGATACCGACTTTAGGCCGCCCCGACGACTTTACTTTACTTACTTGTAACTACATACCTATCTATCATTCATGTGTGTCAGTCTTATGTATAAATATATACATATATATGTGAAATGGATAAAGTCATAAATTTCATCACGAGATTCTTGGAAAACTGGAAAGTGGAATTAACAGCAGGAGAACAAATCTTAGCAGAGGTGAAATTCCAAAGAGGCATCTTCGAGGGAGACACACTCAACACTGCTATTTGTTATAGCAATGATGCCACTCAATTACATACTTAGGAAATGTACAGGGACTACACATTTACAAATTCACATTTACATAAATCACCTTATGTTTCTGGATAATATCACGAGTTTTACCAAAAATGAGAAAGAGGTGGAAACCCTTGTACAAGAAGAATATACAGCCAGGATATAAGAATAGAATTTAGAATCGAAAGTGTACCATGTTTGTAATTAAAAAGAGAAAAAAAGAAACAACGGTAGGAATAGAACTACCAAATCAGGAAAATATAAGGACATTTCGAGGAAAAGAGAATTACAAGTGTTTGGGAATATTGGAAACGGGCACCGTCAAACAGAGATGAAAGAAAAAGTAATGAAAGAGGTCCGGAGAAGAAAAAGAAAACTTCTAGAAACCATACTCTGCAGCAGAAATCTCGTCAAGGTAATAAACATCTTGACTGTCCCCCTTGTAAAATACTCTGGACTATTCTTAAAATGGACAATGGATGAACTCCGACAGATGAACCAAAGCACAAGGAAAATGATAACAATGCACAAGGCATTATACCAGAGATGACATAGACTGTATGTATCGAGAAAAAGGAAGAAGAGCTCTTGCTAGCATTGAGGATTGCGTAAATGTGACAATTTGAGGACTCAAAGAGTAAAGAAAGTCTAACTACTGCAGCCAGTAACAGCAATTGCAACATATGGACGAAGAGAAAAGAAGAAAAAACAAAACTAGAAAACAAAAATGGGGAAGAAAGACAACTCGGTGGATACTGCGACAAAACTTGAGAGGTTTCACTTGCAAAGACTTGGAGAAGTTTCATCTAATATATATAAAACATTCAAAGGAACTTTCATGTTTTATCTTCCGATTACATATTAAAACCCTCTCTAGCACACAATGACGTCTTTTTTAAATCCTTTACGTCGATCTTCTGGACCATATCGTTAGAATTAAATGCTCCTTCCATTTTGTGAATTACAAAATAGTGTATGCAAAAGTTCGCTATTTGGAAACTAGATAACGTCTTTATTTCTATCCCCAAAGATCGGTCCTTGTATATAATATATATGTATGTAATCAACAAAATTGTGTCGTATTTTCGACTTGGAATCAATAGTTTCGTTTCCTTTTAACGCCGGATATTTTTCCATTATTTATTTTCAGAAGAAATGTTGATTAGTAAACTTTATTTACTGTATTGATGGTGTAAATGTTTAGACCAAAAGTGAGTTCGATTCTCACTGAGTCCCCCATACTTATGTCACTGTACCGCAACTAAGCCAATCTTAGTAACTAACTTTATTACATGCGTTCCATAAAGACCACCTTAAAAAAAGGTGCAAAACTCGTTAAACAAAGTTGACAATTTTTTTTTTATTATTAATACGCGTTCCTAAATATTCCGCCCGTTATCTTCTTGCAACACCCGCTGGTTAAAAATGAAACCGTCCAAATTTTTCAAGATGCAATGCAAAAATGTAAATCCAGATTATCTGATATCTCTTAATCTCAGATTTCTTATTTCATTTTATTCCACCCAATTTTTAAAATAGAACATTCCAAATGGTCGTGCGTCGCTTAAATGTCCAACATACAATTTAAAAGAATTTAAAAAAGAAAGTACATGTTCGTTTTATTTGTAATATTGAAATTGCGAATTACGAAATATATTTTGGCAATTTTGATCTTATGTCCTCCCGGCATCCAGTCCTAATTTACGCTGTATCTTAGTGACCGAACGTCAAGCGAATTTTCAGCCATACTTAGATATTCTCTGAGTCGTGTTTTTGTCACCTTTTGTCGGCAAATTAATGTAGTTATTTACCCCCCCCCCAATTTTTATAGGCAAATCAATGTAGATATGTTACAACCCCGCTTTTAAGAATATTTTGTCGATTGAATTTGAACTGTATTATATCGATTGTTATTATATATTTTTCTATTATCTATTGCACAGAGAACAGTAGGATTTATGTGTAATGTAATTGCAAATCATCGTTTCTGGCTTAAACAGCTGCTCTTGATTTTTGTTTCATTTCGTGGAAATTCTACGGGTCCAGCTAGTTTTTTTTTATTAACTTTCTCAAAAGAGGAAGTAGTTGAGTGGTAAGGTCGGCAGCGGTAGTAGGTGACACAAAGTCATTTTCTTAACTGATTTGAATTCAGATTTTTCCTTCTCCTAGACCGGTTGCCGAACCAACATAAGAGCCCAGTCTATCCTACTATTTACCCATAGTTGGAGGGAGAATAGTTAGATGCATACCTTTCCCAAGGTTATTAGCACTATGTGTAATGCAACAGCGTCGTCCAGGATATACACACGTCTCCGTATCCATTTCCTACGACGATAACCATTACACCACGATTGCCTCCAGGGAGAAGTTTTAAGACCATCTTCACTTACAATTGTCATTATGCTACACGTGCATCACGAAGACAACTGAAGGGCCTGAATAGATATTACTTTAATTCAAGAAAATTCCTAAATGACATTTTTAGTAGTGAATTTTGGACCCTTTTTTTTTTTAAATACAATAAACGTAAATTTATATACTTAAGTCCGAAGGACATAAAATAAATAGATCTTATATTTAATTCCATTGAATAATTATAAAAGTTATTCCAGGTGTAAAAGCAAAACTTTCTTAGAATTTCTTCAGCCGACTTCACAGGCGAACTAGTGAAATCTCGAACCGGAAGTGAATTGTCGGTCTCCAGTTTTTGACTTTACCTTTGCGATGAGTCGGCCTTGTGATATAGAACGCCATGCTTTAGTCCCAATCTGAAGGCTAAACTTGGGGGGGGGGGACTTTTTTTTTTTTTTTTTCGTATCCGATGATTTTATCTTAAGAATCTTGCAAAGTATTAAAATGTATAACTAATTTGTTGTTATTATTATCACAATTATTATTTATTTAATTATTAGTTTGGTTGTGAGGTTGAAGTAAGGTATAAGGTCGAGATCGTGTGAAGTAAATTAGTTTACAAGCGTGTGATGTGATTGGTGCGTGACACGAGGGAGAAATGTGTTATCCAATAACTTTAGACACTTAATAGAATAAGATAAGGGATAAAAAAAAAGGGAAGAAGAAAAAAAGACAACCCACACGGAATATCTTATACTTTAATGCCAGCTCGAGTAAAGTTAGTTGTCTGTCTGGTCCGGGGTCCTCTCTTTTTAGCGTTATACGATTTGCTTTCATTTGTATTTTGTTCGCATGTCCGATCGTAAGGGCCCGGGAACACAAGTGGCGCCAGGCCACAAGCCCGGGCCCCCAGGCTGATTTGCCCGAGCTCGTAAAAGTTGTGACTGTGAACTTGATTTATAATATAGAACTTAATATTAATAATAATTACCTTTTGTGCGTATTCATAATTTAACAAAACAAAACATTTTTTTTTAAATAAAAAAAACAACAAAAAAAACGAACAAATGCCGACACCACTCTTGCCTGGAAAGTTATTTATAAAATCCATTGTCGAAGAAATTTAAAGATGCATAATGAAATAGAATAAGATCCTGGTTCTTAAATCAGGGTTTAAAACAATAAGAAATATCTAAGAAAATGATGTGTTACGAAAAAGAAAAAAAAAAAAAAAAAAAAAAACTTGCACGTGCATTTTGGCATTACTTTCTTTCTTTTTTAAAAAAAAAAATATTTACTTCTTTAAAAAAAAAATTAAATTGATAAATAAGTATTAAATAAAATTAATTCTTTTTTTTTTTTTCTTTTTTGTTAAAGCCGAGCGTCCTTTCCGACCAAACTGGGGAGGAAATGACAAGAACAAGTCTGGAGATAAAGACAAGACCGAAGAACATTGCAAAAGAAAGAAGAAGAGGTGAGAAAACAGTCGGTGGTTGAAACGGTAGCATTAGCAGCAGCAGCAAAGCACGTTTACTGTATCTCCGCTCACCGGAACACATTTCAACAGCGACACTAGAAGACTCAACAGCATTTTCCATAGCAAAGGTGAGTTCATTTGGTTTGGTGCGTTGACTGTTCCTCTCCTTTTTAGTACAAAGTGCGATTATCTTTTTTCTTGATTTTTTTTCTTCTCTTTCATCTTCTTTTTGTTGAATCTTTACTTTGAGCGGTACTGTACGTTTTATTTGTTCTTTTGTTTTCTTTACTGGAACCGGCGAGTTGAGTTAAGTTTGGTATATCTTTTTTTATATATTTTTATTTGTCTGAAGTTGTATTTCTTTTCCATATCCTTATTTTTTTGTAATTTTAGAAGAAAAAAAGAAAATTAAAATGTCCCCCAACAAAAACAACAACAAAAAATAAAAAAACAAACAAACAAAACTTTTTACCCCGCCCCCGAACACGATGAATAAACTTTAGTTTTATTGTTTATGACATGAGCATGTTTTTATTCCGTTTTATTTACTTGGCTACGCCACGCGCTGGTCGAAAACTTGACAAGAGTAAATTTTCATGATATTTATGTAATTAAAAATGAATTGGTGAAAAATCTTAAATAAAAAACCTTTTCTTAAATTGTATATAAACAGGGTCATTTTCACATGGAAGTTGTTTTAAGCTTAGATATAAAAAAAAAAGAAGTGTAATGAATATAAAAAATGTTATGATTCTCCTTTTCCTCTTCCACCTGGTACCCTTACTCTCCCTTCCACCCTGGTACATTTACCCTCCCTTTCCATTTTTCAAATTCACTCACTTGAGCCGGTACCGGGTTTTAGTCACACTAACTCTACAGCTTTATTTTTTTTAATTAAAAAAAAAGAGGAAAAAACTTTATCATTTATTTATTAAAGATTTTTTTTCTTCAAAGATATTATTTTATTAAGGAAGAGTTGCCAATTATCTATTTTTTTTTAACCCTGGGGTAAATCTGTGAATTTGTTTGAAATATTATTTTTAATTAAATACTATTCACCAACTCCTAACTCGAGGGTTTAGCCGGCAGGTTTATTTTATCAATTCATTTACCATTGTTGGAAAACTTTTAATAGAAACGGAAAAAAGTACTGTCCGTATAAATACAAAAGAAATGCTTTTTATAAAAAGTTTGCATAAAAAGTATTCATGAAATGGGGGATTACGATATTAGCTTCAGAGTTGACTGGACTAGAAAATTAAGAGATGATCGCAGTATGGAAACTTGTTTGTTATATATATATATATATTCCCGACGAAAGAGAAAGTAAGAATATTTTTTCTTCTCAATAATCAATTTGTTCTGTTTATTGCTGAGATAGAGAAACAACGTAAAAATATATCAAATCTACTTGAACAGAAAGTAAAACTTATGAGTTTTTTGCAACTTTTTTTTTCCTCACTTGAAATTTGTTGACTCGTCATTTTCTTTAACTGTTTTCCCTTGATAGTGAAAGTGAAACTAATTTTAACACTGTTAAATTATTAATACACCATGAGAAAATCTTAATGAACGTACTTTTTACTACTGCGAATTTTTTACGCATTATTGAAATTAAAAAGAAATAAGTAAAAGTAAGGATACTGCTAAGGTGTGTCTAACTGTTAATGGGTGATTGTGTATCTATGACGTCAATGTATGTTTAAAGCATATCTACACAGGTATATATAAATCTGTGTGTATCACTTTTTTTCTTTTTTTTTACATAATTCAGCTAGTTGTAAGTAATTGATTTGATCACAAACTCCGATAACTTCTGTATCAATTTTTTTATATGAAACCAAGTCAGCTATTAATTATCCAGTTTCTAAATAAGATTGTATAGCTTGGAGTACAATGGTATGGGAAGGGTCTGTGTGCTTTGTAACTGGTAGAGATACTTTTACCAGGGTGCGAACCGCAACCACTGCAGCTTCCTCGTCCATCAGGCAGGACAGAAAACAAATGTATATTTTCTTTATCATTATTTCATTGGTTCGTCGGCCAAGATAACTTGTGTTTACTTCTCACTTTAGGAAAGGCATGAATCCATCTCTCCCCGTCACGGATTACTCTCTGCTAGCAGTACCTTATAAACCAATGCGACCTGTCGCATGTTAATTGGAGAGGAGATGGGTATCGCCAAATAACCTCATTGCCCTGTGATACTATGAAGGACTTAGCATAGTACCCCAGTGAGGTCGTCGGATTATAATTGATTTGATATATAAGCATATCCATTTGTATGTGACTAACAAAAGATTTTGAAAATATATGTAATTCATGTAATGTAAGCTAATTTGACCAGGTAAACATCTCTGGGTGTGGTGTGTTTCTATATATTGATTGATCAGTGAATGTATGTCTGCTTAATGATCACGTTATACATATAAGTATTTACTGTTTACTGTGTGTGACTGTGTGTGTAATTCTTTACTCCCATTTCTTCATACGTATGACTCGAAAGTAAAGATAAATGTCTCGTTTTTATCACTATGTTTGTCTCTCGTTATTGACGTGCGTGCGCGTAACTTTCGTTCACGTGCACAATCTATTGGGTTAAGTACACATAGGTGTATCTGTATACACGTGTATAATACATACACACACACACACACACACACACACACACACACATATATATATATATATATATATATATATATAATTTACGTGTGCCCACAGAGTGTTAATTAGCTAAAGTAGTTGTATATTTCTACTTACCGAGACCATTGCCCGGCGTTCAAGTCTAGGTATAAAAAAAACGGGATTTTAAAAAAAATGATAAAACTATAATTTCGAAAACTGATTTTCGAGGCCGGCCCTTCCCACTTAGTCGACTGACGCAACACAGTCTTTTTAGTCCTTTTATTTTAAACTTGAGTTAAGTTAACAAATGTTGCGAAGTGTCTTCTTAAACCTTATTTTAATTTTTAAGTTAAGAATCAGCCGGTGAGATGTTGGGGATTGAAAAAAAAAAAGAAAGAAAGATAAAGAGGATGAATATGCTGACATAGGCTATATATTCATTTTGATGATCATACTAAAACTGTTCATGTGCTGGTTATGAGTGAAGAAATACTGCTACTAAGTTTTAAGCAGACCAGGCTTTATTCAGAGGGGCTAATAGAGATCGCATAGAATAATAATCCACTGGACGATGATAAGACGTGCATACACGTGTATATGACGTAATGTGTACATGCACGCGCGTATGTGTATGTATGTGTGTAAGATTTCACATGTGTATATCTGTCATCGACAAGTTTGTAATTTGTGCTAGCGTGTGTAGTTATTTATCTTTTCTTCGGTCAACTTTTATTTAATTAGTGCAGAAACAACCTCACTAGTCTGCCGCTTTTGCGAACATTTCACAGACGAACGCAAACAAACATTAAATTAAAAAAAAAAAAAGAGAATAAAAATAAAATAATAATAAAAGAAAGAAAATGAGAAGAAGCGAAATGTAACTAACTGACAACTGGTTCTGACCAGGAGTATTTTTAGCTGTAACAAAAATAATTTAGTATCTATAGACACATTTCATATCAGAGCGGAAGGCTTTGGAGTGGAAAGTGGCGGGAATGAAAAAGGAAAGAAAAATTAAATAATAAAGAAGAGACCGTCTCTCTTCATAGACGAGGGACAGACGGTTAACTTATATGGAGAGAAAGATAAAAAAATAAAAGAAGATATTTAGAAATGAGACCGAAGACTCACAGACAAACAAAGACAAACACACAAAAAATAAGTCGGCTTGTTACTCTTGGATACGGAAGAAAAGAAAGGTGCTATCCAATTCCAAGTAAAGGAAGCAGTGGTAAAAAAAAGAAGAGAGAACGAGAGAGACGGGTGCATATACAGAGAGAGTGAAAGAGACGGATACAGATATAGAACCTTAAAGGGAGACTGACTTTAACTAGCAGACAAAGAGAGACAGATGCGGACACAGAGAGATGCGGACACAAAGTAAATCGATTTAAATGAGAAAGAAAGAGACTGTCAAGCGCGTGTAGTAGATGGAGTCACATACCTCATCTTTTTTCATCTTCCCCTTCCTCTTATTTTCTTTTTGTCCCTATCTTTAACAGTTCTAAAGAACAGCCACTACACAGCAATGAAAATCACATTCGCATACATTTACATCTGAAGGAAGGAACAAAGATATATATAGACTAAAGACTGGAAGAATTGGACACATATAAACTTCGTATCCAGCGAGCAAAGGAGAATCAATTCCTTTTGACTTTTACACACGCGCGCACTTTTTGAGACATTCGAAAACCGGCGCCTTTTTTTTTTTCTTTCCTACTTTCACTTTAAAATTACTTAATTGCCACCCGATATGGGCAGCTTTTAAGCTAGTTAACTAATCATTTTGTTGCTATAGATAAAATATTTAAATTAGCCAAATTTTACAATAAAAGATTGGCATTTTTAATTTTTTTTATATTTACGTTTAATTAATAGAAAACTCCAGTGATAATAGAGGTTCCAATATTTAAGTAATGGGATTTCAAAATCTTCACTTAATATTATTGAAATTTGAAATTTTGTAAATACATTGTCATCTACTATGGTTTAAAATTCATATAAATCCCAGGGGAAAAAATTTCAGCGGGGGGTTTTGTGCCCCCAGTGACCCTCTTTGATCAAAATGAAATATACTTACCCAAGTACCCTGGGTAATTTCTGAATATATATGGTTATGGGGGGTTCTAGGAGTTCGTGAACTAACAGACAGGAATTACAACTTTATTCTATCTATCTATATCTATATATAAACAACTTTATTATCACACACACACATATATATAACTTTATTATCACAAACACACACACACACACACACACACACATACATATATATAACAACTTTATTATCACACACCACACACACACACACACACACACATATATATATATATAGCAACTTTATTATCACACACACACATATATATAACACACACACACACACTATATATATATATATATATATATATATATATATATATCAACATTATTATCACACACACACACACACTATATATATATATATATATATCAACATTATTATCACACACACACACACACTATATATATATATATATACACATTATTATCCACACACACACATATATATATATATATATAAACAACTTTATTATACACACACGCACACACACTATATATATATATATATACAACTTTATTATCACACACCACACACTATATATATATTATATATATATAACAACTTTATTATCACCACACACACAACACATATATATATATAACAACTTTATTATCACACACACACACATATATATATACAACTTTATTATCAACACACACACACACACACATATATATATATATAACAACTTTATTATCACAAACACACACATATATATATATATAACAACTTTATTATCACAAACACACATATATATATATAAACTTTATTATCACAAACACACACCATATATATATCAACTTTATTATCACCACACACACACATATATATAACAACTTTATTATCTCACACACACACACATATATATATAACAACTTTATTGTTACACACACACACACACACACATATATATATATATATAACAACTTTATTGTCACACACACACACACATATATATAACAGCCTTATTATTACACACACACAAATATATATATATATATATATATATATATATATATATTCTTACCGTTCTTTTGATTTCCTGAACTTAACTCCTAAAACATTGACAAAGAAAGTAAGCGAGATTGATAATTTCCACTTTCTTGATGGTGAACGATATTGGAAACAGTTAAATTTCATTTTCATACCGGCAAAAACTGAGAACATTGTTGGGCGTGAAGTGAAATTCAAAGTACAGGTTGGTCCGAAAGTCTTGTCACCCCTACATATTTTTAGAGGTGAAATAATTACATAATACGACTAGAAATTCTAGAAAATAATTGAATTTTAAAAAATACTTTTACAAGAAAAATAATTGCATAACGTATAATTTAGAAAGTTAAAACAATATGTAGGGGTGACAAGATTTTCCGACCACTCTGTACAGTATTTATTCAAAAAATAAAACACGCACGATCACAAACAAAAACAACTAAATAAAAACTTTTTCTTATTTTTTTATTTTATTTTTTATTTGAACATTTTTGTTAGTTTTCAACGTTTAAATTACAAGACAACCCATGAATAAACCTGTTAATTTCCCCGTTGTAAAAACGGTCCATAATGATATTGATGCTTTTATTTCGGAAGAAATAAAGGATTCTAATTAGCATTTCTCCGTTATATTAAGAATTTTTTTTTTAAATGATGTTCAGCACTAACATATACACCTTGCGAATTATTATTAAATTTCAAATTGGACTTGAACAGTCGGTAGAGCGTCGGATTAGGAACCAGAAGGTTCCGAGTTCGATACCGGTCCTCGCTAACTCAGCGTATGAGTAGCACATGGATCTGTGCGGTAGAGTGAGAAGCGAGGAGCTCCACCTCAGACGCCAAAAACAACCTCCTTGGTGTAGCGCTAGTTAAAAGGGGATAGACTCCCCCGCTGTCTAGCTGATACCGACTTTAGGCCACCCCTACGACTTATTGCTCTAATAAAAAATCTCACTCAGATGTACTATTTTTACCGAGTTTACGATTATATGCAGTGCACACAAAGAATTTAAAGGGGGAAAAAAATTAATCGAAATATTTTCTCAGCGTACTGAAAACTTATCATTAATTGCTGATTCGTCAATAAAAATAGAAATTAATAGATTACCGTTTATGATTATGTTCAATGTCCTTTGTGAATTGAATGATTAATCTATAAAACAAAAAAAGAAGTTTTCTTTTCTTTTTTCTTTTCTTTTTTTAACTTTCTATCTCGACACATCTTCCTTCCTATTTCCTTCTTTTCTTTCATTCATATACACGGCAAATTAAGACTAGAAAAACATCGCAACTTGATTTGTTTTTCTTCTCCTTTTCTTTTCTTTCTTTTTTATCAATCATCAAACAAAGCTCTTAACGCCACCTTCCGTTGGTTCAAGTGCGAAAAATAGACTGAACCGACTGGAACAATAAGTTACCACTGCAGCCGCTACTGACCAGTTTGTTTGTTTGTTTTTATTTATTCAAATTATATTTTGGCGCCGTCTCATCTATTCTTTCGTCAGTCTACGATAACGAGACTGCAAAGTTCAATTTGAAAGATTGTCACCAATTAATACGACTAAATCTGTTAATTGACTACAAACAATCAAACAAGTCCTGCTCCTATCACATTCAATAAACCGATCATGTGGTTTTCTCTCTTTTCTCCCGACCCACCACCCACTCCACACAATACGATCTTTGACCTTTGCAGAAAGAAAGCAAAAATTACTACATTTTCAAAAGGGGTACTAGTCTTACTGACAATTTACTACTGAATAGTGAGTTCGATCCTCATTGGGTGCTCCTGATTTGCAGCCTTGTGCCAAATCTAAGCTGTGCTTTTTAAAAAAAAAAAAAAAGAAAAGAAAGGGTGCTGTGCATTAATGCTTAGCGAACAAGGTTTGTAAACCATTGTTAGAGAGTTCGAATCTCACTGGGTGTCCCATAATTCTGGCCTTGTGCCAAACTCAGGTATGCTTAGTAAATGTCTACTTCATTTAAGAAATATTATCAAAATATTATTTTCTTGTTTTTTTTTTTTTAATAATAGTTTTATAATCAACAAAACCTCAATAAATTATGGTACTAATTTTAAAAATATTGAATTCTAATAAAATTACACACATACACACAAAAAATCAGTATCATCATTTGTGGTTTTGTTGGTCATAAGACTATCATAGAAAACAAGAAAATGATATATATATATTTCTTTGTAAGTAGAAACTGTTGATTTACAAAAAGAGAAAACTGCACAAACTTAGCACCTCAGAATTCACGGGGAAAAATCTTGGGATGTATTCATATTTTGTTTTTTAAGAATTGCAAAAAATAAATAAATAAAACACCTTTCAAGGAGGTGGGTACTGATTTCGACAATTATATCCTCTTTACTAGACGACCTTTTTCCTGTTTTAACAATGGTATTTATTCCTCTATTTAGAAAAGAGTGAAGGATTCTTATAAGCAGTTGGTGGTTATCTCCGTAGCATCAAGAATTTGGATGATTAAAAAAAACTAAAGTGGTGTTAAGCGCGAACGGAGACCCACAAAATTCAACTGTAAATTGGTTTTTAATTTAAATTATATTTTTACGTGTATTTTTCTAATAAAAATTTAATTATGGTGTGATTTTGCTGAGTTACGGTAATATATAATCATAGACTATCACTTGATGTGATAACGAATGTCATCGCACCGGTATCCGAACTTAACACTTTCTTAAAGAACGGATTCAAATCTGCTATAATCAAATTAAAAAAAAAAGCATGTAATTGATGAGTTAAATTATATAACACCCCCCCCCCCAAAAAAACCCATTCCTGAGAATTAGTAGGGAGCAGTAGCGTTGAAAATATTTGTCTCTGTGTGTTATTTATTGTAATATTGATTGTCAGTCTTGTTTTGTTTTTTTCTCCACCGCTGTTTGTTAGATTTTACGTACACACTCTCACACACGTACACACACTAAGTTGCAAATGTCGATGCCAAAACCAGTTTGTCTGAATGCTGAGGTGAAGCTAAAGTGCTCTTTGCCGAACGGACCGAGCGACTGTCGGGCGGATGGTGGATGGGGGGTCGGTTCAACTCGGTAGAATGAAGCAAGGAAAAAAAAGGAAAAGGTGGGTTTTCTGTTGAGGTTGCAGCGTCTGTGTTATGGGTCAGCTAGCACCAAAAAACACGCTCAGTCGAGTCAGCGGATAAGAACTATTACCATAGATTATCGACAGAGGTTAATACAGTGCTTGTTCCTCAACAATCGGTGGTGCTTGGTGCGGGGAGTGGGGGAAGGTATTGGCGAGGAGGTGATGGCGGACCCCCAATTCCCCGCCCAGAATGCTAGGTAAGACGGCGGGGTGCCAGTAAGAAGAATAAATTGCAAAGCTAAGCTGGGTTTAACAGGTTTCTTGTTAAAAGGTATGTTAACACTAACGGTTTAATAATTTCGCTCTAGCAGAAATGTAATGATGATCTGTGATTAAAGAAATAAATAAATAGTTGAAAATGTGATAACCCCTCCTCTTCCTATCCCAGGAGACGCATAGGACAATGTCACTGAGTTTTATTTCCGATCTTGTTGCATGTTTCCAAATAGGTAATTTTTTTTCGATGGGGGTTATGCCGTGGCTCGTCGTACAAAATAAAAGGGGTGATATTCTAACGAACCGAATCAACGCTGGGTTCGAGCCTAATTGGAAGTAGAGAATATTTCTCATTTATTTAATGCCACTGCTGTCAGTCTTTGTACATTTTTTTTTAAATTAGCGGCAATTAAAATATCATAGTGTTAAACTGTTGCTGTAGCATTCCGTGCCTGTTGCTGAGAGAACCCATGATCGAAATATCATATTCGGAACAAGGTGTTCGCTGTTTCAATTTCCTTTGACGATGTCAAGGTGAGAAGCGTTATCCTACTAGACTCAGCTTAGTTGTGTCACAAGGCAGACCATGGGACACCCGGTAAGAATCGCACTCACTAACAATGGTCTGCTAATCTAGCTTGCTAACCATAATAGTTTTATTTACTTAGGCTTAGTGTGGCACAAGGCCAGAAGTATGGTTACCCAGTAAGAATCGTACTACTCACTAATAATGATGCTGCTATTTTTGGCTTAGTGTGGCACAAGGCCAGGAGTATGGGTCTTTCCCCGATTAAGAATCGATTACTAACAATGGAATTGGTAATTTAGCGTGCTACGATTATCCAGCGAGGTGTTCATAGTCAGAGTGGAATAATATGTTCAGGTTGAAGAAGGTATCGGGGCTGGCGAGTTCGCTTAGAGAGCAGAATATTGAAATGTGGATTGTCAGTCTCTGATGGGTGGGGGGTTGAATTATTTTGGGCTGATCTGAAAATAAAATTTAAAAGGTGGCTGATTTTTGAAAATAAAGATTTTTTTTAAAACTTGGGCTTATTCCTCTCACTCTTAATAGCTTAATTGGTTTCTTAAAAAGCGAGATATTTGCTAATCGAAGGTTCAATTCCTGCAAACTATTGAATAACGAAAACCGATTTTAAAATCAGTGGCTAAAATGTAAGTGGTCTTAAGATAATTCAAATGTTTAAGAATTGAGATGCCTGGTGATTGACTAACCTCCTACTCAGTTGCTTTTTTCGAGATGAGAATTTTTCTAATCATAACGAGATGACAGAAATTTTTTACAGCGCGGATTTTTTTTGGCATGTTCAAACTCGTTTAGAGTTATTTTATGCCTGTTGCTTAGGGAATCGCGTTCATTGTACATTCAATAATTTATTTTTGTGTATTTGGTTTTTTTAATTTTTTTTTTTTTTTTTTTTTTTTTTTTGTTTTTTTTTTTTTTTTGTTTTTTTTTTTTTTTTGGGGGGGGTTGCACAAAAATAGGACCTATGAATTATGAATAACTTTTAACAGATCTATTGACATCATAGATGGATTTCTAGCAGGTACAATCCCTTGGGTCGAGTGAAAACTGGGAGAATTCTGTTAAAGGAATACTCCAACTCACAGAACTGGAGCATCACTACTCAAATGCGTTTAAG
>CM042151.1:13446489-13480130 GCA_023376005.1 Doryteuthis pealeii | reverse complement strand
TGTCGTGTTTTGTAAAGTTTTGGGTTGAATGAACAATTATGAGACTCAGCAAAAAAGAAACATAGTATATATACTATATATATATATATATATATATATATAAACACTCAGAGAAGTCTTTACTTATTTTCCTTCCTATTGATCTTAGTTTCACTCACTGACTCATCAGTTTTGTTTTCCTAATAATAATGAATAATCTATACATTATAGCTATCATCATAAACTAAAAGCAATAATTCCGTAACGATAGGACAGAGAAGAGAAAGTAAACGAGAGTCTATTGAGATCAAACACACATAGATTAAAAAGAAAATTCCATATCACTACCTCTGTTCAGAAATCAATGCTACATCTCAGTGTTATACAATTCTTCATGAAATAAACAACTATTATGGCAAAGTGCTCAAACCTTTTGGCATGGCAGCGTGTGGACAAAAGGTCAATTTTTAAGCAGAGTTTAACAGGTTTTGCAGCAGTATCTCTTCTAGACCGGTTGCATCACCAATATAAACGAGCCTAGTTTCCCTACTATACCCCATACCTGGAGGAGCAATAGTTAGCATTTCCATACCAACAAGACTGTCTGCCTATATGAAACTGCACATTAGCGCTAGCAAGCATTTAACTCGTTTGCCATATCCGCATTTCTAAATAATAACCCATTAAGACCACACTGAAAGTGGTCAGTATACAAGGTCAGTGTAAAAAAGTATACGAACGAAGCACAAACCATTATATAATATATATATTCTATATTATATTAGATGACGGTATAGCTTCAGTCGGTACCGAACATCTCGGCTAGACCACAAGCCCGCTCCTAGTTCCAATACCAGCCCTGCCAACAGCGTAGACTACGCACAGGGATTCTGTCCGGTAAAGTAAGGAAGCTGATGGTAGTAATTGGTCTATCCACCTCGCGATGCGTCTTAAAACAATTCCTCCTTGGTTAGCGCTAGTAAAAAGGGGATAGACTTCCTGCTGACTGGCTGATACCGAGTTTAGGGCGGCCCGCGACTTACACTTTTCTTTACTTACTTATATATTATATCATTATGTTTCTCGTTAAAAGTAAAATCTTGACAGGGTGGCCTGAAAGTTCGTATCAGGCTACGATAGTGAGGGAGTCTCTCAGGCGGCTATTCTCTAGTCTAGACAAGAATTATTTTAGCATTGAGGTGAGCAACACAATTTACCATCAGTTCCATCACTTTACTGCACAGCATCCCTGTCTATCTGCGCTTAGTTGCAAGGGCTGGGTATTCGAACCAAGAAACCTTGTGTTCCCAGGGGCAGCTCTACTGACTGAGCTACACTGGTCTTATTAAGTTGCTTTATCTATGTTTTCAAAATAGTCTTCTAACTGCTTCGTCCTTAAGGCCAAAACTGTTAATCTCTCTTCTTGCAATGATGGAGGTGCACTTGTGTAATGGACGCTTACAGGAAAGGGATCAGCAACCATATTCAAATCCTGATTGCATTTCACTTCATGCTAATGCCCTTAAAAAAAGCCATGATCTACCCCCCCATGCACCAGCTATTGGTAATAGTTAAGCAGACTGGTTATAGACTTGTCTAGCAATCTGTAGAAGAGAAGGGACAAACTGAATTCAAACTATCTTTGCTCTGGCTTAAAAAATTGACTGTGTGTCACATCCTGCTCCAGTGGTGGAGAGTAGGCTCATTCCTACTTACAAATTGTTGATGCCACACCACCAACCCCCCCCCAAAAAAAAAAGAAAAGAAATAACTAGTAACGATCTATAATTTACTTTCTGCGCTGGTCTAATCGTTAACAGAGTAGTAATGGACGTCGACCCAAGTTACAATTACCTGTACGAAGCTGTTTGCATTTCACATGCACTAAACCCTGGGAAAGGTATCAACATCATCTCTCCCTTCAGTACTGGGTCAATAGAAGAGCACGACTAGGCTCCTTAACATGCGTACGTAACCAGTTAGAGAAGTGAACTCTGATTCAAACCTGTTGAACTCGCTAAGAACAATTTAACCTTATGTTGCATCCTGCTCGTGCGGAGGGGTTGAGTGTCTTTTAATATATATATATAACTTATATTCTATATTGCTTTTGAACCAATTTGACATCTTGACTAACCTTTACGGCCCCTTAGCTTAACACCCGATCTAATGCAAGAGGACAATATTCAAAAAAACTCATAACTGGATTTCCTAACTCCTCTTGCCAAAAGCAGGTTCGTGACACAGATCAATATTTAAGAACGAGCAAACGCTGATCTTAATTCAGAACTTCCTATCTAATTAGATTCGTTGTTAGTACCATGCCAACAAGAGCTCAGTCTTGACTTAACCACTACGCTGAGGGAGGAGCAAGATGGATCATGCCCTTTTCCCACAAACCGTAGACTGAGTAACAATACAACACAACCTCACTCTTCTGATTCTGAACTCGGTTCACACTGAGTCCATTTCCATATGACAATAGCCATTACACATCACCTCCCTAATAACAAAAAAAACTGATTCTAAAGTCTTTCTCATAAATGCACGTGACTGTAATCTGAACACAATTTCAGCAACGATTCAATCTGACAACATTCAAAATCAGCAAAAACTACTCAGGTAGTGGCTACAAGGTATCAAGAACTTGAATCGCCAGATATTAAAATCATTTAAAAAACAAAACATTCATCGTCAGTAGGGCTTCAGCATTACGCTACCTAATCTCCTGTAGTTACAAGATTGTCAAGAGACCTAAGCCGGTATCAACCAGACTGCTGAGGATCTATCCTTTTCACTAGCGCTAGACCCCAGGAAGATTGTGGCGTCTGAGACGGATGCCACACTACAATCAGCTGCTCATTTACTTGCACATATGCCTGTGTACTCTAGCGTTTGACGATGGCGAGAGCCCGATCAACCACGTCCGGTGCTGTCCTGAGACTTACATAAACCTGCATTCTGATATTCACTGCTCCATTCCGTTGGTGTGGAGAATCCCTACACAGACCTTTCTCCCAGTATCACTCGGCACCCAAGGAACCTTTTTACCTGTTTAGAATCCCATCTATGAGTCATATCAGATCTGGGTTTTTAAAGTTCATTCACTAATCATAGGCTCCTATTTTCATTGCTGCCCTCCCAACAAATACACAAAAAATATAATATGAATGCTACACATGAAACGCGACTCCCTAAGCCAAACAGGCAATAAACTACTTAACGATCTCGGACATTGCCAAAAAATCCGCTGTAAAATTTCTGCTCATCTCGTTACATGCATAGACAATTCATCTCGAAAGAACTTGAGTAGCGAGTTTAAGTCATCACCAGGCAATTTCATTCCTTAACATTTTACATTATTTAGACCACTTAATCAGCACAGATTTAAAATCGGTTTATCGTTATTTCATAGTGCAGAGAATTGACCTTCGATTAAGCAATATCTCCTTTGTAAGAAACATTAGAGCTATAAGAGTGAGAGGAATAAGCCAAGTTTTAAAAAAAAATCTTTTTTAGTTTCAAATCGCACCTTAATTTTATTTCAAGATCAGCAATAATTCACCCCCACCCACCCATCAGAGATCTGAAATACATTTCTCAATATTTCTGTCTCTAAGCGAACCTCGCCAGCCCGATACCTTCTTCACCTGCTAAAACATATTCTCACCTGACATGAACACTCCGCGTGGTATAATCGTTAGCAGCGGCTTAAATTACCCAATCATTGTTAGTAATTTCGATCTTAAATGAAAGACCCAACTCCTGGGCCTTTGTGCCCACACATAAGCAAAAATAGCAAGATCATTATTAGTATAGTACGATTCTTACTGTACCATAACGTCTGGGCCTTGTGCCACACTAAGCTAAGTAAATAACTTTATGTTAGCAAGCTAGATTTAGCAGAACCATGTAGTGCAGTTCGATTCTTCCGGTGCGTCCCATTGGTCTGGCCTTGTGGACACAAACTAAGCTGAGTCTAGTAATAACGCTTCTCCCGTGACATCGTCAAGGGAAATTTGAACAGAGAACACCTTTTCCGAATATGATATTTCGATCATGGGTTCTCCCAGCAACAGGCACGGAATGTACACAACAGTTAACACTATGATATTTTAATTTGCCGTAATTTAAAAAAAGGTACAAGACTGACAGCAGTGGCATTAAATAAATAGAGAAATATTCTCTACTTCCAATTAGGTCGGAACCCAGGTTGAATCGTTCGTTTGAAATATCACCCCTTTTACTTTTTTGTACGACGAGCACGGCATAACCCCATCGAAAAAAAAATTACTATTTGAAATTAGCAACAGATCGGAAATAAACTCAGTACATTGTCCTCATGCGTCTCCTGGGGGAGAAGGAGGGGTTATCACATTTTCAGACTATTTTTATTTATTTCTTTAAATCACAGAATCTTATTACATTTCTGGATAGAGCGAAATTATTAAACCCGTTAGTTTAACATACCTTTAACAGAACTGTTAAAACCCAGCTTAGCTGTGCATTTATTTCTTCTTACTGGCACCGCCGTCTTACTAGCATTCTGCGGGGAAATTGGGGTCCGCCCATCACCTCCTTCGCCAAATACCTTCCCCACTCCCCCGCACCAAGCACACGTTGTTGAGGAACAAGCCACTGTATAACCTCTGTCGATAATCTATGGTAATTATTCTTATCCGCTGACTCACTGAGCGTGTTTTTGGTCTAGCTGACCATAACACAGACGCTGCAACCTCACAGAAAACCCACCTTTCCTTTTTTCTTCCTTGCTTCATTTACCGAGTTGAACCGACCCCCATCCACCATCCCCCGAAGTCGCTCGGTCCGTTCGGCAAGAGCATAGCTTCACTCAGCATTCGACAACACTGGTTTGCATCGACATTTGCAACTTAGTTGTGTGTACGTGGTGTGAGAGTGTGTACAGAAAATCTAACAAAACAGGCGGTGGAGAAAAAAAAAAACAAGACTGACAATCAATATTACAATAAATAACACAACAGAGACAAATATTTTCAACGCTACTGCTCCCTACTATTCTCAAGGAATGGGTTTTTTTTTTTTGGGGGGGGGTTTATATAATTTAACTCATCAATTACATGCTTTTTTTTTTTTTAAATTTTGATTATAGCAGATTTGAATCCGTTTCTTTATAGAAAGTTGTAAGTTTCGGATACCGCCCCACCGTGCGATGACTCGATACATCAAGTGCATAGTCTATATTATATATACCGTAACGTCAGCAAAATCACACCATAAGGTAAATTTTTTATAGAAAAATACACGTAAAAATTATAATTTAATTAAACAATTTACAGTTGAATTTGTTGGGTCCTCCGTTCGCGCTTAACACCACTTAGTTTTAATCATCCAAATTCTTGATGCTACGGAAGATAACCACAACTGCTTATAAGAATCCTTCACTCTTTTTAAATAAGAGAATACAATACCATTGTTTAAAACAGGAAAAAGGTCGTCTAGTAAAGAGATTATAATTGTCGAAATCAGTACCCACCTCCTTGAAAGGATGTTTTATCTTATTATATTTTTTGCAAATTTTAAAAAACAAAATATGAATACATCAAGATTTTCCCCGTGAAATTCTGAGGTGCATTTGTGCAGTTTTCTCTTTTTGTAAATCAACAGTTTCTATCTTTACAAAGAAATTATATATATCATTTTCTTTTCTATGATAGTCTTATGACCAACAAAAAACCACAAATGATTGATACTGATTTTTTGTGTGTATGTTGTAATTTTATTAGAATCAATTATTTTTAAATTAGTACCATAATTATTGAGGTTTTGTTGATTATAAACTATGATAAAAAAAAAAAAACAAGAAAATTGAATATTTTGAGTAATATGTCTTAAATGAATGACATTTACTAAGCATAACCATGAGCTTTGGCACAAGGCCAGAGATTTATGGGACACCCCAGTGAGATTCGAACTCTCTAACAATGGAGTTTACAAACCTGTTTCGCTAAGCATTAATGCACAGCCCCTTTCTTTTCTTTTTTTTTTTTAATACACAGCTTAGATTTGGCCACAAGGCTGCAATCAGGAGCACCCAATTGAGGATCGAATTCACTATTCAGTAGTAAATTGCAGTAAGACTAGCTAACCCTTTTTGGAAATGCTAGTCAATTTTTGCTTTCTTTCTGCAAAGGTCAAGATCGTATTTGTGAGTGCGGTGGTGGGTCGGAGAAAGAGAGAAAACCACATGATCGGTTTATTGAATGTGATAGGAGCAGGACTTGTTGATTGTTTGTAGTCAATTTAACAGATTTGTCGTATAATTGGTGACAATCTTCAAATTGAACTTGCAGTCTCGTTTATCGGAGACTGACGAAAGAATAGATAGACGGCGCCAAAAATATAATTTGAGAATAAATAAAACAAACAAACCCCAAAACTTGGGTTTCCAGTAACGGCTGCAGTGTAACTTATTGTTCCATCGGTTCAGTCTATTTTTCGCAAAAAATTGAACCAACGGAAGGTGGCGTTAAGAGCTTTTGTTTGATGATTGATAAAAAAGACAAGAAAGAAAGAGGAAAGAAAAAGCAAACAAGTGCGTGTTTTGTCTAGTCTTAATTTCGTGTTATGAATGAAAGAAAAGAAGGAAATAGAAGAGATGTGTCGAGATATGAAAGTAAAAAGAAAAGAAAAAAGGAAAAGAAATTCTTTTTTGTTTATAGATTAAATCATTCAATTCACAAAGGACATAACATAATCATAAACGAATCTATTAATTTCTATTTTATTGACGAATCACCAATTAATGATAAGTTTTCAGTACGCTGAGAAAAATTCATTAATTTTTTTCCCCTTTTAAATTCTTTTGTGCACTGCATATAATCGTAACTCGCGAAAAATAGTTACATTCTGAGTGAGATTTTTTATTAGGAGCAATAAGTCGTAGGCGTGGCCTAAAGTCGGTATCAGCTAGACAGCGGGGAGTCTATCCCTTTTCTAGCGCACACCAAGGAGGTGTTTTTGGCGTTGAGGTGGAGTCCTCGCTTCTCACTTCCACCGCGACAGATCCATGTGCTACTCATACGCTGATTAGCGAGGACCGGTAATCGAACTCGGAACCTTCTGGTTCCTATCCTCGCTTACCGACGTTCAAGTCCAATTTGAAATTAATAATAATTCGCAAGGTGTATATGTTATGGCTGAACATCATTTTAAAAAAAAAATTCTTAATATACGGAAAATGCTAATTAGATCCTGTTATTTCTTCCGAAATAAAAGCATCAATATCATTAGGGGACCGTTTTTACAACGGGAAATTAACGGTTTATCATGGGTTGTCGTGTAATTTAAACGTTGAAAAACTTAACAAAAATGTTCAAATAAAAAATAAAATAAAATAAGAAAAAGTTTTTATTTAGTTGTTTTTGTTTGTGATCGTGCGTGTTTTATTTTTTGATAAATTATTACAGAGTGGCTCGGAAAATCTTTGTCACCCCTACATATTGGTTAACTTTCTAAATTATACTATTGCAATATTTTTCTTGTAAAAGTTAGTTTTTTTAAAATTCATTATTTTCTAGAAATTGTCTAGTCGTGTAGGGTAATTATTTCACCTCTAAAAATAGTAGGGTGACAAGACTTTCGGACCAACCCTGTACTTTTGAATTTCCTTCACGGCCCACAATTTCTCAGTTTTTACCGGTATGAAAATGAAAGTTTAACTGTTTCCATATCGTTCACATCAAGAAGTGGAAATTATCAATCCGCTTAATTTCTTTGTCAATGTTTTAGGAGTTAAGTTCAGAAATCAAAAAACGGTAGAATATATATAACTTATATATATATATATATAATATATATATTTGTGGGTGTTAATAAAGCTGTATATATATGTGGTGTGTGTTGTGACATAAGTTGTTAATAATATATTATATTGTGTGGTGTGTTGGGTAAACAATAAAGTTGTTATAATATTGTGTGTGTGAGATAATAATGTTTATATATGTGTGTGTGGTGATAATAAAATTGATATTATATGTGTGTATGTATGATATAAAGTTTATTTATATTGTGTGTGTTTATAATAAATTTATAATATATATATATGTGTGTGTTGTTGATAATAAAGTTGTTATATATATATACTATATGGTTGTTGTGATAATAAAGTTGTTATATTATATATATGTGTGTGTGTGTGTGTGTTGTGTGATAATAAAGTGTATATATATATATGTTGTGTGTTGAGAATAAAGTGTTATATATATATATGTGTGTGTGTGTGTTGATAATAAATGTATATTATATATATATTATATATATGTTGTGTGTGATAATAAAGTTGTTATATATATATTATATATTAGTGGTGTGTGCGTGTGTGTGATATCAAAGTGTTTATATATATATATATAGGTGTGTGTGTTGATAATATGTGGATATATTAATATATAGTATATAGTGTGTGTGTGTGTGTGATAATAATGTTGATATATATATAATATATATGTGATGTGTGTGTGTGTGATAAAATGTTGATATATATATATATATATATATATAATTATATAATAGTGTGTCGTTGTGTGATATAAAGTGTATATTATGTGTGTGTGTGATAATAAGTTGCTATATACTATTATATGTGTGTGTGTGTGTGTGTGTGTGGTGTGATAATAAAGTTGTTATATGATTATGTGTGTGTGTGTTGGGTGGTGTTTTGTGATATAAAGTTATATATATGTGTGTTGGATAATAAGTTGTTTATATAAGAATAGATAGATAGAAAGTTGGAATTCCTGTTTCTGTTAGTTCACGAACTCCTTAGAACCCCCAATAACCATATTATTTCAGAAATTACCCAGGTACTTGGGTAAGTTATATTCATTTTGATCGAGAGGTCACTGGGGCCACAAAACCCCCGCTGAAATCTTTTCCCCTGGGATTTATCATGAATTTTTAAAACCATAGTAGATGACAAGTATTTACAAATTTCAAATTTTCAATAATATTAAGGAAGATTTTGAATCCCTTACTTAAATATTGAACTCTATTATCACTGGAGTTTTCTATTAATTAACGTAATATAAAAAAAATTTAAAAAATGCCAATCTTTATTGTAAAATTTGGCTATTTTAAATATTTATTCTAAGCAAACAAAATGATTAGTTAAACTAAGCTTAAGCTGCCATATCGGGTGGCAATTAAGTAATTTTTAAAGTGAAAGTAGGAAAGAAAAAAAAAAAAGGCGCCGGTTTTCGATTTCTCAAAAATGCGGCGTGTGTAAAATCAAAAGAATTGATTTCTCCTTTGCTCGCTTGGATACGAATTATATGGTCCAATTTTCCATCTTTAGTGCTATATGATAGTCTGGTTCCTCTTCAGTTAAATGTATCGGAATGTGATTTTTCATTGCTGTGTGTGGTGTTCTTTAGAACTGTAAACGATAGGGACAAAAGAAAATAAGAGGAAGGGGAAGATGAAAAAGATGAGGTATCTGACTCCATCTATACACGCGCTTGACAGTCTCTTTCTTTCCATTTAAATCGATTTACTTGTTCCCGCATCTTCGGGTCGCATCTGTCTCTCTTTGTCTGCTAGTTAAAGTCAGGCTCCCTTTAAGGTTCTATATCTGTATCCGTCTCTTTCACTCCTCTGTATATGCACCCGTCTCTCTCGTTCTCTTTCTTTTTTTTACCTGCTTCCTTTACTTGATTGGATAGCACTTTCTTTTTCTTCCGTTATCCAAGTAGTAACAAGGCGACTATTTTTGTTGTGTTTGTCTTTGTTTGTGTGAGTCTCGGTCATCATTTCTAATAATCTTCTTTTATTTTTTATCCTTCTCTTCCATATAAGTTAACCGTCTGCCCTCGTCTATGAAGAGAACGGTCTCTTCTTTTATTTATTTAAATTTTCTTTCCTTTTCGATTCCCGCCACTTTCCACCAAAGCCTTCCGCTCTGATATGAAATGTGTCTATAGATACAAATATTTTGTTACAGCTAAAAAATACTCCTTGCAGAACCAGTTGGTCATTTAGTTAATTCGCTTTTCATTTTCTTTCTTTTATTATTATTTTATTTTTTATTCTCTTTTGTTTTTTTTTAATTTAATGTTTGGTTCTTGCGTTCGTCTGTGAAATGTTCGCAAAAGCGGCAGCAGTGAGGTGTTTCGGCACTAATAAATAAAAGTTGACCGAAGAAAAGAATAAATAACTACACACGCTAGACAATTACAAACTTGTCGTATGACAGATATTACACATGTGAAATCTTACACACATACATACAGCATACGCGGTGCATGTACACATTACGTCATACACGGTATGACGTCTTATCATCGCCAGTGGATTATTATTCTATGCGACTCTATTAGCCCCTCTGAATAAAAGCCTGGTCTGCTTAAACTTAGTAGCGTATTTCTTCGCTTCATAACAGGCACCAGAACAGTTAGTATGATATCAAAATGAATATATAGCCTATGTCAGCATATCTCCTCTTTATCTTTCTTTCTTTTTTTTTTCAATCCCCAACATCTACCGGCTGATCTAACTTACATAATTAAAATGAAGTTTAGAAGAACACTTCGCAACATTTGTTAACTTAACTCAAGTTTAAAATAAAGGATCTAAAAAGACTGTGTTGCTCAGTCACTAAGTGGAAGGGACCCTGCTCGAAATCAGTTTTCAAATTATAGTTTTATCATCTTTTTTAAATCCCAGTTTTTTTATACCTAGACTTGTGAACGCCGGGCACATGGTCATCGGTAAGTATAAATATACAAATATCTTTACGGCTAATTAACATTGTGGGCAACACTAAATTATATATATATATATATATATATATATATATATATGTGTGTGCTGTGTGTGTGTGTGTGTGTGTGTGTGTGTGTATGTTATTAATAACTGTATAACAGATTACACCTAGTGTACTTAAACCAAAGATGTGCACATGTGAACCAAAGTTACGCGCACGCACGTCAAACGATAGGATCAAACATGAGTATTAAAAAACCAAATATTACTTTACTTTCGAGTATTACCGTTATGAAGAAATGGGAGTTAAAGATCACACCAGTCACACACAGTAAACACTAAATACTTATATGTATAACGTGATCATTGAAGCAGTACATTACACATTCACTGATCAATCAATATATAAAACACACCACACCAGCAGATGTTTACCTGGTCATAATTAGCTTACATTACATTGAGTGATTAACATATAATTTCAAATCTTTGTACATACAAAATGATATGCTATATATATCAAATCAATTATAATCCGACGACTCACTGGCTGGTACTATGCTAAGTCTCTCATAGTATCACAGGCAATAGTTATTTGCGATATCCCATCTCTCTCAATTAAACATGCGACAGTGATTGGTTTATAAGGTACTGCTAGCAGAGAGTAATCCGTGACGGGGAGAGATGGATTCATGCTTTCCAAATGAGAAGTAAACAACAAGTTATCTTGGCCGACGACAATGAAATAATGATAAAGAAAAATACATTTGTTTCTGTCCTGCCTGATGGACGATGGAAGCTGCAGTGGTGCGTTCGCACCCTGCGTAAAAGTAATCTCTACAGTTACAAAGCACACAGACCCTTCCCATCCATTGTACTCCAAAGCTAACAAATCTTATTAGAAATGGATAATTAATAGCTGACTTGGTTTCATATAAAAAATTGTACAGAATTATCGAGTTCGGTGATTCAAATTCAATTACTTACAACTAGCTTGAATTATGTAAAAAAAAGAAAAAAAGTGATCACACAGATTATATATTATACCGTGAAGATATGCTTTAAACTTACATTGCACGTCTAGATACACAACTCACCCATAACAGTTAGGACAACACCTTAGCAGTATCCTTACTTTTACTTATTCTTTTTATTGCAAATAATCGCTAAAAATTCGCAGTAGTTAAAAAGTACGTTCATTACAGATTTTCTCATGGTGTATTTAATAATTTAACAGTGTTAAATTAGTTTCACTTTCACATCAAGCGGAAACGTTAAGAAAATGGACGAGTCAACACAATTTCAAGTGAGGAAAAAAAAAGTTTGCAAAAAACTCATAAGTTTACTTCTGTTCAAGTAATTTGAATATTTTTACGTGTGTTTCTCTTATCTCAGCAATAAAACAGAACAAATGATTATTTGAAAGAAAAATATTCTTACTTTCTCTTTCGTCGGAATATATATATATATACTAACAAACAAGTTCCACTGCATCATCTCTTATTTGCTAGTCCCAGTCACTCGAGCTAATATCTAATCCCCCTTTCATGAATTACTTTTTATGCCAACTTTTTATAAAAAGCATTCTTTTGTATTTATACACAGTACTTTTTCCGTTCTATTAAAAGTTTCCAACAATGGTAAATGAATTGATAAATAAGACCTGCGGCTAAACCTCGAGTTAGGAGTTGGTGAATAGTATTTAATTAAAATAATATTTCAAAACAATTCACAGATTTACCCCAGGGTTAAAAAAAAATAGATATAAAACACAAAAACATAAAAAAAAAAAGAAAAAAAAAAAAAAAACAAAAAAAAAAAAAAAAAAAAAAAAAAAGTGGCAACTCTTCTAATAAAGATAATATCTTGAAGAAAAAAAATCTTTAATAAATAAATGATAAAGTTTTCCTCTTTTTTTTAATAAAAAAAATAAACGTTAGAGTTAGAAGTGACTAAAACCGGTACCAGCTCAAGTGAGTGAATTTGAAAAATGAAGGGAGGTAAAGTACCAGGGTGGAATGCGAGAGTACAGGGTGACCAGGGGAAGAGAAAAGGAGAATATAACTTTTTATATTCATACACTTCTTTTTTTTTATATCTAACTTTAAACAACTTCCATGTGAAAATGATCCTGTTTCTTAATCAGTTTTAAAACAAAAGAAGATATCTAAAGAAAATGATGTGTACGAAAAAAGAAAAAAAAATGAAAAAAAAAAAAACTTGCACGTGCATTTTGGCATTACTTTTCTTTCTTTTAAAAAAAAAATATTTACTTCTTTAAAAAAAAAATTAAATGATAAATAAGTATAAAAAATTAATTCTGTTTTTTTTTTTCTTTTTTGTAAAGCCGAGCGTCCTTTCCGACCCAAACTGGGGAGGAATGACAAGAACAAGTCTGGAGATAAAGACAAGACGAAGAACATTGCAAAAGAAAGAAGAAGCGCGTAGAAAACAGTCGGTGGTTGAAACGGTAGCATTAGCAGCAGCAGCAAAGCACGTTTACTGTATCTCCGCTCACCCGGAACACATTCAACAGCGACACTAGAAGACTCAACAGCATTTCCATAGCAAAGGTGAGTTCATTTGGTTTGGTGCGTTGACTGTTCCTCTCCTTTTTAGTACAAAGTGCGATTATCTTTTTCTTGATTTTTTTCTTCTCTTTCATCTTCTTTTGTTGAATCTTTACTTTGAGCGGTACTGTACGTTTTATTTGTTCTTTTGTTTCTTTACTGGAACCGGCGAGTTGAGTTAAGTTTGGTATATCTTTTTTATATATTTTTTTATTGTCTGAAGTTGTATTTCTTTTCCATATCCTTATTTTTTTGTAATTTTAGAAGAAAAAAAGAAAATTAAAATGTCCCCCAACAAAAACAACAACAAAAAAATAAAAAACAAACAAACAAAACTTTTTACCCCGCCCCCGAACACGATGAATAAACTTTAGTTTTATTGTTTATGACATGAGCATGTTTTTATTCCGTTTTTATTTACTTGGCTACGCCACGCGCTGTCGAAAACTTGACAAGAGTAAATTTTCATGATATTTATGTAATTAAAAAATGAATTGGTGAAAATCTTAAAATAAAAAACCTTTTCTTAAATTGTATATAAACAGGGTCATTTTCACATGGAAGTTGTTTTAAGCTTAGATATAAAAAAAAAGAAGTGTAATGAATATAAAAAATGTTATGATTCTCCTTTTCCTCTTCCACCTGGTACCCTTACTCTCCCTTCCACCCTGGTACATTTACCCTCCCTTTCCATTTTCAAATTCACTCACTTGAGCCGGTACCGGGTTTTAGTCACACTAACTCTACAGCTTTATTTTTTTTAATTAAAAAAAAAGAGGAAAAAACTTTATCATTTATTTATTAAAGATTTTTTTTCTTCAAAGATATTATTTTATTAAGGAAGAGTTGCCAATTATCTATTTTTTTTTAACCCTGGGGTAAATCTGTGAATTTGTTTGAAATATTATTTTTAATTAAATACTATTCACCAACTCCTAACTCGAGGGTTTAGCCGGCAGGTTTATTTATCAATTCATTTACCATTGTTGGAAAACTTTTAATAGAAACGGAAAAAAGTACTGTCCGTATAAATACAAAGAAATGCTTTTTATAAAAAGTTTGCATAAAAAGTATTCATGAAATGGGGGATTACGATATTAGCTTCAGAGTTGACTGGACTAGAAAATTAAGAGATGATCGCAGTATGGAAACTTGTTTGTATATATATATATATATATTCCCGACGAAAGAGAAAGTAAGAATATTTTTTCTTCTCAATAATCAATTTGTTCTGTTTATTGCTGAGATAGAGAAACAACGTAAAAATATATCAAATCTACTTGAACAGAAAGTAAAACTTATGAGTTTTTTGCAACTTTTTTTTTCCTCACTTGAAATTTGTTGACTCGTCATTTTCTTTAACTGTTTTTCCCTTGATAGTGAAAGTGAAACTAATTTTAACACTGTTAAATTATTAATACACCATGAGAAAATCTTAATGAACGTACTTTTTACTACTGCGAATTTTTACGCATTATTGAAATTAAAAAGAAATAAGTAAAAGTAAGGATACTGCTAAGGTGTGTCTAACTGTTAATGGGTGATTGTGTATCTATGACGTCAATGTATGTTTAAAGCATTCTACACAGGTATATATAAATCTGTGTGTATCACTTTTTTTCTTTTTTTTTACATAATTCAGCTAGTTGTAAGTAATTGATTTGATCACAAACTCCGATAACTTCTGTATCAATTTTTTTATATGAAACCAAGTCAGCTATTAATTATCCAGTTTCTAAATAAGATTGTATAGCTTGGAGTACAATGGTATGGGAAGGGTCTGTGTGCTTTGTAACTGGTAGAGATACTTTTACCAGGGTGCGAACCGCAACCACTGCAGCTTCCTCGTCCATCAGGCAGGACAGAAAACAAATGTATATTTTCTTTATCATTATTTCATTGGTTCGTCGGCCAAGATAACTTGTGTTTACTTCTCACTTTAGGAAAGGCATGAATCCATCTCTCCCCGTCACGGATTACTCTCTGCTAGCAGTACCTTATAAACCAATGCGACCTGTCGCATGTTAATTGGAGAGGAGATGGGTATCGCCAAATAACCTCATTGCCCTGTGATACTATGAAGGACTTAGCATAGTACCCCAGTGAGGTCGTCGGATTATAATTGATTTGATATATAAGCATATCCATTTGTATGTGACTAACAAAAGATTTTGAAAATATATGTAATTCATGTAATGTAAGCTAATTTGACCAGGTAAACATCTCTGGGTGTGGTGTGTTTCTATATATTGATTGATCAGTGAATGTATGTCTGCTTAATGATCACGTTATACATATAAGTATTTACTGTTTACTGTGTGTGACTGTGTGTGTAATTCTTTACTCCTATTTCTTCATACGTATGACTCGAAAGTAAAGATAAATGTCTCGTTTTTATCACTGTGTTTGTCTCTCGTTATTGACGTGCGTGCGCGTAACTTTCGTTCACGTGCACAATCTATTGGGTTAAGTACACATAGGTGTATCTGTGTGCACGTGTATAATACACACACACACACACACATACATATATATATATATATATAATTTACGTGTGCCCACAGAGAGCGTTAATTAGCTAAAGTAGTTGTATATTTCTACTTACCGAGACCATTGCCCGGCGTTCAAGTCTAGGTATAAAAAAAACGGGATTTAAAAAAAAATGATAAAACTATAATTTCGAAAACTGATTTTCGAGGCCGGCCCTTCCCACTTAGTCGACTGACGCAACACAGTCTTTTTAGTCCTTTTATTTTAAACTTGAGTTAAGTTAACGAATGTTGCGAAGTGTCTTCTTAAACCTTATTTCAATTTTTAAGTTAAGAATCAGCCGGTGAGATGTTGGGGATTGAAAAAAAAAAGAAAGATAAAGAGGATGAATATGCTGACATAGGCTATATATTCATTTTGATGATCATACTAAAACTGTTCATGTGCTGGTTATGAGTGAAGAAATACTGCTACTAAGTTTTAAGCAGACCAGGCTTTATTCAGAGGGGCTAATAGAGATCGCATAGAATAATAATCCACTGGACGATGATAAGACGTGCATACACGTGTATATGACGTAATGTGTACATGCACGCGCGTATGTGTATGTATGTGTGTAAGATTTCACGTGTATATCTGTCATCGACAAGTTTGTAATTTGTGCTAGCGTGTGTAGTTATTTATCTTTTCTTCGGTCAACTTTTATTTAATTAGTGCAGAAACAACCTCACTAGTCTGCCGCTTTTACGAACATTTCACAGACGAACGCAAACAAACATTAAATTAAAAAAAAAAAAGAGAATAAAAAATAAAATAATAATAAAAGAAAGAAAATGAGAAGAAGCGAAATGTAACTAACTGACAACTGGTTCTGACCAGGAGTATTTTTAGCTGTAACAAAAATAATTTAGTATCTATAGACACATTTCATATCAGAGCGGAAGGCTTTGGAGTGGAAAGTGGCGGGAATGAAAAAGGAAAGAAAAATTAAATAATAAAAGAAGAGACGGTCTCTCTTCATAGACGAGGGACAGACGGTTAACTTATATGGAGAGAAAGATAAAAAAATAAAAGAAGATATTTAGAAATGAGACCGAAGACTCACAGACAAACAAAGACAAACACACAAAAAATAAGTCGGCTTGTTACTCTTGGATACGGAAGAAAAGAAAGGTGCTATCCAATTCCAAGTAAAGGAAGCAGTGGTAAAAAAAGAAGAGAGAACGAGAGAGACGGGTGCATATACAGAGAGAGTGAAAGAGACGGATACAGATATAGAACCTTAAAGGGAGACTGACTTTAACTAGCAGACAAAGAGAGACAGATACGGACACAGAGAGATGCGGACACAAAGTAATCGATTTAAATGAGAAAGAAAGAGACTGTCAAGCGCGTGTAGTAGATGGAGTCACATACCTCATCTTTTTTCATCTTCCCCTTCCTCTTATTTTCTTTTTGTCCCTATCTTTAACAGTTCTAAAGAACAGCCACTACACAGCAATGAAAATCACATTCGCATACATTTACATCTGAAGGAAGGAACAAAGATATATATAGACTAAAGACTGGAAGAATTGGACACATATAAACTTCGTATCCAGCGAGCAAAGGAGAATCAATTCCTTTTGACTTTTACACACGCGCGCACTTTTTGAGACATTCGAAAACCGGCGCCTTTTTTTTTTCTTTCCTACTTTCACTTTCACTTTAAAATTACTTAATTGCCACCCGATATGGGCAGCTTTTAAGCTAGTTAACTAATCATTTTGTTGCTATAGATGAAATATTTAAATTAGCCAAATTTTACAATAAAAGATTGGTATTTTTAATTTTTTTATATTTACGTTTAATTAATAGAAAACTCCAGTGATAATAGAGGTTCCAATATTTAAGTAATGGGATTTCAAAATCTTCACTTAATATTATTGAAATTTGAAATTTTGTAAATGCATTGTCATTTATCTATGGTTTAAAATTCATATAAATCCCAGGGGAAAAAATTTCAGCGGGGGGTTTTGTGCCCCCAGTGACCCTCTTTGATCAAAATGAAATATACTTACCCAAGTACCCTGGGTAATTTCGGAATATATATGGTTATGGGGGTTCTAGGGTTCGTGAACTAACAGACAGGAATTACAACTTAATCTATCTATATCTATATATCTTTATTATCACACACACACTATAACTATACATATATATAAACAACTTTATTATCACACACACACACACATATATATATATATAGCAACTTTATTATCACACACACAATATATATAACAACTTTATTATCACCACACACACACACATATATATATATATATATATATATTATATATATATATATATATCACACACCACACACACATATATATATATATAATATTAACATTATTATCACACACACACACCACTATATATATATATATATATATATACAATTATTACACACACACACACACACACTATATATATATATATATAAACACTTTATTATCACACACACGCACACACACACTATATATATATATATATAACAACTTTATTATCACACACACACACTATATTATATATATTATATATAACAACTTTATTATCACACACACACACACACATATATATATAACAACTTTATTATCAACACACACACATATATATATATAACAACTTTTTATCACAACACAACACACACACACATATATATATATAACAACTTTATTATCACAAACACACAATATATATATATAACAACTTTATTATCACAAACACACACATATATATATATACTTTATTATCAAAACACACACATATATAACAACTTTATTATATACATACACACATATATATATCAACTTTATTATCACACACACACACACATATATATAACAACTTTATTATCTCACACACACACACATATATATAACAACTTTATTGTTACACACACACACACACACACATATATATATATAACAACTTTATTGTCACACACACACACACATATATATAACAGCCTTATTATTACACACACACACAAATATATATATATATATATATATATATATATATATATTCTTACCGCTCTTTTGATTTCCTGAACTTAACTCCAAAAACATTGACAAAGAAAGTAAGCGAGATTGATAATTTCCACTTTCTTGATGGTGAACGATATTGGAAACAGTTAAATTTCATTTTCATACCGGCAAAAACTGAGAACATTGTTGGGCGTGAAGTGAAATTCAAAGTACAGGTTGGTCCGAAAGTCTTGTCACCCCTACATATTTTTAGAGGTGAAATAATTACATAATACGACTAGAAATTCTAGAAAATAATTGAATTTTTAAAAATACTTTTACAAGAAAAATAATTGCATAATGTATAATTTAGAAAGTTAAAACAATATGTAGGGGTGACAAGATTTTCCGACCACTCTGTACAGTATTTATTCAAAAAATAAAACACACGCTCACAAATAAAAACAATTAGATAAAAACTTTTTCTTATTTAAAAAAAAAAAATTTTATTTGAACATTTTTGTTAATTTTCAACGTTTAAATTACAAGACAACCCATGAATAAACCTGTTAATTTCCCCGTTGTAAAAACGGTCCATAATGATATTGATGCTTCTATTTCGGAAGAAATAAAGGATTCTAATTAGCATTTCTCTGTTATATTAAGAATTTAATTTTTTTTTTAAATGACGTTCAGCACTAACATATACACCTTGCAAATTATTATCAAATTTCAAATTGGACTTGAACAGTCGGTAGAGCGTCGGATTAGGAACCAGAAGGTTCCGAGTTCGATACCGGTCCTCGCTAACTCAGCGTATGAGTAGCACATGGATCTGTGCGGTAGAGTGAGAAGCGAGGAGCTCCACCTCAGACGCCAAAAAACAACCTCCTTGGTGTAGCGCTAGTTAAAAGGGGATAGACTCCCTCGCTGTCTGGCTGATACCGACTTTAGGCCACCCCTACGACTTATTGCTCTAGTAAAAAATCTCATTCAGATGTACTATTTTTACCGAGTTTACGATTATATGCAGTGCACACAAAGAATTTAAAGGGGGAAAAAAATTAATCGAAATATTTTCTCAGCGTACTGAAAACTTATCATTAATTGCTGATTCGTCAATAAAAATAGAAATTAATAGATTACCGTTTATGATTATGTTCAATGTCCTTTGTGAATTGAATGATTAATCTATAAAAACAAAAAAATAAGTTTTCTTTTCTTTTCTTTTCTTTAACTTTCTATCTCGACACATCTTCCTTCCTATTTCTTTCTTTTCTTTCATTCATATACACGGCAAATTAAGACTAGAAAAACATCGCAACTTGATTTGTTTTTCTTCTCCTTTTCTTTTCTTTCTTTTTTATCAATCATCAAACAAAGCTCTTAACGCCACCTTCCGTTGGTTCAAGTGCGAAAAATAGACTGAACCGACTGGAACAATAAGTTACCACTGCAGCCGCTACTGACCAGTTTGTTTGTTTGTTTTTATTTATTCAAATTATATTTTGGCGCCGTCTCATCTATTCTTTCGTCAGTCTACGATAGCGAGACTGCAAAGTTCAATTTGAAAGATTGTCACCAATTAATATGCCTAAATCTGTTAATTGACTACAAACAATCAAACAAGTCCTGCTCCTATCACATTCAATAAACCGATCATGTGGTTTTCTCTTTCTCTTTTCTCCCGACCCACCACCACCACCACACAATACGATCTTTGACCTTTGCAGAAAGAAAGCAAAAATTACTACATTTTCAAAAGGGGTACTAGTCTTATTGACAATTTACTGCTGAATAGTGAGATCGATCCTCATTAGGTGCTCCTGATTTGCAGCCTTGTGCCAAATCTAAGCTGTGCCAAATCTCTAAAAAAAGAAAAGAAAAGAAAGGGTGCTGTGCATTAATGCTTAGCGAACAAGGTTTGTAAACCATTGTTAGAGAGTTCGAATCTCACTGGGTGTCCCATAATTCTGGCCTTGTGCCAAACTCAGGTATGCTTAGTAAATGTCTACTTTATTTAAGAAATATTATCAAAATATTATTTTCTTGTTTTTTTTTTTTATAATAGTTTTATAATAAAAAAAACCTCAATAAATTATGGTACTAATTTTTAAAATATTGAATTCTAATAAAATTATACACACATACACACAAAAAATCAGTATCATCATTTGTGGTTTTGTTGGTCATAAGACTATCATAGAAAACAAGAAAATGATATATATATTTCTTTGTAAGTAGAAACTGTTGATTTACAAAAAGAGAAAACTGTACAAACTTAGCACCTCAGAATTCACGGGGAAAAATCTTGGGATGTATTCATATTTTGTTTTTTAAGAATTGCAAAAAATAAATAAATAAAACACCTTTTTTAAAGGGGGGGGGTACTGATTTCGACAATTATATCCTCTTTACTAGACGACCTTTTTCCTGTTTTAACAATGGTATTTATTCCTCTATTTAGAAAAGAGTGAAGGATTCTTATAAGCAGTTGGCGGTTATCTCCGTAACATCAAGAATTTGGATGATTAAAAAAAACTAAAGTGGTGTTAAGCGCGAACGGAGACCCCACAAAATTCAACTGTAAATTGGTTTAATTTAAATTATAATTTTTACGTGTATTTTTCTAATAAAAATTTAATTATGATGTGATTTTGCTGAGTTACGGTAATATATAATCATACGACTATCACTTGATATGATAACGAATGTCATCGCACCGGTATCCGAAACTTAACACTTTCTTAAAGAACGGATTCAAATCTGCTATAATCAAATTTAAAAAAAAAAAAGCATGTAATTGATGAGTTAAATTATATAACACCCCCACCCCCAAAAAAAACCCATTCCTGAGAATTAGTAGGGAGCAGTAGCGTTGAAAATATTTGTCTCTGTGTGTTATTTATTGTAATATTGACTTGTCAGTCTTGTTTTGTTTTTTTCTCCACCGCTGTTTGTTAGATTTTACGTACACACTCTCACACACACGTACACACACTAAGTTGCAAATGTCGATGCAAAACCAGTGTTGTCTGAATGCTGAGGTGAAGCTAGTGCTCTTTGCCGAACGGACCGAGCGACTGTCGGGCGGATGGTGGCATGGGGGGTCGGTTCAACTCGGTAAATGAAGCAAGGAAGAAAAAAGGAAAAGGTGGGTTTTCTGTTGAGGTTGCAGCGTCTGTGTTATGGGTCAGCTAGCACCAAAAAACACGCTCAGTCGAGTCAGCGGATAAGAACTATTACCATAGATTATCGACAGAGGTTAATACAGTGCTTGTTCCTCAACAACGTGGTGCTTGGTGCGGGGGAGTGGGGGAAGGTATTGGCGAAGGAGGTGATGGGCGGACCCCCAATTCCCCGCCCAGAATGCTAGGTAAGACGGCGGGGTGCCAGTAAGAAGAATAAATTGCAAAGCTAAGCTGGGTTTTAACAGGTTCTTGTTAAAAGGTATGTTAACACTAACGGTTTAATAATTTCGCTCTATGCAGAAATGTAATAGATATCTGTGATTAAAGAAATAAATAAAAATAGTTGAAAATGTGATAACCCCTCCTCTCTCCTCCCAGGAGACGCATAGGACAATGTCACTGAGTTTATTTCCGATCTGTTGCTAATTTCCAAATAGGTAATTTTTTTTTCGATGGGGGTTATGCCGTGGCTCGTCGTACAAAAATAAAAGGGGTGAATATTTTCAAACGAACCGATCAACCTGGGTTCGAACCTAATTGGAAGTAGAGAATATTTCTCATTTATTTAATGCCCACTGCTGTCAGTCTTGTACATTTTTTTTTTAAATTAGCGGCAATTAAATATCATAGTGTTAAACTGTTGCTGTAGCATTCCGTGCCTGTTGCTGAGAGAACCCATGATCGAAATATCGTATTCGGAACAAGGTGTTCACTGTTCAATTTCCTTTGACGATGTCAGGTGAGAAGCGTTATCTACTAGACTCAGCTTAGTTGTGTCACAAGGCCAGACCATGGGACCACCCGGTAAGAATCGCACTCACTAACAATGGTCTGCTAATCTAGCTTGCTAACCATTATAGTTATTTACTTAGATGAGGCACAAGGCCAGAAGTATGGGTCACCCAGTAAGAATCGTACTCATTAATAATGATCTGCTAATCTAGCTTGCTAACCATAATAGTTATTTACTTAGCTTAGTGTGGCACAAGGCCAGAAGTTTGGGTCTTTCATTAAGAATCGAAATTACTAACAATGGATTGGTAATCTAGCGTGCTAACGATTATACCACGCGAGGTGTTCATGTCAGGTGAGAATATGTTTACAGGTTGAAAAAGGTATCGGGCTGGCGAGGTTCGCTTAGAGACAGAAATATTGAAAATGTATTTCAGATCTCTGATGGGTGGGTGGGGGGATTATTTGCTGATCTTGAAATAAAATATTAAAGGTGGCTGATTTTGAAACTAAAAAAGATTTTTTTTTAAACTTGGCTTATTCCTCTCACTCTTAATAGCTCTAATGGTTTCTTAAAAAGGAGATATTGCTTAATCGAAGGTTCAATTCCTGCAACTATTGAATAACGAAAACCGATTTTAAATCAGTGCTATGTAAGTGGTCTTAAATAATTCAAATGTTAAAGAATGAGATGCCTGGTGATGACTAAACTCCTTACTCAGATCTTTTCGAGATTAGATTTCTAATCATTAACGAGATGACCAGAAATTTTACAACGGATTTCTTTGGCATGTCAACTTGTCTAGAGTTATTTTATGCCTGTTGGTTAGGGAATCGCGTTCATTGTACATTCATATTTATATTTTTTGTGTATTTGTTTTTTTAATTTTTTTTTTTTTGGGGGGGGGTGCACAAAAATAGGACCTATCGATTATGAATAACTTTAAACAGATCTATTTGACTCATAGATGGGATCCTAACAGGTACAAATCCCTTGGGTCCGAGTGAAACTGGGAGTAATGTCTGTTAAAGAATACTCCACACTCAACAGAACTGGAGCATCACTATCAAATGCAGTTTAGTGTAATACCCATGACACACCCGACTGGTTCGATACCGGCCCTCGCCAACTCAACGTAGGAGTATCACAGGCATCTGTGCAGTAAATTGAGGAGCTGATTGTAGGTGTGGCGCTCCGTCTCAGACGCCAAAACAATCTTCTTGGTTTAGCGCTAGTGAAAAGGGGATAGACTCCCTCACAGTCTGGCTGATACCGGCTTTAGGCCTCCTTGACAACTTAACTTACAGGAGATATGGTCAGTGTATTCTAAGCCCTGCTGAGTGGATGATGTTTTTTTTTTTTTTTTTTATATCTGCGATCAAAGTCTTGAACTCTTGTAGTAGTTTTTGCTGATTTTGAATGTTTCAGATGAATGTTGCTGAAGATCTGTTTCAGATTTACATCACTCATTTATGAAAATGATTTTCCCAACCCTATTGCCCTTATGGCAAGCCCCAACCCATTTTTATCATATGGGTGCTAGAAGGCGGTGGCTGCGGGTCTACATGTCCTGGGAATGACGTTAAACTCTATCTGATGGTGAGGTTCAGTTTTGGAGGTTTGGGGAATGTGGAGCATCCCTTCATCACCATTGCTCCCTGGTCCACTATGACCCGGAGTGGTAGTACCTGTTAGGGTCCCATCTATGGGTTAAATAGAAAAATGTATTTATAAAAATATTGTATTATCCATTAAGAATTGATTTATTTCAAAACTTTATCGGCATTAAATGACCCACTGAAGTTGATATGCCGTAAAACAAAACAAACAAACAAAATCATTTATGAGACAACTTTAGACAGTTTTTTTTTGTTATAGGAGGTGGTTGTGTAATGGCTATTGTCATAGGAAATGGACTCATTGAACCGAGTTCAAATCCAGAATGAGGTTGTTTGTATTTTACTTCATGCTAAGGGTTTTAGAAAAGGCATGAATCCATCTCTTCTCCCCTCAGCTATGGGTATAGCAGACTGAGCTCTTTTGCATTGGTACAACAACGAAAATCTAATAGAAGGAAAACTCTGAATTAAAATCAGCTTTGCTCTGCTCAAATGATGACGGTGTCACAACCTGCTTTCGGCAGAGGAGTTAGGAAAATCCATAATGATGTTTTTGTTTAAAATTTATTGTCCTTTTGCATTAAGCTGGGTGTTTAACCCTTAGGGGCTAAAGTTATCAAAGATGTCAAATTGGTTCAAAAGAATATAGAAATATAATTATATATATATATATATATATATATATATAATAAAAAAAAAAAAAAAAAAAAAAAAAAAAAAACCAACCCCTCCGCACGAGCAGGATGCAACATAAGGTTAATTTCTTAAGCGGAGTTTAACAGGTTTGAATTCAGAGTTTTCCTTCTCCTAGACTGGTTACCTAATCATGGTTAAAGAGCCTAGTCTGCCCTGCTATTTACCCATAGCTGGAGGGAGAATTGGATTCATACCTTTCCCAAGGGTATTAGCGCCATGTAAAATGCAAACAGCTTCGTACAAGAATTGAACTTGGGTCGACAAGTCCATTTCCTACGACTCTAATCATTAGACCTCGCGCCAGAAATATAATTATAGATTCTTACATTATTATTTCTTTTGTTTTTTTTTTTTGGTTTTGGTGGTTGCATCCTACAATTTGTAAGTATGAAATTACCTAACTTCTCCACCACGAGCAGGATGTGACACAAAGTCAATTTTTAAGCAGAGCAAAGATAGTTTGAATTCAGTTTTCCTTCTCCTTCACAGATTGCTAACCAAGTCTAAAGAACCCAGTCTGTCTTACTATTTACCAATAGCTAGTGCATGGGGGTGTAGATTCATGGCTTTTTTAAGAGCATTAGCATGAAGTGAAATGCAATCAGTCTCATCCAGGATTTGAATATGGGTTGCTGATTCCCTTTCCTGTAACAATAACCATTACACAAGTGCACCTCCATCATTGCAAGAAGAGATTAACAGTTTTGGCCTTCAGGACAAGGCAAGTTAGAAGACTATTTTGAAAAAAACATAATAAACATACTTAATAAGACCAGTGTAGCTCAGTCAGTAGAGCATCCACCTGGGAACCACAAGGTTTCTTGTTCAATACCAGCCCTTGCCAACTCAGCGCATGAGTAGCACAGGGATCTGTGCAGTAAAGTGAGGAACTGATGGTAATTGTGTCGCTCCACCTCAGATGCTAAAATAATCTCCTTGGTCTAGCACTAGAGAATAGGTGAGAGACTCCCTCACTATCTAGCTGATACTGACTTTAGGCCACCCTGACAAATTTTACTTAACGAGAATACATATATATACATATATAAGTAAGTAAAAAAAGTAAAGTCGACGGGGCAGCCTAAACTCAGTGTCAGTGAGGAAGTCTATCCCCTTTTTACTAGCACTAGACCAAGGAGATTGTTTTAGCATCTGAGGTGGAGCACCATACCTACCATCAGCTCCTTACTTTACCGCACAGATCCCTGTGCTACTCATACGCTGAGTTGGCAAGGGCCGGTATTGAACTAGGAACCTTGTGGTTTCTAGCCGAATGCTCTACCGACTGAGCTAACCCGTCACCTAATATATATATATATATATATAATGGTTTGTGCTTCAGTTTCGATACTTTTTTAACACTCCTTGTATACTACCACTTTCGTGTGGTCTAATGGTTATTATTTTAGGAAATGGATATGGCAACACGAGTTCAAATCTTGGACTAGGCTAATTGCATTTCATATAGTGCTAATACTCTTAGTTGGTATAAATCTAACTATTCTCCCTCCAGGTATGCGGAAATAGTAGGGAAGACTAGGCTCTTTAATTTTGGTATAGCAACCGGTCTAGAAGAGAACTCTGCAAAACCTGTTAAACTCTGCTTAAAAATTGACCTTGTGTCACATCCTGCTCATGCAAAAAGGTTTAGCACTTTCCCATAATAGTTGTTATATTTTCATAAGAATTGTATACACTGAATGTAGCACTTATTTCTGAACAGAGGTAGTATATGATTTTCTTTTTAATCTATTGTGTTTATTGACTCAATAGACTCTCTTTTACTTTCTCTTTCTGTCGCCTATCGTACTGGAATATTGGCTTTTATTTCATATGATAAGCTATAAGTGTTGTATAGATTATTACATTAATTAATTAAGGAAACAAAAACTGATGACTCAAGTGAAGTAAGATAAATCAATAGGAAGGAAAAAAGATAAAGACTTCTCTGAGTGTTTTATATATATATATATATATATATATATATTATATATATTACACTTGTTCTTTTTTGCTGAGTCTCATATTTCAAAAGCTTTTTCTAGAGAAATAACATTGAAAGGTTATTTTATATAGCTAATTCTTTTATTTATTTAACATTGTATCCAGACAATTTATCAAATCCAAATATTTTATATAGCTAATTCATTTTTTTATTTTATCAAATCCATAACTGTGAATTTCCCTCATCATTATCAAAGTGTGCTGACAGCACAGATTTCCTTGACTCTCTCTCTCTTGCCATCACTTTTGACAAGTCCTCTCGACAGATTCTGAGTGGGAACTGGAAATTTCCCTAAACCCACTGAAATTGTCAGGGTGGGTTAAAATCAGTATCAGCCAGACAACGAGGAAGTCTATCCCCTTTTCACTAGCACTAGACAAAGGAGATTGTTTCTGTGTCTAAGATGGAGTACCACACCTACCCTCATTTCCTTACTTTACTGCACAAATCTCTGTGCTACTCATATGCTGAGTTGTCAAGAGCCAGTATCGAACCAGGAACCTTGTGGTTCTTAGGGACACTCTACCGACTGAGCTAAACTGGCCCTAAGATGCATATATGTAATGTTAAGTACAATTGTGAGACACTTAGTGAGAATCAAACTCATTAAACAGTAGTAATGTTTATATATAATAATAGTAAATATTGACTAGAGTGTTAACCAGTATATAGGCTAATGTGCTAGACTGAAATATTATAGTAAGTAACATCGAATTCCAGCCACACTATTATGTTTACTTTTAGACTAAACCCTTCAGAAAGGTACAAACTCTTTCTTCCCTGGTTATGGGTTAAATAGTAGGAAGCGCGTGGTGTAATGGTTAAAGTCATGGGAAATGGACTCGTCGCCCCGAGTTCAAATCCTGGGCGTGGTAATTGCATTTCACTTAGCGCTAATACCCTTCGGAAAGTTATGAATCCTACTCTCCCTCCAGCTATGGGTAAATAGCAGGGCAGACTGGGTTCTTTAACCATGGCTAGGTAACCAGTCTAGGAGAAGGAACAACTCTGAATTCAAACCCGTTGAACTCTGCTTAAGAAATTGACCTGGTGTCATATCCTGCTCGTGTGGAGGAGTTGGTAAATATATATACCGAAGTACCACTACTGTTCTTCTACTAGCATGGATTTGGCATTAAATAACCCATGATGGTTGATGTGCCTTAAAACAAATAAATAATTACATTGTTAACCATTACCCTTTGTGTAATACCACTACTGTTCTTCTACTAGCATGGATTTGGCATTAAATAACCATGATGGTTGATGTGCCTTAAAACAAATAAATAATTAGATTGTTAACCATTACCCTTTGTGTAATAGTTCATTAGCTGTACTAGTCTACAAAGGGTAAGCAGTGACGACTCAGCAAGACGAACAAACAAATATTTTTAAAAATTTTCTTCAATCTATTTAACACACAGTTGTATAATTCTTGTTGGGAAATTGAAATTTGTATCAGACATTTAAAACTGGTAATTATCCGTGCAAAAGATAAATACGCATTAAAAAAAAAAAAATTACAAATTATTTTTATCTTATCAAATTAATATTGTTCTGCAAAAAAGTTCATAGTTTTGTAGAGAATTCTTTTTTTTTTTTTTCCTTTAAGCGAGTGACACATAAATTTATTGATTTTTTAAAATTTTTTTTTAAACACTTTTGACTGTTGTCTGTGTTGTTAGTTCTAACTTAGTAATAATGTGTAATTATTTTATGTCTCCATCTGAAAGAATTACCATTTAACCTAATTAGTAATATTTAATCAAATATCAATAATTATTTTAGTAAGACATTATTTTTCTTTCAAAATTGTAATTCTAAATATGTATGATGAGTTACATCTTGCAGCAACATGGCTTCTGGCTGATTATTATTCCACAACCCACCTTTCTCCACAAAGAACACATTTGTTATTAGGAATAACCCCTCCCCTCAGGTCCAGTAATTAGGCATACCAAATTTTGGTAGCTCTAAATTAAGCCATTTAGCTGTCTATAGAGGAGACGCATTCGTCCAGATTGATATAGATATCATGAGGTCTGTGAATTATGCATCTCATGGGACACAGATAACACTAGTTGATTATTTGCTTCTGTAGGGGTCAGTTAGGGGATCAAGGAATAAAACAAACGCGTGCAGAAAGTATAACAGATAAATTACTTTTTGTGTGGATTTGTTTTTGTTTTTTTAATAGTAACAATTACCTTTAGCATTTCTTTAGGTGTAAACTTTTTTTTAAATTTACAATCAAGATCCTTAAATGGACTAGTACAAAATAAAAAACGCCCACCGGGCGATTTAAAAATAGATTTTTGAAACATATTACCTGAGGAGTGGGAGTAAAAAAATTCAATGTCAGCGAGTTTGTACACTAAGTAAGTAAAATCATCAAATTCATTAAAGGATTAAAAAATAAAACAATTTGAAATGTAAACTTTGAATATGTATTAAAATAAAACAAACTATATATAGATATATAATACCAGTCATGTATTTATTAAAACTTGTTTTAAAAGCCAATGAGGACTGTCTAATGCTGCATGTTCAAATTTTGAGTGTATTCATTCTATGTTATGACGATTTTGGGTAATGTGACATAAGCAGTGACGTAATTTTTGTTACAGACAAAAACCAGAAGCGAATCTCCATTATTAATAGAGATGATCCAGAGAAATGAAATGACTAGAGAGTGATCTTAAATCTGTTTACCTATTTTTACTTTTTTAGATGATTATTTTTGTTTCTTTGTTTAATGTATATATAAATATCTAAGCCTATACTGTATGTACATATAAATATATATGTCTATATTTATGTATATGTGTGCATATATATATATATATATATATATATATATATATGCACGCATGCGTGTGTGCCTATATTCATGTTTATATATATATAGGGTAGAAAAAGTGGAAATAAATCTGACAGTATGTAGAAATATAAATAAGGAAAAACATATTCCAATGGATGATTTTATTTGTATTTGTCGATGTTAAAACGGTGTGTTATAATGCCTTCATTAGGATGATTATGGTGCTGAAAAAAAAAAGACAAAAAAATCTCTCTAGCTCTTCCTCATCTTTCGTTTTCATTTTAAAAAGAATTCTAACTCAACTTAGACCATATTCATCCTAATGTCCTGATCAAGGTTTTCTAATAAATTGAAATGTTTTATGCTTGACGTCAGCATTTACAAATATATATATATCTATATATTATTTATATATTATATATATATATGGAGTTGGGTTGTACAGTAAATTGTCACCAAACAACTGTTTCTTCCCATGTGAAGTAAGTTTGTGAATAGACTATATATATATATATATATATGAGAGAGAAATGGAAATAAATCCAATACTAGTAAATATAAAATAAGAAAAAACAATATTCAAAGGATGTATCATATATAAAAAAAATATATCCTCTGAATATTTTTTCTTATATATAGTGTGTGTGTATGGAGGAGGGGGGGCTATTGAATTGTAATTTGTCCTGGCGCCAAAGATCAATTTACAGCATAGTACTTCTCCCAAAGCACTTAAAGGTGAAGAGCATGAATTCTCTTTGACAAATATAAAAGTAGCTCAGGAATCTTTGGTAAAATACAAGTTGAAAATCTGATTTGGCATGGTTTTCTTTTTTTATTCAGACAGATGTAGAATATGTAGGATATCCTTCACCAATCAACCTAAAAAATTTTTTATGTCTATGAAGATGCAAATAAACAATTATAGCTTGCTTCCTGATGTTAACAGTTGGAACTGAACAGATTCTAAGCTTGTAGTATTTTCCTCAGTGAGCTGTCTGAAGATAGGAGAGAATGTGTTGGTATCATCAAAGAATCCTAGCCCGTCACCTTAAATGAAAACAGATATCGATCAAGGAGTTTCTGAAGCATGTATTTTGTAGTATGAGTTGTTTGTGATTCTGAAACCCAAATAGATTTGTAAACCAATATTGTAAACTGAAAAGAGGAAAGCAAACAAGTGCTAAACTTGGGCCAAAACAGATGATTTGAGGCAGCAAGATGGGGGAGGTGTTGCTCCCTGGAGTGTTTTTTTACTTACCTACATTCCAGTAACTGCTCTCTGACGAGATCGATCATAGATCTGGTCAGGTGGTTAAGCTTTCAGGTATCTCGTGTCTCCCGGGAGACAAGGTCAACCGGTTGAATGGTTTTGTGCACTCTCTCCATTTAAATCTGGCAGAACCACCAGAATTTCACTTTTTCTTTCAGTATAGAGTTCAGACTCTACCTAAAATTCACTAAAAACATTGATAACTTTTTTTTTTAATATATACTGATTAATATTTAGATGGTTAGTTTTATAGCATGTCAAACCTTATTGAGTTATTTAATGCTAAAGTTAATCTTTTTTTTTTTTCAAGCAATAATATGGTTTAAAATAACTAATGATAATTCTTTGTAAACAATTATAAATTTAAATGGCTTGGTTTCTTTGTTTAATGACATATCAACCTTCATGGGTTATTCAATGCCAAAACAATCCTTGTAGAACATTATTGGTACTATTTAACCCATGGCTGGGGGTGATGGTGTATACCTTTCCCAAGGTTATTAGTCCAAAAGTGAATTTAATAGTGCAATTGAAGTTAACTCACTTACTATGATGTTGCAGTCCAGCATGTTAGCCAACAGGCCATTGGGCTCCCCTTATAATTTTACAGTAATTATTATTAATTTGTAAACAGTTATATGGTTCCAACTAATCATTTTTCAAACTGTTCTATTTGACTTAAATAGGTATTAGGTGTGTGGTATAATATATATATATACATATTGTGTATGTAGGTGTGTGTGTATATGTATATACATATGGTGTATGTAGATGTGTGTGGGTGTATATACATATGGTGTATGTTGAAAAAATACAAGTTCCATTTAAAATTACATATTGTTTGGATTTTTCTACTTTTTTTCTTCATACTTTCACATGTATATACACACACCTACATACACCTTCACATGCATACACTCCTACATACACTATATGTATATATAAACACACCATATGTATATACACACATACACATCTACATACACCATATGTATATATATATACAATATATATACATATGGTATGTAGATGTGTTTATATATACATATATATACATATGGTGTGTGTTTTATAATAATATATATATATACATATAGTGTATGTAGGAGTGTATGCATGTGAAGGTGTATGTAGGTGTGTATGTATACATGTGAAGGTATGAAGAAAAAGTGGAAGTAAATCCAACAATATGTAATTTTAACATCACTCATAAATGGAACTTGTATTTTTTTCAATCTTTTATAAAATTACACCTGTGAAGGTGTATGTAAGTGTGTAATTAAAGAAGTTATGCAGTGCTCACTTAGAAAATGCTTCTGGTATTGCTGCAATTTCATGACAAATAAAATCTTTCATTTTGTCTGTTGTCTACAGTTTATGTCTTAAGACTGAACCTTCAGGTATCCTCAGAGGAAATAATCACGAGTTGATAGATCTATGTTGTCTTACGTCAAAACGTTTATAAAATAATTGCTGCATTACAAGTTGTCTTTTTCTTTTTTTTTTTTTTTTAAGTTTCAATCACAAATGCCAAATGTTCATCTTTAATAAATTCACACTTGGACATCACCATTGAGTCTCTATGGCAACAATTTTTAATCAGGAGATCATTTTGTCAGACCCTGTATTTGTGTTGAATGTTTTTTCATCATAATGCTAGACATTGATTATAGTGACTTATCAAGCTTAGCTCAGCACAAAGCCAGAAGTATGGGGAGAGTCCCTGTGGCATAATGGTTAATGAGCCAGACTCAACATCCTTGTAAGCAGGTTCAAACTCCAGTAGCGCCATTCCATTCTCTTTTGGACTAATATCCTTGGGATAAACTATAGGTCAAATAGTACAACTACAGTTCATCTACAAGGATAGTTTAGTATTAAATAATTATGAAGGTTGATATGCCATGAAATGAAGAAACTGAAACCAGAAGTATGGTGGACCCAATGAGGATTGAATCTCTAACATTGTCCGCTAGCCTAGCTCTAGATCTTTTAACAATTATACTTCATGAGACATCCAACAGATTTATTGATGTCTACACGTAATTCACTCAGTGAGGTCAGTACAAGTCAGGATGTCTAGACTCTGTACAGAAGATGTGTGAGAAATAGGATATCGGTTTATTAAATCATTCTGGGATATTGTCTTTGATTAAAGTGATATTAGAATTACCATATGGCACATTAGCACAAATGTCGGTTATTGTGGAGGAATGATAAATTATCATAGTGACCTTTCAGCTGTAATTGAAGCAAAGCAAACAACAATAGTCTGTCCAGTGGGGAAAGTGAATTGACCGCAACCAACATCATTTATCAAATCTGAACCCTTGTTGTTTATTTCCTTAGAAGTTGTTAAAAAGGTTTAAGAGAAAGAAAGAAAGAAACATTTATTTTCACACATTTTTTACATTAAAAGAAAAACAAGAAATGATTAATGTGTCGAGAATGATCACTAATTAGGCCTCAGCCTATTCTAGTAGTGACCAACACTGCTATTTCATAGGTTTGTCAGG
>CM042151.1:13429160-13446289 GCA_023376005.1 Doryteuthis pealeii | reverse complement strand
AGACCAGAAACATTATTAATTTTTTTATTCAAATTTAGTTTCTTTACAAGGGATTTTAAGAACTCTGATATTCTTTTCCCCAGGGCACAAGTGCTTGTGACCACTCCGTTGCCATTGTCAAGAAAAAAAATGAGATATGTGTTGCGGTCTTCAAACAAACTGAGATGTTGAACTGCTTTTGATCTCTCTCTTCCAGGAAGCTAAAATTTGAATTATGTCATTAAATCAAGAAATCTGATTTTCAATGATATCTGCATAGATTCAATATATTTCTGAATCTTATTAAATATTATTATTACATTATTGTATGGCTGCATCTCTTGGACTTTAATAAAACACTCTGAAAAAACGTTATTTATTGTAGCTTTTATATAGTTCTTATATTCTTCCAGGTATGAATCCATATATTCTCCCTCCAGCTATGGGTAAAATAGTAGGGCAGACTGGGCTCTTTAACCTTGGGTAGGTCACCAGTCTAGGAGAGGGAAAACTCTGAATTCAAAATTCCTGAGGTCAGTCGTTGATTGGGTTTGTGGCATTCCTTGTGCACCAATTCTTTCCTATCGACTGTGCCAAAAAGTGTGGATGGTCCAACACAAGCCTTCACCACTATAAACAAATTACTGTGTGGGTTGTTCATTGTTGAACCCTCATGCGTCGAAAATTGACGAGGGAGTCCATAATATTTTTCCAAGTTGTAGCCACATCAGTGCTACTGAATGGCTGTACCACTTGGACTTTAACAAAATGCTTGGAAGAAAGGAAGCTGCATGTTCTCTTGAACAAATCCAGGAAACAGCAACCCATGAAAAAGCACCTGTATGGCCACTCATCTCCTGTCATACTAACCATCCAAGTAAAAGAGACAAGACATGTTGGACACAGCTCAAGAAATAAGGACAATTTTTTTTAGTGACATTCTCTTGTGGACACACCAGAGTAGGCCAACCAGGAAAAATTGACATTGATCAGCTTTGTGCAGATACTGGAGGCCATGAGGAGGACTTACCAGGAGCAATGACCCATTAGGATGGGTGGTGAGAGAGTCATAGGAATGCAGTCTATCAGTGTGACTCAATTACTATTATATATTATTATTGCTATTTATTAATTATGAATTATCAGAAATATTCAAAACCACTCCAAGAGCTAAAAGATTTAAGGCTTTAAGTATGAATAGTCATCATTTTCAGATAATATTGAATAAGATGTGACTTATTTGATATAATAGTTCTAATATTGGTTAGAATATTTTGACTTTTTTGGATATGTTGGTTATGAGCATTTGGATTGCACTTTCATCAGGTTATATATATATATATATGTGTGTGTGTGTGTTGAAAAGAGAAAGAAAGGGATGAAAGTATAGAATGGATAAAATAGGATATTTTAATCAATTTTACTTACACGTGTTTCAGTCAGGAGTTTATCCATGTGTACATTATTCAATCTATTATTATTTTTAATTTTGAAGAATCTTTATTTGTATTCAACATCATTTTTTAATAATCTTTTCAATAAAATCAAGATAATGATGAAATACTAATTAGAATCCATTAATCTATCCTAAATAGAAGCATCAATATCATCATGAACTACATTTACAAGAACACATAGTCATGGGTTTTCTAGTACTGACATAATTATACATATTGCCAATATGTTGGATGGGAAGAATAGACAAATGGATAGATAGGTAAATATATAGGCAGAGGTAAGCACTGTGCAACCAGTCATACACACAAAACTAAAAGCAAAACATGTGGATCAGGGATCAATCTGCAATGCATTTAAATTGGTAACATTGATTTCTTTCCGAAAGTTGCAGTTCCACCCCTGCAATTATCTGAAACTTAATCTACCTGGCTGACTTTTGTTCAGTACAATTAGTTTAGAGCAAAATTAATGTATTTTGTTTGTTTTTTTTTCCCTCTTTTTCCTGACAGGCCATCTTTTTTCTGTCAGGTTTAAGGATTTCATATTAATTTTTTTTCCTACTGTTTGTCCTTATTTTTTCATTCTGTCTTGCTTGTCCGAATTTTACTTGCTCTCAAAACAACTAGGTCTCCTCCCTAACCCTGACTAAGAATTGATTAAGATGTCATCTTCCTCCCCAAAAAATATCACTAGAGTATATTTTTTTTTTTTTTTTGCTTTCAAGTTTTGTGTAGAAATCCATTATCTAAGAAAGATAGGTAGCAAGACTTATGTCTTCATATTCACACACCCAAATAAGTTTTGATATAAGAATTACCATATCAGGTTATAGATATATTTACCAACCTTTCTGCATGAGCTGGATTGGACACAATGTCAGTTCCTAAAGCGGAGTTTAACAGGTTTGAATTCAGAGTTTTCATTCTCAACTGGTTGCCTAACTATGGTTAAAGAGCCCAGTCTGCCCTACTATTTACCCATAGCTGAAGAAAGAATAGTTGGATGCATACCTTTTCCAATAGTATAGACACTATGTGAAATGCAAACAGCCTCATCCAGGAATTGAACTCTAGTCAACAAGTCTCTTTCCTATGATGATAACCATTACACTATGCCCTTCCAACTAACCATAGGTATTGTATTGGGCTACTTATGAAAGCCCTTTGCTACTAAATTTGCAATTTCATGAATTTGGGATCTACTTTAAGAATAATTTAGTCATTAGACTGCCACTGCACAAACTTGCTTGGTAAGCTGTGAATGGACCTCCAAAATGCAGGAATGTGGGCCCTAAGATCTGGCAAGTAACTGAAGGAACTAAGGACCCTTGTAAAGGACAGCGTAGCTTCAAATGAAGTACTGAATCCTGCTTGAGGATTTTCCAAACTATCATAGCGATAGAATACAGTAGATCATCATCTACAAGTAATTATTTCTAATACTAATAATTTATACGTAATTTTATGGTTTTGAGTAACTATTCCTATCTAATAATTTGTTTGCTCACAGTTACAGAGTTTCAAGTATTCCTATCTAATAAAATAATTTGCAAACAGTTATATCACTTCAAGTAACTAATAATAATCCATAATCTTCCTATGTATATCTAATTTCTTAAATAATCCTATAATTGTAAACAACTATTTTAATAACTATTTTAATACAAATGATTTTCACACAGTGATATGATTTCAAGTATTCCAATCTAATACTAATAATTTTCAGATTTATTTGACCCATAGATGGAAACCCCACAGGTACCCAAGTGTTTTGAGATGATTGATTTATAATGATCTGTATACATGTGACTACATATGGAAGGCAATAACAGGAGTTGTTTCAAATTAGATGTAACTAATTAAATATTTAACAGAGGCATTTAGATGTTTATGTGGTAATGTATCTGTCCGTGGGGTAGTCCCTGTGATGTGACTGATGTGCAGCACTGCGACATTGTAGTATGTGAGTTCTAACTCCAGTCCTGCTATTCAATTCCCTTTTGGATTAATAACCTTAGGAAAGGTATGAACCATCTCACATACACACTCAACTATGGATTAGATAGTACCACTACTATTCTTCAACAAGGAGAGCTTTGGAATTGAGTAATCCATGAAGGTTGAAATGTCATTAAAAACAAAGAAAACAAACCAAACCTATCCATTCTATTTCAAAGCAGTGTTTTGAGGAGAGTTAAGTTTTAAGTTAAAACTATTTAGGATCAGTGATTGGAGATGTTTTATCATTAATTTTTGTTTTTATTATTGTTGTGATAGTTGCCAATGCATTTCTTTCAATTGTTTCTAAGATAGTGAATTATATATATATATATATATATATATATATATATATATATATATATATAAACAAATTTTTGGTACAGATGAACTTGTATATGATTTTGAAAAATAACGACATACTTTATTGATCAGCAAAATTTTTTTTTTTTTTTTTTTAAAAGAGAAAGAGAAAATGGAAACTTTAGAAAAGGGCCCTAAAGTTTCCATTTTCCCTTTTCTCTTTCGAAAAAAAAAAAAAAAAAAAAAAAAAAAAAATTTTTGCTGATCAATAAAGTATGTTGTTATTTTTCAAAATCATATATATATATATATATATATATATATGTATATATATATATATATATATATATATATATATATATATATATATAAATAAATAATGTACTTGTTAATTGTACAAATTGCTAAAAAGAGAGCCTTCAACTCTTGTGACAGTAATATAACAATACATTAATGCACTTATTTTTATTTCTCTATTGTTTTTATTAAGTACTGGTAAACATTTACAGCTTGTTTCAAGCAATTTATCTATCTTCCATCAATATAGTTTTGCTATATTTCCATTCAACTAAATGAGGTATTAAGTGGTAGAAGCAGGGACAAATAGGGTCCTTGCTGGTTGTTTTTCAGGGTAAGTGGTTATTTGGAGGCTACGAGGCCTTCGAGCAAAATGTCTTTGTGGGATGAACGATTTTTTATATGTCTGCATATGATGATCAATGTATAAATATGAATCCCTCGGGTTTTCTTGCATTAACTTTTACAGGGTTTACCTTTTATTTTTATAATTGCTTTACTTTTTTTCATTTCTTTCCTAATGGATCATTTGCTGAAGGATATCGGAATCTAAAATGTATTATTTACCATAATATACACCCACACATATATATAAGCACAGATGAATATATATGTACATGTTAAAATAGTGTAGACTTGGTCCAATGATCACAGAGGCAAGAAAATAACAGTTACAAACGCCATTGACTATGTCTTGCTATCTTAACATAGATATATATGCTCTATCACTGACATTGAGCACTCTTTATTCATAAATACAGCAAACTATATTATTTCAAATAATAATTCCAATATGGTTTCAAGTATTCATGTCTAATACAAAGAAGAGGAAAAACTTTAAGAGACAGAGAGAGGTGGAAAAAGGCGGCAGAGACAGAGAGAGGTGGAAAAATGTGAAAGAGACAGAGAGAGGTGGAAAAATGTGAAAGAGACAGAGAGAGGTGGAAAAATGTGAAAGAGACAGAGAGAGGTGGAAAAATGTGAAAGAGACAGAGAGAGGTGGAAAAATGTAGAAGAGACAGAGAGAGGAAAAAGAGACAGAGAGAGGTTGAAAAATGTAGAAGAGACAGAGAGAGGTTGAAAAATGAAAAAAGAAGAACAGAGAGAGGTTGAAAAATGTAGAAGAGACAGAGAGAGGTTGAAAAATGTAGAAGAGACAGAGAGAGGTTGAAAATGTAGAAAAATGTAGAAGATACAGAGAGAGGTTGAAAAATGTAGAAGATACAGAGAGAGGTTGAAAAATGTAGAAGAGACAGAGAGAGGTTGAAAAATGTAGAAGAGACAGAGAGAGGTTGAAAAATGTAGAAGAGAGAGAAAGAGGTGGAAACACAGAAGAGAGAGAAAGAGGTGGAAAACACAGAAGAGAGAGAAAGAGGTGGAAAACACAGAAGAGAGAGAAAGAGGTGGAAAACACAGAAGAGAGAGAAAGAGGTGGAAACACAGAAGAGAGAGAGAGAAAGAGTGGAAAACACAGAAGAGAGAGAAAGAAGAGAGAGAAAGAGGTGGAAAACACAGTAGAGAGAGGTGGAAAATCTGAAAGAGACAATGAGGAGGAAAACATGAAAGAAACACAGAGAGGGAAAATGCAGAAGAGACAAAGTCAGGCAAAATTCAAAAGAGACAGAGAGAGTGAAAACGCTGAAGAGACAGAGTGAAAACATGGAAAAATAGAAGGAAAATGTAAAGGAAGGAAAAATAATATCAAGAAACTTAGTAACCATCATATTTTAATTTTGAAAGAATAAACAAACAAGTTCAGTAAGGATGAACAGATCTCTTGAAACAAAATTCTTTAATCTTAATGAATAAATTGCCAGAACTATTGATATTTGTGAAATGGTTTTAAAATGTGTTCGAAAAATGCTCCTTAACACAAATTTTTTAAAAAGTCTCATATTTTAGCACATGATTCAAATAAAAAAAATTTTTTTTATTATTTTTGTCTCTATATATTGTTTAGACACCCCACTCCTTTCTATTAGTTTTTAATTTGAAATCACTGGCTGGTAGTTATCTGCCTGTGTCCAACCAGATATCTTAATGGCATATTGTCATTATCGTATGGCTTCCTGCTGTTGGGAGCGGACGATAATAGGTTTGGCTAATGTTTTTGCACTTTCTGTAATTTGATCATTGTAAGAGTAGCAAGAGTAGTTGGAAGAATAATTATTGACTAGTAGGACCCATGGGAATTCCAGTTACCGTCAAATATAAGATTTATACATTTGAGTAATTGATGCAGGAATTTTATAGACATGATTTATTATCTGATCAATCTGTAATAAATTCCTTTGCATTGGATAATTAAACACTTTTGGCCCAACAAAAATTCAGATTTTAAAAAACAAGCTTAATCTATATTATACTGATCTAATTTTTCATTATCATCATCACCCTCATATCATGCTGACCAAGGGCTGTGGAGGGGGAGTCAGAGTCAGAAGCAATTGTGAGGTCATTGGAGTTGGAGTCAGTAAAACTATACCAACTCCAGTTGAATTTACACTTGACATGTCCCTTGTTTAGTCTGTAAAGTTATACAGTGCACACTCCTTATACATAGATTATAATAAATCAGGGTTTTATATTCATTTGTTGGGCATAATCACTTAATTACATGAATAGGAGTTGGAGGTGCCAAAAATAGAGGAGTCAGAATTGGAGTCAAAGATTTTGTTTCAACTCAGCAGCCCTGGTACTGAAAGGACAGGTTTTCATCACACTCTCTTGCCACTCATCTCTATTGGTCATTGCTCCTGGAAAATTCTCCTCATGACATCTAGTATCTGCACACAGAACTGACTGATGTAAGTCTTTGCAGGTCAGCCAAATCTGGTGGGTCCATGAGTAAGTATCCACTGGAGAATGTCATTTATGAATTCATTCTTGCTTTTCCAGCAGTATCCAGTCCGTCTTGTTCATCTTACTTGGATAGTTTGTATGATAGGAGGTAAGTGGCTGTACAACTGCTTTTTTGTGGGGTGCTGTTTCAAGATTTGTTCCAGACAGTACACAGCATCCTTAGCCTTTTCTCTAAGCATGTAGCCATACAGTAGCACTGATATGGCCACAGTTAGGAAGAATTCTTGTTTTATTTTATGAGATCATATGATCGATAATCTGTCCATATCACTTTAACCAATTCCAAATCCATATTATAATGATCCAAATTTTATATTTTACCAGAAAAATGGCATATCATAACAAAAGTTGTGTTAATGGAATAAAGCGATTTCTAATCCAATTTGAAATTTAATAGTAATGACAATGTTGGATTATCTGCCCTTTCCAACAGGATTAATTTTCTGAATCATAATAAAGCAGCAATATACATAGTTGCCATAGCTACAAGGAAAAAGTTGCAAAAATAGATCTCTTCTCATTCAGCATGCTATGAGATATGTGTTTTTGTCTGTGTATTCATGGACACCCCCTTCTGGGGGGCTAGAGCACTTGCCATTGGCACAATCATAATGCTGCATAATATGCCATGGGCAAATTACCTAAGCCTGATACAGCATATAGGTAAATGTCAAACATAAACAAAGGACATTTTTTCCAAGTAGGTATAATGGATAGAGTTTTTTTTTTATTTCTATTGCACATACATACAGTTTAATATACTACCACTCCTCGTTAGAGCAGTCTTTGGAGTAAGGACAATGAAGAGGTGACTCAACACCCACCAGAACTGGACTTTCACCACCAAATACAGTTTAGTGGCATACCCACAATAACTTTTTGTGTGAGAGAGAGAGAGAGAGAGAGAGAGAGAGAGAGAGTGAGAGAGGGGCTTACTCCTCTACACTGACAGGGTGTTCAATAGATAACTATAACTTATTAGAAAAAAGGTAAAAAAAAAATTTCAATTTCAAAAAATGAGGAAGTAATCATTCAATTCTAAACAAAAACAAGATGGTTGCTGAGGTTGGTGGTGAGAGTGGAGATCTTGAACTATATTCCCAACAGATAAGAGGAGGATTACTGAAGTAATAATTTGTTTGCTCCAAAGTACTTAAATCTTAAAGTGCAAATGAATTATTTAAGATGACAATTTGGTGATTTCAAATTCATACCATTACTGCACGCAATGATTTATTCCAAATAAATTTCCTTTAGGTCACCTCCTTTAATTATTTTCAGAGTTGAAGATCTCTGAAATTCAACAGCCTGAACATAATTTTCATTAGAAGTGAAGAACTCATGAAGTAGCATGAATTTAGCAATTTAACTAATCATTGTTGATTTCTATCTTAAAATTTAAGTAACCTTGTTGCATTCGTTTAACATTTTTTGCTTGTTGCTCCTGTTACAATTCCAGAAGAGTATACTAAAAAGACTAATAAATTATTAGGCAAATGCAAATTCCTTTTACAAATTTTCAATTTTTCTTCAACAATTAAAACACAGAATGTTACCATTCTTGACCTAAAATTTATTTGAGCAAATTTTGGCACTCAATTGATAAATAGTGCATTCAAAATCAGAAAAAAGTGGTCAGGAGTTAATAGATTTTTTAAATAAAATAATGGGTTGTTATACTTATACTGTATATGATATGTATTACGTTTTGGAAATGGTTTTGTTATGGATATAGTGTCAAAAATGGTTTCTCTATATAGTCCAGTTTAAAAACTCAGTAAAGGTAACCTAAACCTGAATTTTTTTATAACTTATTTTTCCGATGCAGGTATCATTGGGAATGAAATAAGTTTTGGTAAACTATAATTTGATTTCTTAAATGTCTATTTTCTTATCCTCCAATGATACCTACATCAGCAAAATTAGGTGTAAAAATGTTTGGTTTCAGGTTACATTTACTGCACTTTTAACCTGGACTAATAGGGGAAAACAAAAACATCAAAAATTGTTTCACTATAGAAGAAACACATGTTAGAAATAGTTTCACTATAGGAAAAATAACAAAAAAATAATTTTGCTCTAGAAAAAAAAAGCATGAAAAACAGTTTCATCATAGAGAAAAGTAAAAGATTAAAAATCCCTGGAAAATCAGAATGAAAAAGATTCGAAATGGTCAGAAATTAATGACTGCAGTAATACAGCTATTTTATGTATAATTATTATATCAGGGGAAAATGGAAATAAATCTGACTGTATGTGAATATATAGAATATAGAAAAACAAGGAATCAGAGTTTAAAGTATTTGCCAATGTTTTTTTTAATACTAAACCATCACCAGGGCATTAATAATATGTGATGCTGTATCTTCTGAATTATATTTAATTTAAATATGGAAAGAACAATGAGAAAAATCTCTTCATTCTGATTAGTAGCATTCTCTTTTAAAACTATGTAACAAAATCCATGTTTGAAATTATCTAAAAAGAAAATATATATATATATATATATATATATATATATATATTTTCTAAAAATGTATGTATATTTATTTATCTGTTTAAAATATTGCCTATGTCATTACTCTTATTTTACTTTTTATTTGTGTAGTGTTTGAAATGTATTTTAGATTTTATACAATAAATAAAAAACAATGTATTTACTAAAAATGTGTATTTATTTAAAGAACGAATAATGATAAATAAAAATGAGTATTAACTCTTAACATCCTATACCGCCTCATTATGCCCACCTGGAAGTCATTTTCATTTTCCTAATCCACCCCAAATGATAGCCTTTGTTTAAATGTAATATTAAGCATATTTAGAAGTCTTTGATTTAAGGGAAATAACAGGTAACTTTAAATGAAAAGGAAATTTTTAGCCATATTTTTATAAATCCTTAGAGGAATGGACTTGGAAAATTCTCAACATGATGTTGAGAGTTAAATAAAATAGTTACCTTGTATAAAAATAACCAAAACGTTTAACCTAAGAAAATACTCCTAACTATAATAAAATCATCCTCTTTGGGTTTTTTTCATATATTTCTATTAATAATGGAGATTCGCTTCCGGTTTTTGTCTGTAACAAAAACTACGTCACTGCTTATGTCCCATTACCCCAAATCGTCCTAACATAGAATAAATACACTCAAAATTGGAACATGCAGTATTAGACAGTTCTCATTGGTTTTTAAAACAAGTTTTAATAAATACATGACTGGTATTATATATCTATATATAGTTTGTTTTATTTTAATACATATTTAAAGTTTACATTTCAAATTGCTTTATTTTTTAATGAATTTGATGATTTTACTTACTTAGGGTACAAACTCGCTGACATTGAATTTTTAACTTCCACCCCTCAGGCAATATATTTCAAATTTTTTTTATCGCCCGGAGGGTGTTTTTTATTGTACTAGTTTACATATAATTACCAAAAACATTTTTCTGTTCTATATAAGAGCTACAAAGAATACTCCATGGAATTTCCCAGATTTTCCTCATTAGCATTATAATGATTGCACAGTTGAACACTATTAGAGCAGACAGCTTAGGAGCAGAGCAGCTCTGGATTAGAAAAAATTCTAAATGCTAAAGCTGGAATTATAAAATAAAATAGAAGAAAAAAAAAAGAAAAAAAAAAAGAAAAGAAATGACTAAATGATGATACAGCCAAGATGCTGCAATGTCAGAGGTCTGGAATTTTTAACTCACTTTGTTGGATATCAATGGAGGAGAAGAATCAAAAAGTCAATAATTCAAATTAAAAAAATCAAAAAAAAGTCAGAGAGCGAAAGAAAGAGATCACTCAGGAAAATGACCATTTCAGGATATTTCAGAGATAATCTGCAATGGTGAATTAAAGAAACACTCAAACTAAAACATTTAAAGAAGAAAAATTCAACTTGTTGTTCAGGGTTCAGAAACAGAGTCAATCTTATTGAGTCATTGAAGCAACAGCTCCATTGAGAGTTAAAAATGAACTGTAGTTTAAATAGGAAAGAGTTAACAATGAAACTAAAATTTTAATCATGATCACAGTGATGCTGATAGCTTTCTGATTTAGTGTGTCCTGGGATGCACATATTTGCTTTGAATAAGTCTCTAGGAAAATTTATGGGTCCCAACTAAAGCCGTCTAATTCCTACTTTGTAACCTATCTTGTGTAATTTGTTTCTAAAAACTATTGAAATGTATTTACAGTTAGCTTGAAATGACGAGGGAAGAACAAAGAAACACAATGGGATGCATAGATACGATTTCACTGTCCTTTTAGGATTTTCAGTCAGCATCTCTGTGATCATATTTGATAGCATATAAGACCTTCCTCAGGTGTGTAGGATAATGGTTACCATCATAGGAAACAGACTCATTGACCAGAGTTCTAATTGTTTGCATTTCATATAGCTCTAATACCCTTGGGAAAGGTATTCATTCAACAATTCTCCCTCCAGTTATGGGTAAATAATAGGGCAGACTGAGTTCTTTATCTTGGGATAGGTAATCATTCTAGGAAAAAGAAAACTGAATTCAAACTGCTAAAATCTACATAAGAAATTTACCTTGTGTTACATCCTATTTGTGTGGAGGAATTGCTCAATATGTATATATATATATATATATATATATATATATTGAGGAAAAAATCTTATTGCCTATTTTCATTTAAGTATTAACTAACCATTCCACACCAGGTCAATTTTTAGGCAGAGTTTAACAGGTTTCAATTCAGTTTTCCTTCTCCTAGACTAGTTGCTATATCATTACACATGGAGCCCTTGAAACAACCCCAAGAACCTGGAACAAAGAAGGGGGAGACTAAAAATCCAAGATAGAATTGAGACTGTCTGAACAACTGTCTGCCAAGATCAGCTAGAAAGTTTGGAGAGCTGAAAATATTTTTGTTGCTTGGAATTCACTAGTAAACCATTAGTTTTTACTGACATGAAAACCTCACAAGAAAAAAAGAAATGATAGTTTTATAAAGTTTACTTGAATACAACTACAGGAAATATATATTCGATTTGCTAACTCAAAAACTTTCCTTTATATCTAAGAGTTGAAGAATATTCTTTTATCATTAAATACAGCAATTTCATACAATCTTTATCTTTTATTTTGATTGATTGATTGATTTTTAATAGCATGTCAACCCATCTAGGGTTATTTTATACCCTGAGGTTAGATAAACATTCATATTTACATTTTTTCTTCAGTTGTTTCACATTCCTATTAAATACAAATAATTTTTAAACAGATCTATTGAACCCATAGATGAGACCCTAACAGGTAATACCACCATGGGTCAAAGTAGATGTGGGAATAATGGCAATGAGGGGGTACTCTACACTCTCCAGAACTTCATTAGCTGCAGTTTAGTGTCATACCCAGGACATTCCATTTTTGGGAGGTGGTATCTTACCCCTCTGTAGGGAATACAGTCAGCATATTCTAAGTCCTGCTGAGAGGAGGGTGTTTTACAAATAAAAGATGGAGTGTTAGGATGTATGGCCAGTGCCAGACTAAAATTATTTTCATACTAACAATGAAATAAAAGATTTATGAGTGATAAGGACTTCTGATCTTAATTCTTCCTAATCCCTAATTCCATATAAAGTACGGCCCATAATAGGTAAAAGTCGTCGTTGGGGTGGCCTAAAGTCAGTATTAGCCAATCAGCGAGGGAGTCTATCCCTTTTTCACTAGTGCTAGACCAAGGAGATTATTTTTGCATCTGAGGTGGAGCGCCACACTACCACCAGCTCCTGACTTTACCGCACAGATCCCTGTGCTACTCATACTCTGAGTTGGCAAGGGCCAGTATCGAACTAGGAACCTCGTGATTCCTAGCCCAACGCTCTACCGATTGAGCTAAACCAGCCATAATACTGGTGTTAATACAGAGATCGCTCAGAGAAGTGAGCAGAGAAACTCTTAACCCTTTCTTTGCCTAAGTGCATCCAATTTTTGTCCATGGCTCATGCACTTGATCACCTTATGATCAATGCAATGTAATATTTAAAAGTTAGAAAAAGTTTAAAATGAGCTTCATTAAACTCATTCCTAAAATTAAAGACCTTGCCCTATCAAAAGAGACTCGAGTCACTCAATCTATTATTTCTTAAAGCAAAATGTCTTAATCTCATACAAGTATATAAAAATCATCAATTTCATTGACAAAATGGATCTTGATAAACATGTCATTAGAAGACTGCCAGGAACGTTTTACAAAAGAGCACCCATTAAGACTCCATGGAAGATCTTTGAGACTGGATGTTTGAAAAAAATCTTTCTTCTCACAAATTGCAAGTGATCAGTGGAATACCTACTTATTCCTATTACCACTGCTTCATCACTAAACATATTCAAGAGGAAGATGCTTAAAAATGATGATAGTAATAATATATATCTTGCCACTGGTGATCTTCTTTTGGCTGCTAAGTTATAACAATACATTATTATTACTAGCAAAATAAAAAAACACCCTCTGGGTGATGTAAAAAAATAAATTTTTGAAAGATATTGCTTGAGGAGATGGAAGTTAAAAATTAAATGTTGGAGAGTTTGAACCATAAATCATGAAATCATCAAATTTATTAAAGGAGTAAAAAAAAAATTTTTTTAAATTTGAAAGCGAAACTATGTTCTATTAACTTTGAATATCTATTAAAATAAAACAAACTATATATAAATAATATAAATATATGATACTAAGGATGTATCTATTAAAACTTGTTTTAAAAAAACAATGAGGACTGTCTAATGTTGCATTCTCAAATTTTGAGTGTATTTACTCTAAGTTATGATGATTTTGGGTAATGTGACGTAAGCAGTGACGTAATTTTTGTTACAGACAAAAACCAGAAGCGAATCTCCATTATTAATAGATATGATAAAACGTTTACAAATGAATACAATTTTGGGGGCTGGATATGCTGTTAAACAAGTCAAGCCAAATCAAAGATATTGAAAATTTGATCAAAGAAGAATAAATTAATTCAAAACCAACAATAATTTTTTTCATGATGGAATACACAATTTAGCTGAAAATATAAATTAACTTAGAAAAAGCCAAGGAAAATGCTTTAAAGACTGAATACTGATACTATGAATCCATATGATTAACGGTTGTCATAAAAAAAATAAATAAATAAAATGAAAACTTTTGCATCCATTTAGATTCAAACTGTATACAGTTACATGATTTCAAGTATTTCTATTAAAAAAAGGGCAGGCTTAGCTCAGTCGGTAGAGCGTCAGCCTAGGAACCACATGATTCCGTGTTCGATACTTGCCCTCGCCAACTCAGTTTATGAATAGCACAGGGATCTGATGGTAGGTGTGGCACTCCACCTCAGATGTTAAAACAATCTCCTTGGTCTAGCACTAGTGAAAAGGGGATAGACTCCCTCGCTGTCTGGCTGATACCGACTTTAGGCCACCCCAACGACTTTTTATTCCTATTAAATATTAATGATTTTTCAAACAGATCAATTTGACCCTAATAGATACTACTACTCTGATTTAGAGTAAACCTGATACTAATGACACTGAAGGGGTGACTCCACACTCAAAACAGCTGCAAAAACAGAGCCTCACCACAGTATACAATTTAGTCTCATAACCTTTTTTGAGAATGGGGGGGGGTGTTACACCTCTGCAATGGATGCAGTTAGAATGTTCTAAGTCTCACTGTCAGGTTGAGAAATATTTTTTCCCATATTGAATGAAATGCACAATTTAGCTTAAAGATGGCATTAGGTAAAAAATGCCAGAGAAAAATACTTTTTTATGGCTGAATCATGATCCTCCGATTTTATATAAATAAAACATTGTCAAAAAAAAGAAAAAAAAAAAAAAAAAAAGAAAAAAGATGCTGTAAACTATTGCATCAACCCCATAAGAACTGGAAATGAGTATTTTTTAGCAAACAAAAGCTTCTTTTTATACCAAATAATATTACAAGTTTTCAAGAACAAAAAGAACTTTGCAGATTACACAGTAAATAGCTTCCATAATGGTTTCTACGCTGTCAAGAGAGCAAACAACAAAACTTGTAACATATAGAACTCTCTCTTGGCTGTCACTGCTGACACTGAGCTCTCCTGGATGTCAGAGATGGCACTAGAATATCTGGAAAAGTTACTGGATGCATTTATTATTTGCATCATATTTATATATACGAGAGAACACTGTAATTCTTTTACATGTGAAGCATTTTCTGAGACACATCAAGAAATGAGATGCCGTTTCTCTCTCTCTTTCTCTTAGCAAAACGCCTTAATCCTTCCACAGCTTCGTCTGAAATATGGAATCAGGCAGAAAAATAATCGGATTGTGTGTGTCTTTATGTGCCATTTTATGTGCAATGCTTTAACTGCAATTGTTCTTGCACTGCCTATGCCAGAAAATTTGGGTTTTAAGGAGTTAAGTAAAATGTCTGCCTGGCATTTGGCAAGGTGTAATAAATGTAACAATGGTTCCTGGCAGTACTACAAGTAAACAATATGTAAGCATCATATCTATCTTATCAATTTATTGATCTATCTAACCCTGTTTATATATTTCTGTGGATATATTTATTTCAGTGCATTCCAATTTGTAACTTATTTTTATGTTGCCATCTTCCTTCCAATATTTTTCTTGTTTATATGACATTTCTTTTCCTAATACACATTAATTTCAATATTTCATGTTGAGACAGAATTTCTTTCTGTATCTCTTAGTATAGACTTTGAAAAAATAAGAAATCTAAAAGATTATATATAATATATATTATATATATATATATATATATATATGTGTGATGGCAGCAAACTTGTGTTCAAGTATTGCCATTGCTTGATAAAAAAAAAATAAAAAAAATAAAAAGTTCAACAGTTAAAAGAATATAATGGTGAGCTTCAAAAAGTTCAACAATGAGCTGTACGAAAGTGGCTCTTTATTCCAGCCAAAGTCTTGCCCATCTTCCCACATTTACAAGTAATTCCAGGGAGCACAGGGTAATTTATTAGTCCATCCTGCCGATGCACAAATTGGTGACTGATCAGGCCAGCCTTGCTCATATATATATATATATATATATATATATATATATATATATCTTCACCTGACGATTGCTATCGCATGAAACCAAAATGGTCATGAATGTTCCTTTGTCAACAAATAAATAGATATGTAAAACTTTTATATATTTATTTTATTATATATATATATATATATATATATATATATATATATATATGTATAATTCCTTAGAAACTCAACAGACCAGAAAAAAAAGCGAATGAGTCACAATTTTGACTTTTGGAAAAAAAGAAAAAGAAACTGAAAGAGTTGGAATAATATATATTGGGAAGTATTCATGACAGAGCCAGTTTAAGGAATCAAATCAGCAAAAAAAAGTCAACCACTCAAGTTTCACCAACAAGGATCATCAGGATAATTCTGACACTGACACACACATGTATGTATATATATGTATATATATATATATATGTATTCACACATTCTCACATCATATGATCTCATGTATATGCCTATGCTAATTCTTACCTCAGATTAGGTCTTCAAAATTTTCTCTATCTCTCTCTCCATATAAATATATATATATAATAGATAAATAAAGCAAGATTATGAAGCAATTCTGGATACTTTTACATCAGCAGTTTTTGGTAAACCACAGGATTGTGTTAGTGCAGCACTTCCTGTACACAACAGAAAACCTAGCTTCATGCAACTTTTTCTCCACTGAAAGTCTTCAAAGCAAATTGTGAAGGTGATTCAGCAGTTGGTATATATAAACTGTGGTTTTGTCCTTTAATGAGAAGGAGGAGAGGGGAACAGATATATATATATATATATATATATATATATATATTTTTGGGAGAATATGTGCTTAATTAAAGTCGTACCTAATTTTGAAAGTTAATTAATTGATAATTAATTAGGCAGGCAAACCTATCCAAATATAAGGCTAAACAAATCGAGAAAATCAATCTCTGTATGTACATTTCTGTCTATTAGGCCCCATCAGCAGAGCTATAGATAGGTTGGTGTAGGGGTTACGGTCCTCACCTGTCAGCTTGACAGCCAGGGTTTGAATCACGCGCAAGGCGGTCTTCCTATCTATAGCTCTGCTGATGAGGCCTAATAGACAGAAATGTACATACAGAGATTGATTTTTCTCAATTTGTTTAGCCTTATATTTGAATAGGTTTGCCCACCT
>CM042151.1:13411660-13424160 GCA_023376005.1 Doryteuthis pealeii | reverse complement strand
TTTACAGCATATCAACCTCGGTGGGGCATTTAATGCCAACAAAGTTTTGAAATAAATTCATTCTTAATAGATATTCAATTTTTTTTATAAGCACATTTTTCTATTTAACCCATAGATGGGACCCAACAGGTACTACCACTCTGGGTCAGAGTGGACATGGGAGCAACGGTTGCTTCATATTCCCCAGACCTCCAGAACTGGAACCTCACCATCAGTTTAACATCATTCCCAGGACATGAAGACCCTCAACCACCACCTTCAAGCACATATGATAAAAAGGGTTGGGGCTTGCCATAAGGCAATAGGGTTGGGGCAATCATATAGATGCTCATGCTTGACACGACCAGCTGATTGATCGGAGTGGGCATCTCCAACTGCCCGTCTAAATAACAGAAGAACCGCGTGTTGCCTGGAAAAAGAATTAACTAAAAAATAAATATTAAAGGTATCTCCAGGAGGCAGGACATGAGGATCTCCACTGTATCCCTGCTTTCTTCCTGGTGATACCTGAGATTAATGCTAAGTTTCATCAAGATTTGCTCATTAGCCAAGAGTGTAGATAAAATGAGTAATTTTGGATTAATTTTATCCCAAAAGTCCCCTTATAATGGGGCACTCCTGCAGATGCCGGTTTTAGATGAATTATACATTCCTGATCAATTTTGATTCTAAATGTTCTGGGAACTCCCCATTCCTTCTTCTTGGATGAAAAATACCATTGAAACACTCCTTGGTGTCAAAGGAGTTCCCATGCTTAGTTTGATCTCAGCTTGGCCCATCTAAGGAATCAAGCAAGCAAAGGAAGAATTATATATAGGAGTAGTTATAGTATAAGTACTATGTAAGCATTTCATAGTAATCATTTGCACACACAGAAATAGCGGTACAGAATAATCCACCTCGCTAATATTTTGAGTTAAAAAAAATAAAGAAAAAATCAATTTCAATTCAATCTTTTTTTTTTTTTGTGGATTCCATATAAGGTATAATCGAAGATCACTTTTCTGATTATGCAACAAATTAGATTCAAGGGAATTTAATGCAATTTAAAATGTGTTTTCCAACTTATCAAATGCAAACATCTTGCCGAGTTTGGCACTTTCAGGTGTCTTTTGACAAGATTTAATTGCAAATCTTTACTCTTTCTCAAAGTTTGCTGCACACAATATGGATTAGAATACTCTCAGTGAGAAAGTAGATATTTATTTGGTTTCAGCTTTATTTAGTTAACTTTCATTATTTCATGGTGGTTTGCAATGTCGTCTCATCAACATCATAACTGAACATCTCTGTATATCATAGCTATGCACACATAATGTGTAATATAAAACATGGATAAGTATATGGGAGGACAATATCACTTCCATTAAATGATATAAAATAACCATTTTTTCTGTCGAATTTATAACAGAATTCCAAACATTGAGATGGTAAAGTGGAGCTCCTCTGGTGAACGTTAATCTGATAAATGAACAATTATCTAATGTGAAATGAATATTAAATTTGTCATTGGCAAGGTTTGCTTTGGTTTAGTTATCAGAATATCAACACCGCGCTATGAAGTTCTTTAAGGCCAAAATTTAATACAAATAATTTGCATTCTGTTATATGGGATTAAGTCTTCCTATCTAATATTCTTATATATATATCACTTGTATGTTTTCAAGTAACTTCCTTCCTATTTATAATAACATCCTTGTTTATACATAGTTATATGGTATCAAGTAATATAATAATATATATTATTATAATTATATATATATATATATATTATATATATATACACATTTATACCATGTAGAATTAAACAAAAGACACTCTCCTGTTTAACAATTTATTTTTATCTTTGAGTTTTCTGGCCACCTTTTTAATATTTGGGTGGAATTCGTGGATAAGTCCACAAAGTTCAGGTCCCAAAGTATTTTGGCACTTCGAAGTGCCATCACAGGGGTGATGTGTTCCATTTTTTTAAAATTAATCAATGTGGAGGCTGGAAGAGAAGATTGACAAGAAGGTGTTATAGGCATTTTTAAAATGTTGTGTACTGCATTGGAAATTAATTTTGTTTAAGGATGGTTTGTATTTTATATATATATCCTCCAGGCCTCCACAATTAATATAATTTAAAAAAACTGAACACATCACGCCTGATGATGGCGACTGTCGAGAGTGCCGAAAGTACTCGGGACCTGAACTTTGGTGGACTTATCCAGAATTCCACCCAAATAATTAAAATTTGGCCAGAAAAACTTGAAAAGATAAAAAAATTAATATTGTTAAACAGGAGTGTGTCTTTTTGTTTAATTCTACATGTATCATGAAAGAATGCTGCCAAATAACACACAATATATATATGGTATATATGCTAGCCTCAATGTGGAATTATATTGTTTTCTTTCATCTTTGTTTCTTACGCTGTTTTCCTGTTATCCCTCTCCAGAACAAAAACTATGCTCAACATCACTTAACAATAATATTTTATATAGTCACAGACAGTTTTCCCCCTTCCATCTAATGGACTGACATCTTTAAGTATTAATGTATTGGGGATGTCTGTGCAAAGTTCCAAGTCAAACCCTGAAAGACAACTCTTATATGATGGACATATGAGAATTAATCATTAATTGATGCACTAATTGTACACTGACATATAAACATTGCTCAAGTGTATCTAGTTAGCTGGTGGTCATGACTCTAGTCAAGCAGAGCATGATAAGTCTGGTTTTAAGCATTAACTCGTATAAGATTCCTCTTAAGATAACAGTAAGAATGTAACCATCTATTTCTATGATTGAAATAAAGGAATTGGTTCAAGATCATCAAAAGTTACCAATTACAATAAAAGCCTGACCAAAGGTAGAGAGTACAATAAAAAAATAGTAACTACAATAATTAAAGTTGACGACACTAATCTAAGTTCATCAGTGAATAATAATACATTGCAAATTACTGAATCTATTATACCCAGCTTTTTAAATACTAATTAATATATAAAGTACTGTGTCCTGTTACGAGTGTCGTCACTTAATTATTGTAGTTTACTAATTTTTTTTATTGTACTCTCTGACCTTTTTCAGGCTTTAGTTGTAAATTGGTAACTTTTGATGATCTTGAACCAAATCCTTTATTCAATCCATAGAATAGATGGTTACGATTCTAATGTAAATGCTTAAGAGGATATCTTAATACGAGTTAATTCTTAAAACAGATATCATGCTCTGGCTTGACAGAGTCATGACCACCAGCTAACTAGATACACTTGAGCCATGTTTATATGTCATTTTAGTGTACATTAGTGATCAATATGATAATTTCTCATATGTCCATCATATAAAGTTTGTCTTTTCAGGGTTGACTTTGGTAAAACTTTTGCACAGACATCCCCATGACATAAATACTTTAAGATGTCAGTCATTAAGAGGAAGGGAAAACTGTTTTTGACATATATAAAATAATCTATTGGTTAAGTGATGATTGTAGCATAGTTTTGTTCTGGAGAGGCATAAAGGAAAAAGCAGGTAAGAAACAAGATGAAAGAAACAATATATTCCATCATTTGAGGTAGCCATATATACATATTATATGTGTGTGTATTTGGGCACATTCCTTTCATTTATACAGTAGAATTAAACATAAAGACACATCTCTGTTTAAACAATATTATTTTTTTACTTTCTTTCCTGGCCAATTTTTAAATATTTGGGTGGAATTCGGGGATAGTCCACCGAAAAAAAAGTTCAGGTCCCGAGTACTTTCGGCATTCGAAGTGCCATCATCAGGGGTGATGTGTTCCAAGTTTTTTTAAATTATATTAATGTGGAGGCTGGAAAGGATAAATATATATATAAACAATACAAACCATCCTTAAACAACATTAATTTCCAATGCAGTACATCGTACATTTTAAATGCCTTATAACACGCTTTCCTTGTCAATTCTTCTCATTCCAGCCTCCACTTGCATATTAATTTTTTAAAAATGGAACCATCACCCTGAATGATGGCACTCGACAGTGCCAAAAGTACTTGGGACTGAACTTTGGTGGACTTATCACGAAATTCCACCCAAAATATTAAAAAGTTGGCCAGAAACTCAAGATGCAAAAATAAAATTGTAAAACAGGAGATGTGTAATTTTGTTAATTCTACATGTATATATATGGTATATATATATATATATAATATATATATATATATATTATATATATATATTTATATACTGATACCATATAACTATGTATAAACAAAGGATTGTTATTATTAAATAGGAAGAGTTTACTTGAAAGACATACAAGTGTATATATATATAAAGAAATATTAGATAGGAAGACTTATCCCATTATAACAGAATGCAAATTATTTGTATTAAATTTTGGCCTTAAATAACTCATAGGGTGTTGATATTCTGTAAAGACTAAAACCAAAGCAAAACCTTCAAAATTGACAAAAATATCATTTCACCATTAGATAATTTGTTCATTTATCAGATTTAAACGTGTCACCAGAGGAGTCCACTTTACTCATCTCAATGTTTATGAATTCTGGTTATAAATTCTGACAGAAAAATGGTTATTATTATTATCATTTAATGGAAGTGATTGTTCGCTCAGCCATATACCTTATCCATGTTTTTTATTTACACATTATGTGTGGCTAGACTATGATATACAGAGATGTTCAGTTATGATGTTTGATGAAGACGACATTGCAAACCACCATGAATAATGAAGAGTTAACTAAATCAAGCTGAAACAAATAAATATCTACTTTCATCACTGAGAGATTTCTTAATCATTATTGTGTGCAGCAAACTTGAGAAAGAGTAAAGATTTGCAATTAATCTTGTCAAGACACCCTGAAGTGCCAAACTCGCAAGATGTTTGCATTTGATAAGTGGCACACATTTTAAATTTGCATTAAAATTCCCTTGAACTCTAATTTGTTGCATAATCAGAAAAGTGATCTCCGATTATTACCTTATATGGAATCCACAAAAAGAAAAAAAAAAGAGTGATGAAATTGATTTTTTTTTTCTATTTTTTTTTTTAACTCAAAATATTAGCGAGGTGGATATTTCTGTACCGCTATTTCTGTGTGTCAAATAAAAGGGAGTTTTACTAATGAAATGCTTACCCATAGTAACTAAACTATATACTATCCTATCTATTAATAATTTTCTTCCTTGCTTGCTTGATTCCTTATTAGATGGGCCAACGCTGAAGATCAAACTAAGCCTGGGAACTCCTTTGACACCAAGGAGTGTTTCAAATGGTAATTTTCATCCAAGAAGAAGAATGGGGAGTTCCAGAACATTTTAGATCAAATTGATCAGAATGTATAATTCCATCTAGAAACCGGCCATCTGCAGGAGTGCCCCATTATATAAGGGACTTTTGGGATAAAAATTTAATCCAAAATTATCATTTTATTACACTCTTGGCTAATGAGCAAATCTTTGATGAAACTTAGCATTAATCTCAGGTATCACCAGGAAGAAAAAAGAGATACAGTGGAGACCTCAATGTCCTGCCCTCCTGGAGATACCTTTAATATTATTTTTTTAGTTAATTTCTTTTCCAGGCAACCACGCGGTTTCTTCTGTTATTTAGACGGGCAGTGGAGATGGCCCACTCCGATAATCAAGCTGGTCGTGTCAGCATGAGCATCTATAATGATTGCCCCACCTATTGCCCTATGCAAGCCCCAACCCTTTTATCATATGTGCTTGAAGGTGGTGGTTGAGGGTCTTCATGTCCTGGGAAGATGTTAAACTGATGGTGAGTTCAGTTCTGGAAGGTCTGGGGCATATGGCAACCGTTGCTCCTGTCCACTCTGACGCAGAGTGGTATACCTGTTGGGCTCCCATCTATGGTTAAATAGAAAAATGTGCTTATAAAAAATTGAATATCTTATTAAAGAATGATTTATTTCAAACTTTGTTTGGCCTTAAATGCCACCGAGGTTGATATGCTGTAATAAACGCACCAGGTTCCCTTTTGCCTAATGTTCATAATTAGTTTACATTTTTTCTGTATTTATCATTGTACAAAACATGCTGATTTATGTCTCAATGTAAGGAACAAATTAGGAATGTGTGTTTTTTATATGACAGATTAGTTGTGTGTGTATATATATATATATATATATATATAGTTATTACTATTATATATATATATATATTTATGAGTGTAATTTTAAATCATGTACTTGCTAACAGAACTACAAACACAAAGTTGTTAAAATGGAATTTAAGATTCATCAAAATGATTTTGATTGCATTTACTCAGGAAAACCTGTGGCATTTATGAAATTGAGAATCAATATTGTAAAATTACACGAAATGAACGGCTTCGTTGTAAATAGATCATCATTTTCTATATTTGCCATTCAGTCTCAGTTTTTTTAAATCCTTTTTCTGAAACTAAAGCGAAAAATCTTGGACAGAAAATTTTTTTCTTCTTTTTTTTTCTTTTTTTTTTCTTTTTTAAAACAAATCCTGAACAAGAGATAAAAATGTATTTAAAAACGAAATAATAACAAATACTTGAGATTACATTCGAACATGTGTTTTTTTTCTTTGTTTTAAAATCTCATTTTCTTTGTGGAGAAAGATCAAATACAATCTAATAAATTAAATACACATTTTGTTTGCATTTTTCAACAAGGCTTTGTTAAGAATGAGTGAAAAAGAAGAGTTTTTTTTTTGGCGGGGTGGGGGATGGGGGCTATCTGTTCGCCATCTTCCCATTAGCATCATTAGATCTTTGTATAGTGAGTACAAGCTGACATGATATCACCCCAAACATACACCAGGTTTCAAGATATTAATATCAAGTGACTCTAAATGATTCAGGTATGGTCCTGGCATTGTCACATATAAAGCCATTTGGATGCATCTGCTGAACACATGAAAGAGAATTTAGCTTTATAGGCATTCCATTCTGTGCAGATAATGTATACAGATACACACACACATTTGTATATATATATATATATATATTTTGTTAGAAACAAATACAGATATGTGCATATAAAATATTCATCTCTTACTTGTAAGCAACTATCTTCATATTTTCTCCATCTAATTTTAAATGCAATATATAATATAATATAATATATATATTATATATATATAGTATGAACACAAGCAGGAATATTCTTTATTGTTAATTATTCTCAACTAGTTTCACCTTAGGTCATCGTCAGGAGAATAATTTCTTATTTGAAGAAATTGTTTAATAGATTTTTTGAAAGGGAGCATTATAGAAGAACTATAAAAATTGAAGTGTTATCTACTATAATTCTATATCTATATATCTCTCTCTTTATATATATATATATTATATATATATATATATATATAAAGAGAGAGAGATATAGATTATAGTATTATAGTAGATAATCTTATATAGTATTATAGTAAGATATCTTATATGATATAGTATTATAGTAGATTATATAGAATATCTTATATAGATATAGTATTATAGTAGATATCTTATATAGAATATATCATAATAATAATCTTATATATGATATATAGTACTAATGTAGAAAAATGTAGAACAAACAGGGGGTATGTTACAATGGATGGAAATTTATTAGTCGTTTATTTTAACATCCGGTGGTTCGTTTCTACATTTTCTCCCTATAATATCAGATTAATTTTCCTCATTTAGCTCCAATATAGTACTATGATAATAATCTTATATATATAGTGCTATAATAAATACTTTTGTATAGTATGATATAATAAATATTTTACATAATGTGTGTGTATAGTATTATAATAGAAAGTATGTATACATGCTATTATGTAAAAATTATATAAAATAATTCACATATTAACCATATATGATATGTAATATAATATAATCTTTATATATATATATATATATATATATATATATATATAATGGTATCTTGATAAAAAATTGATATAATTTCACAGCATATATATGTATATATATATATTATGTTAAACCCATGTTTAGCCTATTTGTAAATATTATCCAATCGCTTTAAATTTCACATGGTTTGAACATCTCAGACATCAAAAATTCATGACATTCTGTTCAAGCCAAGAGCACTCCTGTTGATTTGCTGCCATTTTGAAATAGCCTTAAATCAAATGTTTTTGCAAGATTGAAATCATTTTTGCTAATAAAGTAATTCCCAATATTGCAAGTTAAACATTTATGAAAATGATTACGTATATAAATGTGTGTGTGTTAACATGCTCTGTGTATACATTTGAAGGCATTTCTTTATGTATGTGCATATGTATACACATAACCTGACCCTAATCCTCTTGGTATATTCCATATAGTATATATATTTCATATATGTGTAATATATTATATATATAAATGTAATCTACCAATATATTTTCATATATGTGTATATATAGTATAATATATATATATATATATATTTATATATATATGATACACATAACCTTGTTATTTCATATATGTATATATATTTCATATATGTATATATATATGTATATATATTTCATATATTATATATATAAATGTAATCTACCAATATATTTTCATATATGTATATATATATATAATATATAATATATATCACCATAAACCTTGTTATTTCATATGTATATAATATGCATATATATTTCATATATGTATGTGTGTATATATATATATATATATGTATACACATAACCTTGTTATTTCATATATGCATACACATAATGACCCTAATCCTCTTTGTATATTTTCATATATGTGCACTCGTTATAATAGTTATCCTCTGCCTGAGGCATGCTAGTTAGCAAATAAAATTATATCCAGTTGCATGCACATACACACACACGTACACACACACATAGAGAAAGTGAGAGAGAGAGCTGTGTGCGCATAATAGATATGCTTTAGGAAATATGTGTTATACCTTAATAGATTAGATAAAGTTCTTGCATTCATGCATGATAATTATTTGTGATATTGCCTCTAACTCTACTTAGATTATGTAAGTACAAAAAGATAAATCAAATTTCTCTGTGTATCTGCACACACACACACATAACACCACACAAATACATGATGGGTCAAAGACACACACGTCACACACATTGTGAGCTAAAACATTATGATGTAACATTTTCGGTTTTTAATGCATCCCTCAAATAATTACAAAATAGATATGAAATTAAGTAACAGCAAATGATTGTTTATTTTTTTATATGGCTTTTTTAGCCGACAATTTTTGGAGGATATGTGTTTATTGAATTGTTATACCTATTTTTTGAAAAATTAATTAGTTAAATGATTAATTAATTTAGGCAGGCATATATGTTCAAATGTAAGGCTAAACAGATCGAGAAAATGTCAATCCCTGATCTAGGTCGAAATGTAACATACAGGGATTGACATTTTCTTGATTTGTTTTAGCTTACATTTTGAAATATATGCCTGCTTAAATCATTAATTATTAACTAATTAATTTTAAAAAATAGGTATGACTTCAATTAAGCACATATCCTCCAAAAACAGTATGGACATTGATTGAACCCGTATAACTGTACAAATTATTTTGTATCAAATTTCAGCTTTAAGTAACCAATCAGACTTGATATCTAAATGAATAAACCAACCCATTGTAATACTCGTTATATAGCCCAGACATCTAGGCAAACAGTGTCCTGATATATCTCCATTCAACTATACCCCACATTTATAGTATATTTACAACTGTGAAAAAGATTGACAGAATTATTCATAATAGATAAGAATACTTGATACCATATAACTGTGCAAACAAATTAAATATTATTATAGTCAAATAAAAAGTCTGATTTAAAATGACTAAATGAGAATAAGTAGTTATGATTATATAAACATTACTAACAAATCAAATTTCACTTTTAAATAACCCATTAGGAGTTGGTAGCCATTAAGAGATAGCCCCAAATCCTTAGTAATGCCCAGTTATATAGCCAGATCTCTCAGCAAAAATGTCTATTCAATAACCACCAGAAGTAAGGATTTTCCTGTAGATATCTACACATAGTACCCGAGAGGGGCTCGACTACCAAATAGTGACATTGATCAGCTCTGTGTGGATATGATGCCATGATGAGGACTTGCCAGAAGTGATGACCAATTGAACGGGTGGCAAGAGAGTGTCATGGAACTAGTGTTGTCAGCACAATAGGATGAGGAATATGTAAGAAATAAGTTTCTATCTAAAAATGATAGGTTGATTGACAATTGATTGTTAGGATAATGAATGAATGGATTGATAGGAAACAAAAAAACGGACAAGCTGAAATACAATGAAAAAAAACACAAATAACAACAAATAATAAATGAGTTTGGTGTCTCTGTTTTCTGACTTGATGAACTTTTATAGAGACAAAGCATTTCTTGATAGATGTGCAGATAGGTTGATAGTTTGTTAGCAGGAAGCTTGATATGGTATCAATTGGGAAAAATGGATGGGGTTGAATTAAGTAATTAATGGATAAATACTGCATACAAGAAAATAAAAAATAAAAAATGTAGACATATTTCACGTTAATCACAGATTTATTTTTTTGTTTAAAAGATAAGCTTTTTAAGAGATTGAATCTGAGAAAATATAAGATTGCCTTTATTTGTACATTTGTATTGTATATATGAATAATTATATATATAATATATATATATATATATAATATATATATATATAATTAATTCTAAATACAAATATAAATGAAGGCATCTTGATATTTTATTTATATATATAGTATATATTATATATGAGAAGTAAATACACAAACGATGTTTTTGATATGGTTTTTTTTTTAGCCGACAATTTTGGGAGAATATGGGCTTAATTAAAGTCGTACCTTATTTTGAAAGTTAATTAATTAATAACTAATTAATTAGGTGGGCAACCTATTCAAATATAAGGCTAAACAAATTGAGAAATCATCTCTGTATGTACATTTCTGTCTATAGGCCTCATCAGCAGAGCTATATAGGAAGAACCGCCTTGCGCGTGATTCAAACCCTGGCTGTCCAAGCTGACCAGGTGAGGACCGTTAACCCCTACACCAACCTATCTATACTCTGCTGATCGGGCCAATAGACAGAAAATTGTACATACAGAGATTGATTTCTCGATTGTTTAGCCTTATATTTGGATAGGTTTGCCTGCCTAATAATTATCAATTAATTAACTTCAAAATTAGGTAACGACTTTAATTAAGCCACATATTCTCCAAAAATATATATATTTATATAATAATATATATATATCTGTTCCCCTCTCCTCCTTACTCATTAAAGGACAAAAACCACAGTTATATATATACCAACTGCTGAATCACCTTCCAATTTGCGTTTGAAGACTTTCAGTGGAGAAAAAGTTGCATGAAGCTAGGTTTTCTGTGTGTACAGGAAGTGCTGCACTAAACACATCCTGTGGTTTACCAAAAACTGCTGATGTAAAAGTATCCAGAATTGCTTCATAATCTTGCTTTATTTATCTATTATATATTATATATTTTATATGGAGATGAGAGATAGAGAAAATTTTGAAGACCTAATCTGAGGTAAGAATTAGCATAGGCATATACATGAGATCATATGATGTGAGAATGTGTGAATACATATATATATATATAATACATATATACATACATGTGTGTGTCAGTGTCAAATTATCCTGATGTCCTTGTTGGTGAAACTTGAGTGGTTGACTTTTTTTTTGCTGATTTGATTCCTTACTGGCTCTGTCATGATACTTCCCAATATATATTATTCCAACTCTTTCAGTTTTTTTCTTTTTTTCCAAAAGTCAAAATTGGTGACTCATTCGCTTTTTTTTTTCTGGTCTGTTGAGTTTCTAAGGAATTAATACATATATATATATATATATATATAATTAATTATATATATATAATAAATATTTAAAAGTTTTAACATATCTATTTATTTGTTGACAAAGGAAATTCATGACCTTTTTGTTTCATGCGATAGCAATCGTCAGGTGAAATATATATTATATATTATATATATATATTACTATATAATAGAAGGCTTGGCTGATCAAGTACCAATTTGTGCATCGCAGGATGGATAATAAATTACCCTGTGCTCCCTGGAATTACTTGTAAATGTGGAGATGGGCAGACTTTGGTGAATAAGAAGCCACTTTCGTACAGGCCTCATTGTTGACTTTTGAGCTCACATTAATATTCTTTTAACTGTTGAACTTTTATTTTTTTATTTTTTTTTTATCAAGCAATGGCAATACTTGAACACAAGTTTGCTGCCATCCCCACATATATATATAATATATATATATATAATATATATATATATATAAGTCTTTTAGATTCTTTTTTTCAAAGTCTATACTAAGAGATACAGAAGAAATTCTGTCTCACATGAATATTGAAATTAAGTGTATTAGGAAAAGAAATGTCATATAAACAAAAAAATAATTGGAAGGAAGATGGCAACATAAAAATAAGTTACAAATTGG
>CM042151.1:13285264-13411560 GCA_023376005.1 Doryteuthis pealeii | reverse complement strand
AAGAGAGAGATGAAAGAGAGAGAGAGAGAGAAAGAGGAAAGAAAGAGAGAGAGAGAGAGAAAGAGAGAGAGAAGAGAAAGAGGAAGAAAGAAGAGAAGAAGAAAGAGGAAGAAGAGAGAGAGGGGGAAGAAAGAGAGAGAGGGAGAAAGAGAGAGGGAAAGAGAGAGGGGAGAGAAAGAGAAAGAGGGGGGGAGAAAGAGAGAGAGGGGAAGAGAGAGAGAGGGGAAAGAGAGAGAGGGAGAGAGAGGGGAAGAAAGAGAGAGAGAGAAAGAGGAGAAAGAAGAGGGGGAGAGAGAGGGGAGAAGAGAGGAGAGAGAAAGAGGAAGAAAGAGAAGAGGGGGGAAGAGAGAGAGAGAGGGGAAGGGAAGAGAGAGAGAGAAGAGAGAGAGAGGAGGAAGAGAGAGAGAGAGAGAGAGAGAGAGAAGAGAGAGAGAGAGAGAGAGAGTGAGAGGAGAAAGAGAGAGAGTGAGAGGAAGAAAGAGAAGAGAGTGAGAGAGAGAGAGAGAGAGAGAGAGAAGAGAGAGAGAGAGAGAGAAGAAGAAAAAAGAAAAAAGAGAGACAGAGAATGTGCACAGCAAGCAATGAGGAGGTTGAGGAAAGGATTGTCCTCTATTTCAGTCATGCATTCAAATTGAATAGAACTGCATGTAATATGCAAGTGTATGTATTTGTATGCCTTGTTTTGTCTCTTTATGGATCTCTGCCTATGCGCTTGATATTTACGCTGTAAAAGTATACCTTTCATATTCTACATATACAAACAAATGCCCAAGGGAAGAAAATAGGTATATGTTCCTATCATTTACAACAAAGTCTGTGATCTATGTATTTACATATGTATATCCTAGCACTCTAAAGCATTTAATTCAGTGCATACATAAATATTTTTCCCTTCACCATGACTGAAAAACAATTTGGCTTGTAGACATTTCAGTTTAGTTTTAATTCTCTTCATACATTTCAAATAGTCTTGTTAAATTTTAAACTAAAAAAAGACAAATATGGATAATGCACTGGTCTAATGGTCATCCTCACAGAAAATGGACCAAACAAGGTCAAATTTGACTGGTTGAAGGATTTTAATAGCATGTCAACCTATCTAGGGTTATTTTATGCCTAGAGGTTAGGGAAATGCATTCCTTGTACAGTCATATTTACATTTTTTGTGTAGTTGTTTAAGAGGTTTTTTTTGTTTTTGTTTTTTTTTGCACATGGTCCTATCAAATATGAATAATTATTAAATAGATCTATTTGACCTATAGATGTGACGGTGTCAAATCCTGCCAGTGGTGAGCGGGTTGGGTATATTGGGGCCTTTCACAGGCTGTAATGGTTAGCGAGCAAGATTAATAGACCATTGATAGTGAGTTTGATTCTCACTGGGCAACCCCTAATTCTGGCCTTGTGCCATATCAAAGCTAAGAAAATAATTAGATGGGAACTATGCAAGGATGATGCATGTTTCTGGAACAAATACAGGAAGCAGGACCCAACAAAAAAGCTGCTGAACAGCTGCTTACCTCCTATTACACAAACCATCCAAGTAAGATGAACAAGGCATACTGGACACTGCTGGAGAAGTAAGGGTGAACTCATACGTGACATTCCCCTGTAGACACCTACACATGGACATACCAGGGTAGGCTAACCAGCAAAAACCTACATCAACCAGCTCTGTGGAGATTCTGTATTGTTACATAATCTATGCAGTTGCATAAGATTATTGTCAATCCCCTGTACTTCTAAAGGGATGGCCCTTTTCATATCACGGGCGGGAATTTCCATGGAAGATTACAGAAAGCCCGCGAAATATGTGAAGTCACGTGGGACCTGGTTGGGTCCTCAGTTTCAGTTTGGACATCAGGCAGAGAAGATGTCCTGCCTTAACTGGAACTCACTGCATACGTGCGCTATGTTAGTCAGATGTTTAGTTGCATGAAATGTTTAGTTAAGTAAATAAAAGCTTACGAAAATACATGGTTTTGTGGTTGGTGAATGTCTTGGTAACAAGACTGATCTAGAAGAAGAAATGAGTTAAGTGCGACCAGCCACCAAGACGAAGTCCAGACATTAAAAGAGATGTTAGAAGAGACGCTAGAAGAACTTAAGATATCAAAGACGCCAGAAGAAGTATAGAAGAAAGTAAAGAAAGAGGTATACAACAGTATGTCCATGCAGCATACCTGCCAGAAGCAATGACTGATAGAGATGAATGGTGAGAGTCATAAGAATTCATGCTGTCAACAGATGATGATGATGATGATGATGATGTGGAATTTCCACAGGTACATCCAGTATAGGAATAAATGTAGTAGCTGAATTTACTGATAATACAGTAATACAATTTGAAGGTTTCAATTAAACTATCAGCATTTTCTGGTGTGTTCTCAAGATTACTCATGAAATTGGTGTATTTTAACAGGATCTGTGGATATTCATTCATTATCCTTTATTTCCTAATCATGTGCTGACAAGGGACTTTTAATGAGAGGCAACAAAAGGTTAGCTTCTATCATCTGCAAGTTGGTTAACACAAAACAAAAATTTAATGATGTTTCTTCTAGTGTGGTACAGATGGGCCCATCATCAGCTGTCAAGTTTAAGAATTCAGTCATTCCCACTCTTTCTGATAACAACTCCTTGTGCGCGTGTACAAGATATTAACTCTTCACCTCTAATAAAGTACAATGCAACACTTGATTCTCATTACAGTTATCTTGTAGAAAACAGCAGGATTAATAGTATCTTAATATTTATCACTTTAAAGTAATAATGATAATAATGTTTGCCCAATCCGGGGCAGAAAAAACATTGTTTCAGTTCAGAAGAAAAGAATTTGTCATCTCGTGGACTTTGATCTTCATGCAGAGTGCAGTTAAAAGGAAACTTAAAAACAGGATAAATACTTGAACCAAGCCAGAGAACTGAAAAGTTATTGTTTAGTTTAGTTTCTTTGTTTAGTGGCATATCAACCTTTGTGGGTTATTTAATACCAAAGTTGTACTGTTCAAACCCATAGCTGGAGGATGAAGTAAGCTCCTACCTTTCCCAAGAGTATTAGTCCAAAAGTGAATGTAATAGTGTGACTAGAGTTCAAACCAGCTTACTATAATCTTGCAGTCCAGCATGTTAGCCGCTATGCCATAGGGACTACCCACCCCTAAAAAAGTTATGAAATATGGTGTCAGTGATACCAATAATAAAACTCTCTCTCTCTCAAAAAAAAAGTTCCCAAAAACCTGAAAAAGAGACTGGGGAAACTGACCAGATGGGGGAAGGATTGAAACCATTCAGATTACACCACTGTTGAGATTAGCTAGAATACTGAGTAGAGTCCTGGTGACCTGATGAGACTTGCTGTTATTTAAACTTCAGTGAAGGTCAAAAACCCATTATCAGGCATGCCAACAACCTAGATTCCTTTGACTCTCTTTCACCATTCATCCCTATCAGATATTACTCTTTGTTAGTCCTCTAGACGGTATCAAGTGTCTGCACAAAGCTGTGGTATGTAAGTTATCTAAGTCAGACAAGCAAGACATGCTAGGCACTGTAAGAAAAAACTCATGATATCTGGACTCCTGTACATGGACATACCAGTGCTGGCTGACAAGCAAAAATTTACAAAAACCTATACGGAATCTAATATATATAACAGCATGTGGTGTAATTGCTATTGTTGAAGGAAATGGCTATGGCAACATGAGTTCAAATCCTGGATGAGGTTGTTTGCATATCACATAGTACTAATACCCTTGGGAAAGGTATGAAACCAACTATTCTCTCTTCAACTATGGGTAAATTTTAGGGTAGACAGGGCTCTTTAACTTTACTTAGGCAACCAGTCTAGGAGAAGAAAACTGAATTAAAATCTGTTAAACTCCACTTAATAAATTGATCTTGTATCACATATTATTCATGTGGAGGGGTTGGTAAAAATCTAATAATAATGCCATGATACAAGTTTTAAAGAAACAATTTTTGTGTTCATTGTAAAAATCCTTGTTTTACAATCTGTTCAGTTTTGGACCCACTGGAGTGACAGGGTGTAATAGATTTCTATTTTTTTCTCAGATTAGTTCATTTGAATTGGTATGCAGGGATATGTATCTATTTTGGGGTGTATGATGAAATTTGTTAGGCTTGAAAAATATTGCTTTTATCCATGATTGCATCAAATTTTCATCACTCCCAGACATTGTTGTCTTGACTGTCGATTAGTTGTTCTACGGCCATTATCTATGATGGACGTAACCCAGGAAGCATATAAAAATTGTAATGCTACACGAAGACACTGGCAATCCTTAGATTGTGGATATTATAATTATAACAAAATTATCTCACTTTTTTTTCAGTTAAATTGCACAAGGTCTATGTATTTCTTATTAAGAAAATCCCCAAAGAGAATCAAAGAAATTGAGTTGATACTATTTTCTCTTCATTTGTGAGTGTATGGATATATGTCAGCAGAGTAGGGATAAGATGACTAATGGCCAGGAAAAATGAAATGCATGGTGTGGATGGGGTCCAGGCTGTGATCTGACCTCCATGTTCTAACGGATTACCCCGAGATGGACTATTAATGATGAGAAAGCTTTGACACCATTCTCTTTTACTCTTGTTCTTTCTACCACTTTCTTATTCCATATTCCCCACCCCTATTTCTTTTTTTTATTTAATCTGTAAGTCACTTATTCTCCCTCTATTTGTTCCTTCTCTATGTACTTTTATCTCTTCCTTTTTATTTATTCTTACTCCCATCTTACCTTCCTACACTTTCACTTTTCTCTTCCTCTTCACATTCTTTGACTCCCTTGCCCTCTCTCTCTTTCAGTCTATCTCCCTTTGTTTTGCCTTCTCTCTCCTGAATCTCCACACCTTCCCTTACATTCACGCATATCAAGAACTGAATCGATATCTCCCAGCATTAAAAGAATCACAGATTTTTTTCCAACGCCTGAAAATTATCAACACACTTGGCACCTACTGCTGCCACACCATTTCTGATTTTATTTCCACTACCCAAGACTGACCCTCAGATCCCAGAACTAACAAAGAGGCTCACTTGATTTTAACTACCAAAGGTCCACTCTCCTTTTTGTTATAACTGATTGTTTTTGGATATAAAAAGAAACTTAATACTTTTGGCTATTATTTGTAAGAATATAAAATCACTCAAAGATAGGAAGGACTTGAATTTACATGCTTAGATATAATTGCATTGTATTGGTAGATATTTAGATCAGCTGCAATAAAGCCATAGTTAGCAAGCTTGTATTACACGCCATTGCTAGTAAGTTTATTATCTAACTATTACAAAAATGCTGCATTCTGCTGGATAAGAATCAAATTTGCAAGTATCAGGTTGTTTGCAAGAGAATTATGACAGATGATTTCATCTTTGAAGCCATGGTTAGTAAATTTGATATTCTGTGTGTTACAAAACTAGACTAAAATTTGTGACTATTAAGGTTTCTGCTGGAGAATTATCATGTTATCACTGTAAAATTATGGTAAAAAATAACAGAATGATATCTAAATAGTGGAGGAACTGATGTTGGTTTAACGGTATATTAAACCTTGTTGGGTTATTTTATATCAAATTCAATTTCTCTGAATGTTTGATATACGGCTTGAAGATTAGTATTATCTGCATTATTCAGACTATTGTCCCCATCTTCATTGTTACTTATACAACGTTCCGTGATGGCTCCCGAATATGACAAGACAGTTCCTGAGTTTGAAAAGAAGGTTCCCGAGTCCGACAAGGTTCCCGAGTCCGACAAGAAATACCTGAAGAAGGCCGGAGGGCATATTGGCCGAAACGTTGTACAAGTAACAATGAAGATGGGGACAATAGTCCGAATAACGCAGATAATACTATATCAAATTCAGTTTGACAATTATGGTTTCTAATTATATATTGTAGGAAAATTTATCTTTACAATCATTTTAAGCAAATAAACACTTCATTACCTTAAAGGAGAGTCCCATGGCATAGTGGTAACATGCTGCATTGGGACATCATAGTAAGTGAGTTTGAACTCCAGTCACACTATTACATTCACTTTTGAACCCTTGAGAAAGGTATGAACCCCCTTATCCTTCAAGCTATGAGTTAAATAGTACTACTACTATTCTTCTACAAGGATGGCTTTGGCATTAAATGACCCATGAAGGTTGATATGCTATTAAACTAAAGAAACCATTACCTTAAACTGCTTTAAAAAATGACATCCTGTCACATCCTGCTTATGTGGAGGGGTTCGTAAATACAGATATACAAAAATTGAATTATTATAATACAAAGTTATCTTTTTAAACAAAGTCTAGGAAACAGGGATCAGTTTTGATTATGGGTGAAAACTTGGAATTAAGAAAAAGAAAATCTTAAACTAAAGATATTATTTGTCTTAATATTTTATACAATTATAAAATTATACAAAAAAAGATATAAAGATTTTAAGGTCTTTCATAAATTTTGAAGCCCTCTGAGAAAGAGAGAAGAAAGTTATCTAACAAAAAAGATAGTGAGTATGTGTGCATATGTCTAAGTGCATTTTAGAGAAAGAGAAATAAACAAAGGTCTAGATCCATGCATACATCACAGTTGGTAGGCTTAAGTTTTTCATTGGAGGGTAATTTAATGGTTTGCATGTTTCACGCAGGGATTCGATCGAGTCAAAATGATTAAAAGAGAAAAAAAAGACATATTACAAAAAAAAAAAAAAAAAAATACAACATTCAAGACAAAAGCTAATAAATATATACAAAGCAGAAAAGAAAAGGCATGAATTAAACTGTTGTAAAAATTCCGATGCTAAGTTTAGAATGAACAGAACAAGCTTAACATCTCCCACAAAATTGGTGCACAAGAAATTAAACAAAATTAAGTAACAGAATAAAAAGGAAGAAGCTAATATTCTTTCTTTGAGGTTTTTTAAATTCTTTCTTTTATTAAAGCAGTGGAAAATGTGAACGTGTTAGTTTAGAAGGTCAGGGTAAAGAAGAAGGACATGTAACAAAGAAATTAGAAAGATAAAGGGTGAGAAAAAAGATATAGGGTGTGTATATATTAATTAGTAATATTTATGTATAGAATAAAAGGAAAATAATATATCAAAGGAAAATTAAATGAATAATTATAGAGTAATAATAATGACAATGTTGGAGAGGAGGGTTAATAAGGGATGACTATGCACAAGGTATGGGCTAACCAGAGAAGACAACGCCCAAGATGTGGGCTAACAAGGGAGACAACGCCCAAGTGTAGGCTAACAAGGGAAGACACACCCAAGGTGTGGGCTAACAAGAAATGACAACACCCAAGGTGTGGGCTAACAAAGAATGACTATTCCAAGGTGTGGGCTAACATGTAGTGACTATTTAAGGTGTGGGCTAACATGTAGTGACTATTTCCAAGGTGTGGGTTATGAGTGAACTACTTCCAAGGTGTGGGCTAATGAGGAATGACTACTTCCAAGGTGTGGGCTAATGAGGAATGACTATTTCCAAGGTGTGGGCTAACGAGGACGACTACTTCCAAGGTGTGGGCTAATGAGGAATGACTACTTCCAAGGTGTGGGCTAACAAGGAATGACTACTTCCAGGTGTGGGCTAATGAGAATGACTACTTCCAAGGTGTGGGCTAATGAGGAATGACTACTTCCAAGGTGTGGGCTAACAAGGAATGACTACTTCCAAGGTGTGGGCTAACAAGGAATGACTACTTCCAAGGTGTGGCTAACGAGATAACTATGTCCAATGCGTGGGTTAATGAAGGATAACTATGCCTAAGGTGTGGGCAAAAAGAAATAGTGCATTGAGAGGTCCAAATTCCCTCCTGTAATTTCAGTGGCCATGTTTTCTAAAAGTCAGAGTCTTCTAAAATCAGAGTCTTCCAACATTTTTACAAATTTAGAGTCTTATAGCTTAAAGACTTGTATACTACACAAAGAAATGTAATTAAAATCTTAAAAGAAAAATAATATCAACATTTCTTTTGTGCTCTCTCTACTTCACTTTGTGGTATTTTTATTTTCAATTTATTTTCCTTTGAACTTTTTAATCTTATGTTTACTGAAGTGAGTCGAAAGGATTTCAGTTGACTATTGTTCCTGCAATTTGCCAATACAATTGATGCAGCCATTTAAAGCACAGATAAATAGGATTTATTTATTTAATATAGTGTAAATGGAAGTGTGTATTGTAATGGTTATCATTATAGGAAATGGCCTTAGTAACCCAAGTTCAAATTCTGGACAAAGCTGTTTACATTTCATATAGCACTAATACTTTTGTAAAAGGTATGAACCTAACTATTCTCCCTCTAGCTATGTGTAATTAGTAGGGTAGACTGGGCTCTTTAACCCTGGTCAGGTTACCAGTCTGGGAGAAGGAAAACTGAATTCAAACTTGTTAAATTCTGCTTAAGAACTGACCTTGTGTCCCACCCGGCTCATACAGAGGGGTAGGTAAATATATATTATATAAATTCGGTAAATAGGAAGTGATTTGACATTGAACTTAATTGCTATCTTCAGCAGCCTTTAAGTGAGGGTTATACTGAATATATTTTGTTACTAGTATTGATAATGATGAAAAAATAATAATTAAAATAAATTCCCTATAAAATAATCATCTTGTAACTTAGGAGTATTAATGAAAAAAATTATTGTTAATAAAATAGATTCCTACAACATGAATAACAATTTAATGATAGCAAAATGATATTAAAATAAAACAAAGATGAAAATACAAGGAGAAAATTTAAATTATTTTCATTATTATCATTTTCTAATTAATAATCAGAATGTTGATAATTATAGAATTTTATTTTAAAAGGAAACACCAGGAAAATAGAAATTTAAAAAAAAAAAGATTTTTTTCACCTCAAACTTGAAAGTAATTATCTTTTTTCCTTCCCCCCTTTTTTTCTTTCCTGACAATGGCAAGCCAAGGGGAGAAGTGGGTGGGTTAGAAAGGGAAAGGAAGTGTCAGGGAAGACACGTTCTTGAATTAACAACGACAAAATCCAATTCGCCAGTTTGACCTTTGAAACCCCCAAAATGGCTGTCATGAGTGACAGCCTATTTCACGGGAGCTAGTCACGTATTTATAAATAAAATGTGCACACATTATTAAATCAGATTGCGGTAGGGTGGCACAATGGCAACAAACATGGAATCTGCCCTTATAATCAGCGGGAACAAGGGCACTCCTACTATGCAAAATACAGCAGATTCACAAGGGTCTACTGAAGAATATGATGCTCATCTCATGTATTGACACGTCAGGGTCAATACATAACATTCTATAGTCCCATTTTAGTGTCATAACCTATCAGACCATTAGTATGCCAAGCCAAGTAATTCACCTTTCATGGCATCACTTAAAACAATCAAACTTGCCATCTCCTTTCCCAGTAACTTATAACAGATTATACTAGGTTACATGGTACTAGCAGCAAAGAACAATCTCTGAATTAATCTATTATTCAATGATTGATTGGTTTTATAGCATGCCAACACTTTTGTTGTTTTTTTTAATGCACAAGTTAGTTTTTTGTTTTATGGTTTCAACTAACTAATCATTATTATCATTTATAAGCAAGTAACTTTTCTTTATGTTTATGATTTATACACAATTATATAGTTTCAAGTAATTGTTCCTATTTAATAATAATAATCATTTGCATACAGTTGTATGATTTGAAGTATTCCTATCTAATATTAATATTTTGCATACTATTATATGGTTTCAAGTTGCTAATAACAATAATAATTTTTTATAAACAAATATAGTTTTGAGTAAATATTTTTAATACAAATAATTTGTACACATTAAATTGTTTAAGGTATTCCTATCTAATACTAATAGAGGATTTCCTGTAGTCTCGTGGCTAATATACTGGACTGGGATATCATAGTAATTAAGTTTAAACTCAAAGTCATGTTATTATGTTCATCTTGGGACTAATGCCCTCGGGAAAGGTTGACAGTTCAAGACCAGAGAGCTGATAAAAAAAAAAGATTTAAAAAATCGAAACCCCAAAACACAACTAACTAATTTCATTTGAAATAACTGATTCCAGTATTAAGAGTGTTTCTTCATAAAGGTATTACATGTTTTTTTCAAAACTCAGTATATTTAGAATTAATCTTTGTTCTTCCTTAAAAAAAATACTTATATCCGCTAAAATATTTTAAACCTATCTAAACCTGACAAACCTATGAATAACAGTGTTGGTCACTACTAGAATAGGCTCAGGCCTAATTAGTGATCATTCTCGACACATTAATCATTTCTTGTTTTTTTTTGTAAAAATGTGTGAAAATAAATGTTTCTTTCTTCTTTCTTTCTCTTAAACCTTTTTAACAACTTCTAAGGAAATAAACAACAAGGGTCCAGATTTGATAAATGATGTTGGTTGCGGTCAATTCACTTTCCCCACTGGACAGACTATTGTTGTTTGCTTTGCTTCAATTACAGCTGAAAGGTCACTATGATAATTTATCATTCCCCCACAATAACCGACATTTGTGCTAATGTGCCATATGGTAATTCTAATATCACTTTAATCAAAGACAATATCCCAGAATGATTTAATAAACCGATATCCTATTTCTCACACATCTTCTGTACAGAGTCTAGACATCCTGACTTGTACTGACCTCACTGAGTGAATTACGTGTAGACATCAATAAATCTGTTGGATGTCTCATGAAGTATAATTGTTAAAAGATCTAGAGCTAGGCTAGCGGACAATTGTTAGAGAATTCAATCCTCATTGGGTCCACCATACTTCTGGTTTCAGTTTCTTCATTTCATGGCATATCAACCTTCATAAGTTATTTAATACTAAACTATCCTTGTAGATGAACTGTAGTTGTACTATTTGACCTATAGTTCATCCCAAGGATATTAGTCCAAAAGAGAATGGAATGGCGCTACTGGAGTTTGAACCTGCTTACAAGGATGTTGAAGTCTGGCTCATTAACCATTATGCCACAGGGACTCTCCCCCATACTTCTGGCTTTGTGCTGAGCTAAGCTTGATAAGTCACTATATCAATGTCTAGCATTATGATGAAAAAACATTCAACACAAATACAGGGTCTGACAAAATGATCTCCTGGATTAAAAATTGTTGCCATAGAGACTCAATGGTGATGTCCAAGTGTGAATTATATAAAGATGAACATTTGGCATTTGTGATTGAAACTTAAAAAAAAAAAAAAGAAAAGACAACTTGTAATGCAGCAATTATTTTATAAACGTTTTGACGTAAGACAACATAGATCTATCAACTCGTGATTATTTCCTCTGAGGACACCTGAAGGTTTCAGTCTTTAGACATAAACTGTAGACAACAGACAAAATGAAAGATTTTATTTGTCATGAAATTGCAGCAATACCAGAAGCATTTTCTAAGTGAGCACTGCATAACTTCTTTAATTACACACTTACATACACCTTCACAGGTGTAATTTTATAAAAGATTGAAAAAATACAAGTTCCATTTATGAGTGATGTTTAAAATTACATATTGTTGGATTTACTTCCACTTTTTCTTCATACCTTCACATGTATACATACACACCTACATACACCTTCACATGCATACACTCCTACATACACTATATGTATATTATATATATGTATATATAAACACACACCATATGTATATATATGTATATATAAACACACATCTACATACACCATATGTATATATAGTGTATATATATACATATGGTGTATGTAGATGTGTATGTGTGTATATACATATGGTGTGTGTAAGTGTGTGTTTATATATACATATAGTGTATGTAGGAGTGTATGCATGTGAAGGTGTATGTAGGTGTGTGTATATACATGTGAAAGTATGAAGAAAAAGTAGAAGTAAATCCAACAATATGTAATTTTAAATGGAACTTGTATTTTTTCAACATACACCATATGTATATACACCCACACACATCTACATACACCATATGTATATACATATACACACACACCTACATACACAATATGTATATATATATATATATATATATATATACCACACCTACATACCTATTTAAGTCAAATAGAACAGTTTGAAAAATGATTAGTTGGAACCATATAACTGTTTACAAATTAATAATAATTACTGTAAAATTATAAGGGGAGCCCAATGGCCTGTTGGCTAACATGCTGGACTGCAACATCATAGTAAGTGAGTTAACTTCAATTGCACTATTAAATTCACTTTTGGACTAATAACCTTGGGAAAGGTATACACCATCACCCCCAGCCATGGGTTAAATAGTACCAATAATGTTCTACAAGGATTGTTTTGGCATTGATAACCATGAAGGTTGATATGTCATTAAACAAAGAAACAAGCCATTTAAATTTATAATTGTTTACAAAGAATTATCATTAGTTATTTTAAACCATATTATTGCTTGAAAAAAAAAAAAAGATTAACTTTTAGCATTAAATAACTCAATAAGGTTTGACATGCTATAAAACTAACCATCTAAATATTAATCAGTATATATTTAAAAAAAAAGTTATCAATGTTTTTAGTGAATTTTAGGTAGAGTCTGAACTCTATACTGAAAGAAAAAGTGAAATTCTGGTGGTTCTGCCAGATTTAAATGGAGAGAGTGCACAAAACCATTCAACCGGTTGACCTTGTCTCCCGGGAGACACGAGATACCTGAAAGCTTAACCACCTGACCAGATCTATGATCGATCTCGTCAGAGAGCAGTTACTGGAATGTAGGTAAGTAAAAACACTCCAGGGAGCAACACTTCCCCATCTTGCTGCCTCAAATCATCTGTTTTGGCCCAAGTTTAGCACTTGTTTGCTTTCCTCTTTTCAGTTTACAATATTGGTTTACAAATCTATTTGGTTTCAGAATCACAAACAACTCATACTACAAAATACATGCTTCAGAAACTCCTTGATCGATATTGTTTCATTTAAGGTGACGGGCTAGGATTCTTTGATGATACCAACATTCTCTCCTATCTTCAGACAGCTCACTGAGGAAAATACTACAAGCTTAGAATCTGTTCAGTTCCAACTGTAAACATCAGGAAGCAAGCTATAATTGTTTTATTTGCATCTTCATAGACATAAAAATAATTTTTCTTGGTAGGTTGATTGGTGAAGGATATCCTACATATTCTACATCTGTCTGAATAAAAAAAGAAACCCATGCCAAATCAGATTTTCAACTTGTATTTTACCAAAGATTCCTGAGCTACTTTTATATTTGTCAAAGAGAAAATTCATGTTCTTCACCTTAAGTGCTTTGGGAGAAGTACTATGCGTAAATTGATCTTTGGCGCCAGGACAAATTACAATTCAATAGCCCCCCCTCCTCCATACACCACACACTATATATAAGAAAAAATATTCAGAGGATATATTTTTTTTATATATGATACATCCTTTGAATATTGTTTTTTCTTATTTATATTTACTAGTATTGGATTTATTTCCATTTCTCTCTCATATATATATATATATTATATATAATATATATAGTCTATATTCACAAACTTACTTCACATGGGAAGAAACAGTTGTTTGGTGACAATTTACTGTACAACCCAACTCCATATATTATATATAATATATAAATAATATATAGATATATATATATTTGTAAATGCTGAAGTCAAGCATAAACATTTCAATTTATTAGAAAACCTTGATCAGGACATTAGGATGAATATGGTCTAAGTTGAGTTAGAATTCTTTTTAAAATGAAAACGAAAGATGAGGAAGAGCTAGAGAGATTTTTTTTGTCTTTTTTTTTTCAGCACCATAATCATCCTAAATGAAGGCATTATAACACACCGTTTTAACATCGACAAATACAAATAAAATCATCATTGGAATATGTTTTTCCTTATTTATATTTCTACATACTGTCAGATTTATTTTTCCACTTTTTCTACCCTATATTATATAACATGAATATAGGCACACACGCATGCGTGCATATATATAATATTATATATAGACACATATACATAAATATAGACATATATATTTATATGTACATACAGTATAGGCTTAGATATTTATATATACATTAAACAAAGAAACAAAAATAATCATCTAAAAAGTAAAAATAGGTAAACAGATTTAAGATCACTCTCTAGTCATTTCATTTCTCTGGATCATCTTCTATTAATAATGGAGATTCGCTTCTGGTTTTTGTCTGTAACAAAAATTACGTCACTGCTTATGTCACATTACAAAATCGTCATAACATAGAATGAATCACCTCAAAATTTGAACATGCAGCATTAGACAGTCCTCATTGGCTTTTAAAACAAGTTTTAATAAAATACATGACTGGTATTATATATCTATATATAGTTTGTTTTTATTTTAATACATATTCAAAGTTTACATTTCAAATTGTTTTATTTTTAATCCTTTAATGAATTTGATGATTTTATTTACTTAGTGTACAAACTCGCTGACATTGAATTTTTTTACTCCCCACTCCTCAGGCAATATGTTTCAAAAATCTATTTTTTACATCGCCCGGTGGGCGTTTTTTATTTTGTACTAGTCCATTTAAGGATCTTGATTGTAAATTTAAAAAAAAGTTTACACCTAAGGAAATGCTAAAGGTAATTGTTACTATTAAAAAAACAAAAACAAATCCACACAAAAAGTAATTTATCTGTTATACTTTCTGCACGCGTTTGTTTTATTCCTTGATCCCCTAAACTGACCCTACAGAAGCAAAATAATCAACTAGTGTTATCTGTGTCCCATGAGATGCATAATTCACAGACCTCATGATATCTATATCAAATCTGTACGAATGCATCTCCTCTATAGACAGCTAAATGGCTTAATTTAGAGCTACCAAAATTTAGTATGCCTAATTACTGAACCTGAGGGGAGGGGTTATTCCTAATAACAAATGTGTTCTTTGTGGAGAAAGGTAGGTTGTGGAACAATAATCAGCCCAGAAGCCATGTTGCTGCAAGATGTAACTCATCATACATATTTAGAATTACAATTTTGAAAGAAAAATAATGTCTTACTAAAAATAATTATTGATATTTTGATTAAATCTTATAATTAGGTTAAAATGGTAATTCTTCAGATGGAGACATAAAATAATCACCATTATTACTAAGTTAGAACTAACAACACAGACAACATCAAAGTATTTTTTTTAAAAATTTAAAAAATCAATAAATTTATGTGTCACTCGCTTAAAGGAAAAAAAAAAGAAGAATTCTCTAACAAAACTATGAACTTTTTTTGCAGAACAATATTAATTTGATAAGATAAAAATAATTTGGTAATTTTTTTTTTTTTTAATGCGTATTTATCTTTTGCACGGATAATTACCAGTTTTAAATGTCTGAACAAATTTCAATTTCCCAACAAGAATTATTACAACTGTGTGTTAAATAGATTGAAGAAAAATTTTAAAATATTTGTTTGTTCGTCTTGCTGAGTCGTCAACTGCTACCCTTGTAGACTAGTACATCGCTAATGAACTATTACAAAAGGGTAATGGTTAACAATGTAATTATTTATTTGTTTTAAGGCAGCATCAACCATCATGGTTATTTAATGCCAAATCCATGCTATAGAAGAACAGTAGTTGTATTACACAAAGGGTAATGGTTAACAACAATATATAATATTTATTGTTTTAAAAAGGCACATCAACCATCATGGGTTATTTAATGCCAAATCCATGCTAGTAGAAGAACGTAGTGGTATTACACAAAGGGTAATGGTCACAATTCTAATTATTTATTTGTTTTAAAGGCACATCAACCATCATGGTTATTTAATGCCAAATCCATGCCTAGTAGAAAGAACAGTAGTGGTATTACACAAAGGGTAATGGTCAACAATCTAATTATTTTTTTGTTTTAAAGGCACATCAACCATCATGGGTTAAATTTAATGCCAAATCCATGCTAGTGAAGAAAGTAGTGGTATTACAAAGGGTAATGGTTACAATCTAATTATTTATTTGTTTTAAGGCACATAAACCATATGGGTTATTTAATGCAAATCCATGCTAGTAGAAGAACAGTAGTGGTATTACACAAGGGTAATGGTCAACAATCTAATTATTATTTGTTTTTAAGGCACTCAACCATCATGTTATTTAATGCCAAATCCATGCAGTAGAAAAAAGTAGTGGTACTTTTGGTATAATATTTACCAACTCCCTCCGCACGAGCAGGATATGACACCAGGTCAATTTCTTAAGTGGAAAGTTCAACAGGTTTGAATTCAGAGATTTTCCAACTACATGGATTTGCTTAAAATAACACATGATGGTTGATGTGCCTAAAACAATAAATAATTAGATTGGTTGAACCATTACTTTGTGTAATACCACTACTGGTTCTCTACTAGCATGGATTTGGCATTAAATAACCCATGATGGTTGATGTGCCTTAAAAACAAATAAATAATTAGATTGTTACCATTACCCTTTGTGTAATACCATACTGTTCTTCTACTAGCATGGATTTGGACATTAAATAACCATGATGGTTGATGTGCCTTAAACAATAAAATAAATTTAAGATTGTTGACCATTACCCTTGGTGTAATACCCTACTGTTCCTTCTATAGCTGGATTTGGCATTAAATACCCATGATGGTTGATGTGCCTTAAAAACAAATAATAATTAGAATTGTTGACCATACCCTTTGTGTACCACTACTGTTCTTCTTACTAGCATGGATTTGGCATTAAATAACCCATGATGGGTTGATGTGCCTTAAACAAATAAATAATTAGATTGTTAACCATTACCCTTTGTGTAATACCAACTACTGTTCTTCTACTAAGCATGGATTTGGCATTAAATAACCCATGAATGGTGATGTGCCTTAAAACAAATAATAATTACATTGTTAACCATTACCTTTGTGTAATAGTTCATTAGCTGATGTAACTAGTCTACAAAGGGTAAGCAGTGACGACTCAGCAAGACGAACAAACAAATATTTTTAAAATTTTTCTTCAATCTATTTAACACACAGTTGTATAATTCTTGTTGGGAAATTGAAATTTGTATCAGACATTTAAAACTGGTAATTATCCGTGCAAAGATAAATACGCATTAAAAAAAAAAAAATTACAAATTATTTTTATCTTATCAAATTAATATTGTTCTGCAAAAGTTCATAGTTTTGTAGAGAATTCTTCTTTTTTTTTTCCTTTAAGCGAGTGACACATAAATTATTGATTTTTAAATTTTAAAAAAAATACTTTTGATTTGTTGTCTGTGTTGTTAGTTCTAACTTAGTAATAATGTGTAATTATTTTATGTCTCCATCTGAAGAATTACCATTTAACCTAATTAGTAATATTTAATCAAATATCAATAATTATTTTAGTAAGACATTATTTTCTTTCAAAATTGTAATTCTAAATATGTATGATGAGTTCATCTTGCAGCAACATGGCTTCTGGCTGATTATTGTTCCACAACCTACCTTTCTCCACAAAGAACACATTTGTTATTAGGAATAACCCCTCCCCTCAGGTTCAGTAAATTAGGCATACTAAATTTTGGTAGCTCTAAATTAAGCATTTAGCTGTCTATAGAGGAGATGCATTCGTACAGATTGATATAGATATCATGAGGTCTGTGAATTATGCATCTCATGGGACACAGATAACATAGTTGATTATTTGCTTCTGTAGGGGTCAGTTAGGATCAAGGAATAAAAAAAACGCGTGCAGAAAGTATAACAGATAAATTACTTTTTGTGTGGATTTGTTTTTGTTTTTTTAATAGTAACAATTACCTTTAGCATTTCCTTAGGTGTAAACTTTTTTTTAAATTTACAATCAAGATCCTTAAATGGACTAGTACAAAATAAAAAACGCCCACCGGGCGATGTAAAAATAGATTTTTGAAACATATTGCCTGAGGAGTGGGAGTAAAAAAATTCAATGTCAGCGAGTTTGTACACTAAGTAAATAAAATCATCAAATTCATTAAAGGATTAAAAAATAAAACAATTTGAAATGTAAACTTTGAATATGTATTAAAATAAAACAAACTATATATAGATATATAATACCAGTCATGTATTTATTAAAACTTGTTTTAAAGCCAATGAGGACTGTCTAATGCTGCATGTTCAATTTTGAGTGTTTCATTCTATGTTATGACGATTTTGGGTAATGTGACATAAGCAGTGACGTAATTTTTGTTACGACAAAACCAGAAGCGAATCTCCATTATTAATAGAGATGATCCAGAGAAATGAAATGACTAGAGAGTGATCTTAAATCTGTTTACCTATTTTTTACTTTTTTAGATGATTATTTTTGTTTCTTTGTTTAATGTATATATAATATCTAAGCCTATACTGTATGTACATATAAATATATATGTCTATATTTATGTATATGTGTGCATATATATATATATATATATATATGCACGCATGCGTGTGTGCCTATATTCATGTTTATATATATATAGGTAGAAAAAGTGGAAATAAATCTGACAGTATGTAGAAATATAAATAAGGAAAAACATATTCCAATGGATGATTTTATTTGTATTTGTCGATGTTAAAACGGTGTGTTATAATGCCTTCATTAGGATGATTATGGTGCTGAAAAAAAAAGACAAAAAAATCTCTCTAGCTCTTCCTCATCTTTTCGTTTTCATTTTAAAAAGAATTCTAACTCAACTTAGACCATATTCATCCTAATGTCCTGATCAAGGTTTTCTAATAAATTGAAATGTTTTATGCTTGACGTCAGCATTTACAAATATATATATATCTATATATTATTTTATATATTATATATATATATGGAGTTGGGTTGTACAGTAAATTGTCACCAAACAACTGTTTCTTCCCCATGTGAAGTAAGTTTGTGAATAGACTATATATATATATATATATATATATATAAGAGAGAAATGGAAATAAATCCAATAACTAGTAAATATAAATAAGAAAAACAATATTCAAAGGATGTATCATATATAAAAAAAAATATATCCTCTGAATATTTTTTCTTATATATAGTGTGTGTGTATGGAGGAGGGGGGGCTATTGAATTGTAATTTGTCCTGGCGCCAAAGATCAATTTACGGCATAGTACTTCTCCCAAAGCACTTAAAGGTGAAGAACATGAATTCTCTTTGACAAATATAAAAGTAGCTCAGGAATCTTTGGTAAAATACAAGTTGAAAATCTGATTTGGCATGGTTTCTTTTTTTATTCAGACAGATGTAGAATATGTAGGATATCCTTCACCAATCAACCTACCAAGAAAAATTATTTTTATGTCTATGAAGATGCAAATAAACAATTATAGCTTGCTTCCTGATGTTAACAGTTGGAACTGAACAGATTCTAAGCTTGTAGTATTTTCCTCAGTGAGCTGTCTGAAGATAGGAGAGAATGTGTTGGTATCATCAAAGAATCCTAGCCCGTCACCTTAAATGAAAACAGATATCGATCAAGGAGTTTCTGAAGCATGTATTTTGTAGTATGAGTTGTTTGTGATTCTGAAACCCAAATAGATTTGTAAACCAATATTGTAAACTGAAAAGAGGAAAGCAAACAAGTGCTAAACTTGGGCCAAAACAGATGATTTGAGGCAGCAAGATGGGGGAAGTGTTGCTCCCTGGAGTGTTTTTTTTACTTACCTACATTCCAGTAACTGCTCTCTGACGAGATCGATCATAGATCTGGTCAGGTGGTTAAGCTTTCAGGTATCTCGTGTCTCCGGGAGACAAGGTCAACCGGTTGAATGGTTTTGTGCACTCTCTCCATTTAAATCTGGCAGAACCACCAGAATTTCACTTTTTCTTTCAGTATAAGAGTTCAGACTCTACCTAAAATTCACTAAAAACATTGATAACTTTTTTTTTTAAATATATACTGATTAATATTTAGATGGTTAGTTTTATAGCATGTCAAACCTTATTGAGTTATTTAATGCTAAAGTTAATCTTTTTTTTTTTTTTTTCAAGCAATAATATGGTTTAAAATAACTAATGATAATTCTTTGTAAACAATTATAAATTTAAATGGCTTGGTTTCTTTGTTTAATGACATATCAACCTTCATGGGTTATTCAATGCCAAAACAATCTTGTAGAACATTATTGGTACTATTTAACCCATGGCTGGGGGTGATGGTGTATACCTTTCCCAAGGTTATAGTCCAAAAGTGAATTTAATAGTGCAATTGAAGTTAACTCACTTACTATGATGTTGCAGTCCAGCATGTTAGCCAACAGGCCATTGGGCTCCCCTTAATATTTTACAGTAATTATTATTAATTTGTAAACAGTTATATGGTTCCAACTAATCATTTTTCAAACTGTTCTATTTGACTTAAATAGGTATGTAGGTGTGGTATATATAATATATATATATATATATACAATATTGTGTATGTAGGTGTGTGTGTATATGTATATACATATGGTGTATGTAGATGTGTGTGGTGTATATACATATGGTGTATGTTGAAAAAATACAAGTTCCATTTAAAAATTACATATTGTTGGATTTTACTTCTACTTTTTCTTCATACTTTCACATGTATATACACACACCTACATACACCTTCACATGCATACACTCCTACATACACTAATGTATATATAAACACACACTTACACACACCATATGTATATACACACATACACATCTACATACACATAAATAATATAACACTATATATCATATGGTGTATGTATTTATATATACATATATACATATGGTGTGTGTTTATATATACATATATATATATATAATATAGTGTATGTAGGAGTGTATGCATGTGAAGGTGTATGTAGGTGTGTATGTATACATGTGAAGGTATGAAGAAAAAGTGGAAGTAAATCCAACAATATGTAATTTTAACATCACTCATAAATGGAACTTGTATTTTTCAATCTTTTATAAAATTAACCTGTGAAGGTGTATGTAAGTGTGTAATTAAAGAAGTTATGCAGTGCTCACTTAGAAAATGCTTCTGGTATTGCTGCAATTTCATGACAAATAAAATCTTTCATTTTGTCTGTTGTCTACAGTTTATGTCTAAAGACTGAAACTTCAGGTGTCCTCAGAGGAAATAATCACGAGTTGATAGATCTATGTTGTCTTACGTCAAAACGTTTATAAAATAATTGCTGCATTACAAGTTGTCTTTTCTTTTTTTTTTTTTTTTTAAGTTTCAATCACAAATGCCAAATGTTCATCTTTATATAATTCACACTTGGACATCACCATGAGTCTCTATGGCAACAATTTTTTAATCAGGAGATCATTTTGTCAGACCCTGTATTTGTGTTGAATGTTTTTTTCATCATAATGCTAGACATTGATATAGTGACTTATCAAGCTTAGCTCAGCACAAAGCCAGAAGTATGGGGGAGAGTCCCTGTGGCATAATGGTTAATGAGCCAGACTTCAACATCCTTGTAAGCAGGTTCAAACTCCAGTAGCGCCATTCCATTCTCTTTGGACTAATATCCTTGGGATGAACTATAGGTCAAATAGTACAACTACAGTTCATCTACAAGGATAGTTTAGTATTTAAATATTATGAAGGTTGATATGCCATGAAATGAAGAAACTGAAACCAGAAGTATGGTGGACCCAATGAGGATTGAATTCTCTAACAATTGTCCGTAGCCTAGCTCTAGATCTTTTAACAATTATACTTCATGAGACATCAACAGATTTATTGATGTCTACACGTAATTCACTCAGTGAGGTCAGTACAAGTCAGGATGTCTAGACTCTGTACAGAAGATGTGTGAGAAATAGGATATCGGTTTATTAAATCATTCTGGGATATTGTCTTTGATTAAAGTGATATTAGAATTACCATATGCACATTAGCACAAATGTCGGTTATTGTGGGGAATGATAAATTATCATAGTGACCTTTCAGCTGTAATTGAAGCAAAGCAAACAACAAGTCTGTCCAGTGGGGAAAGTGAATTGACCGCAACCAACATCATTTATCAAATCTGGACCCTTGTTGTTTATTTCCTTAGAAGTTGTTAAAAAGGTTTAAGAGAAAGAAAGAAGAAAGAAACATTTATTTTCACACATTTTTTACAAAAAAAAAACAAGAAATGATTAATGTGTCGAGAATGATCACTAATTAGGCCTGAGCCTATTCTAGTAGTGACCAACACTGTTATTTCATAGGTTTGTCAGGTTTAGATAGGTTTAAAATATTTTAGCGGATATAAGTATTTTTTTAAGGAAGAACAAAGTTTATTAATTCTAAATATACTGAGTTTTGAAAAAACATGTAATACCTTTATGAAGAAACACTCTTAATACTGGAATCAGTTATTTCAAATGAAATTAGTTAGTTGTGTTTTGGGGTTTCGATTTTTTAAAATCTTTTTTTTTATCAGCTCTCTGGTCTTGAACTGTCAACCTTTCCGAGGCATTAGTCCAAGATGAACATAATAATGACTTTGAGTTTAAAACTTAATTACTATGATATCCCAGTCCAGTATATTAGCCATGAGACTACAGGAAATCCTCTATTAGTATTAGATAGGAATACCTTAAACAATTTAATGTGTACAAATTATTTGTATTAAAAATATTTCTCAAAACTATATTTGTTTATAAAGAATTATTGTTATTAGCAACTTTAAACCATATAATAGTATGCAAAATATTAATATTAGATAGGAATACTTCAAAATCATACAACTGTATGCAAAGATTATTATTATTAAATAGGAACAATTACTTGAAACATATAATTGTGTATAAATCATAACATAAAGAAAAGTTACTTGCTTATAAATGATAATAATGATTAGTTACTTGAAACCATAAAACAAAAAAACTAACTTGTGCATTAAAAAAACAACAAAAGTGTTGGCATGCTATAAAAACCAATCAATCATTGAATAATAGATTAATTCAGAGATTGTTCTTTGCTGCTGTACCATGTAACCTAGTATAATCTGTTATAAGTTACTGGGAAAGGAGATGGCAAGTTTGATTGTTTTAAGTGATGCCATGAAAGGTGAATTACTTGGCTTGGCATACTAATAGGTCTGATAGGTTATGACACTAAAATGGGACTATAGAATCTTATGTATTGACACGTCAGGGTCAATACATGAGATGAGCATCATATTCTTCAGTAGACCCTTATGAATCTGCTGTATTTTGCATAGTAGGAGTGCCTTGTTCCCCGCTGATTATAAGGGCAGATTCCATGTTTGTTGCCATTGTGCCACCCTACCGCAATCTGATTTAATAATGTGTGCACATTTTATTTATAAATACGTGACTAGCTCCCGTGAAATAGGCTGTCACTCATGACAGCCATTTTGGGGGTTTCAAAGGTCAAACTGGCGAATTGGATTTTGTCGTTGTTAATTCAAGAACGTGTCTTCCCTGACACTTCCTTTCCCTTTCTAACCCACCCACTTCTCCCCTTGGCTTGCCATTGTCAGGAAAGAAAAAAAGGGGGGAAGGAAAAAAGATAATTACTTTCAAGTTTGAGGTGAAAAAATCTTTTTTTTTTTTAAATTTCTATTTTCATGGTGTTTCCTTTTAAAATAAAATTCTATAATTATCAACATTCTGATTATTAATTAGAAAATGATAATAATGAAAATAATTTAAATTTTCTCCTTGTATTTTCATCTTTGTTTTATTTTAATATCATTTTGCTATCATTAAATTGTTATTCATGTTGTAGGAATCTATTTTATTAACAATAATTTTTTTCATTAATACTCCTAAGTTACAAGATGATTATTTTATAGGGAATTTATTTTAATTATTATTTTTTCATCATTATCAATACTAGTAACAAAATATTTCAATATAACCCTCACTTAAAGGCTGCTGAAGATAGCAATTAAGTTCAATGTCAAATCACTTCCTATTTACCGAATTTATATAATATATATTTACCTACCCCTCTGTATGAGCAGGGTGGGACACAAGGTCAATTCTTAAGCAGAATTTAACAAGTTTGAATTCAGTTTTCCTTCTCCCAGACTGGTAACCTGACCAGGGTTAAAGAGCCCAGTCTACCCCACTAATTACACATAGCTAGAGGGAGAATAGTTAGGTTCATACCTTTTACAAAAGTATTAGTGCTATGTGAAATGTAAACAACTTTGTCCAGAATTTGAACTTGGGTTACTAAGGCCATTTCCTATAATGATAACCATTACAATACACACTTCCATTTACACTATATTAAATAAATAAATCCTATTTAATTTAATAAATGGCTGCATCAATTGTATTGGCAAATTGCAGGAACAATAGTCAACTGAAATCCTTTCGACTCACTTCAGTAAACATAAGATTAAAAAGTTCAAAGGAAAATAAATTGAAAATAAAAATACCACAAAGTGAAGTAGAGAGAGCACAAAAGAAATGTTGATATTATTTTCTTTTAAGATTTTAATTACATTTCTTTGTGTAGTATACAAGTCTTTAAGCTATAAGACTCTAAATTTGTAAAAATGTTGGAAGACTCTGATTTTAGAAGACTCTGACTTTTAGAAAACATGGCCACTGAAATTACAGGATTAGGGAATTTGGACCTCTCAATGCCACTATTTCTTTGTTGCCCACACCTTAGGCATAGTTATCCTTCATTAACCCACGCATTGGACATAGTTATCTCGTTAGCCCACACCTTGGAAGTAGTCATTCCTTGTTAGCCCACACCTTGGAAGTAGTCATTCCTATTAGCCCACACCTTGGAAGTAGTCATTCCTTGTTAGCCCACACCTTGGAAGTAGTCATTCCTCATTAGCCCACACCTTGGAAGTAGTCATTCTTGTTAGCCCACACTTGGAAGTAGTCATTCCTTTAGCCCACACCTTGGAAATAGTCATTCCTCGTTAGCCCACACCTTGGAAATAGTCACTACATGTCCCACACCTTGGAAGTAGTCATTGGAAATAGTCACTTGTTAGCCCACACCTTGGAAATAGTCATTCTTTGTTAGCCCACACCTTGGGTGTTGTCATTCCTTGTTAGCCCACACCTTGGGTGTTGTCTTCCTTGTTAGCCTACACCTTGGGCGTTGTCTTCCTTGTTAGCCCACATCTTGGGCGTTGTCTCTCTGGTTAGCCCATACCTTGTGCATAGTCATCCTTATTAACCCTCCTCTTCAACATTGTCATTATTATTACTCTATAATTATTCATTTAATTTTCCTTTGATATATTATTTTCCTTTTATTCTATACATAAATATTACTAATTAATATATACACACCCTATATCTTTTTTCTCACCCTTTATCTTTCTAATTTCTTTGTTACATGTCCTTCTTCTTTACCCTGACCTTCTAAACTAACACGTTCACATTTTCCACTGCTTTAATAAAAGAAAGAATTTAAAAAACCTCAAAGAAAGAATATTAGCTTCTTCTTTTTTTTTCTGTTACTTAATTTTTGTTTAATTTCTTGTGCACCAATTTTGGGAGATGTTAAGCTTGTTCTGTTCATTCTAAACTTAGCATCGGAATTTTACAACAGTTTAATTCATTGCCTTTTCTTTTCTGCTTTGTATATATTTTTATTAGCTTTTGTTCTTGAATGTTGTATTTTTTTTTTTTTTTTGTAATATGTCTTTTTTTCTCTTTTAATCATTTTGACTCGATCGAATCCCTGCGTGAAACATGCAAACCATTAAATTACCCTCCAATGAAAAACTTAAGCCTACCAACTGTGATGTATGCATGGATCTAGACCTTTGTTTATTTCTCTTTCTCTAAAATGCACTTAGACATATGCACACATACTCACTATCTTTTTTGTTAGATAACTTTCTTCTCTCTTTCTCAGAGGGCTTCAAAATTTATGAAAGACCTTAAAATCTTTATATCTTTTTTTTGTATAATTTTATAATTGTATAAAATATTAAGACAAATAATATCTTTACTTTAAGATTTTCTTTTTCTTAATTCCAAGTTTTCACCCATAATCAAAACTGATCCCTGTTTCCTAGACTTTGTTTAAAAAGATAACTTTGTATTATAATAATTCAATTTTTGTATATCTGTATTTACGAACCCCTCCACATAAGCAGGATGTGACACGATGTCATTTTTTAAAGCAGTTTAAGGTAATGGTTTCTTTAGTTTAATAGCATATCAACCTTCATGGGTCATTTAATGCCAAAGCCATCCTTGTAGAAGAATAGTAGTAGTACTATTTGACTCATAGCTTGGAGGATAAGGGGGTTCATACCTTTCTCAAGGGTTCAAAAGTGAATGTAATAGTGTGACTGGAGTTCAAACTCACTTACTATGATGTGCCAATGCAGCATGTTACCACTATGCCATGGGACTCTCTTTTAAGGTAATGAAGTGTTTATTTGCTTAAAATGATTGTAAAGATAAATTTTCCTATAATATATAATTAGAAACCATAATTGTCAAACTGAATTTGATATAGTATTATCTGCGTTATTCAGACTATTGTCCCCATCTTTATTGTTACTTGTACAACGTTTCGGCCAATATGCCCTCCGGCCTTCTTCAGGTATTTCTTGTCGGACTCGGGAACCTTCTCGGACTCGGGAACCTTCTTTTCAAACTCAGGAACTGTCTTGTCGTATTCGGGAGCCATCACGGAACGTTGTATAAGTAACAATGAAGATGGGGACAATAGTCCGAATAATGCAGATAATACTAATCTTCAAGCCTTATCTCAAACATTCAGAGAAATTGAATTTGATATAAAATAACCCAACAAGGTTTAATATACCGTTAAACCAACATCAGTTCCTCCACTATTTAGATGTCATTCTGTTATTTTTTACCATAATTTTACAGTGATAACATGATAATTCTCCAGCAGAAACCTTAATAGTCACAAATTTTAGTCTAGCCCATGCTTATATCACCGTTTTGTAACACACAGAATATTAAATTTACTAACCATGGCTTCAAAGATGAAATCATCTGTCATAATTCTCTTGCAAACAACCTGATACTTGCAAATTTGATTCTTATCCAGCAGAATGCAGCATTTTTGTAATAGTTAGATAATAAACTTACTAGCAATGGCGTGTAATACAAGCTTGCTAACTATGGCTTTATTGCAGCTGATCTAAATATCTACCAATACAATGCAATTATATCTAAGCATGTAAATTCAAGTTCTTCCTATCTTTGAGTGATTTTATATTCTTACAAATAATAGCCAAAAGTATTAAGTTTCTTTTTATATCCAAAAACAATCAGTTATAACAAAAAGGAGAGTGGACCTTTGGTAGTTAAAATCAAGTGAGCCTCTTAGTTAGTTCTGGGATCTGAGGGGTCAGTCTTGGGGTAGTGGAAATAAAATCAGAAATGGTGTGGCAGCAGTAGGTGCCAAGTGTGTGATAATTTTCAGGCGTTGGAAAAAAATCTTGTGATTCTTTTAATGCTGGGAGATATCGATTCAGTTCTTGATATGTAGTGAATGTAAGGGGAAGGTGTGGACATTCAGGAGAGAGAAGGCAAAACAAAGGGAGATAGACTGAAAGAGAGAGAGAGGCAAGGGAGTCAAAGAATGTGAAGAGGAAGAGAAAAATGAAAGTGTAGGAAGGTAAGATGGGAGTAAGAATAAAAAAAAAGAGGAAGGGATAAAAGTACATAGAGAAGGAACAAAGAGAGGAAGAATAAGTGACTTACAGATTAAATAAAAAAAAGAAATAGGGGTGGGGAATATGGAATAAGAAAGTGGTAGAAAGAACAAGAGTAAAAGAGAATGGTGTCAAAGCTTTCTCATCATTAATAGTCCATCTCGGGGTAATCCGTTAGAACATGGAGGTCAGATCACAGCCTGGACCCCATCCACACCATGCATTTCATTTTTCCTGGCCATTAGTCATCTCATCCCTACTCTGCTGACATATATCCATACACTCACAAATGAAGAGAAAATAGTATCAACTCAATTTCTTTGATTCTCTTTGGGGATTTTCTTAATAAGAAATACATACACCTTGTGCAATTTAATTGAAAAAAAAGTGAGATAATTTTGTTATAATTATAATATCCACAATCTAAGGATTGCCAGTGTCTTCGTGTAGCATTACAATTTTTATATACTTCCTGGGTTACGTCCATCATAGATAATGGCCGTAGAACAACTAATCGACAGTCAAGACAACAATGTCTGGGAGCGATGAAAATTTGATGCAATCATGGATAACGCAATATTTTTCAATGCCTAACAAATTTCATCATACACCCAAAATAGATATATATTCCTGCATACCACTTCAAATGAACTAATCTGAGAAAAAAATAAAAATCTATTACACCCTGTCACTCCAGTGGGTCTAAAACTGAACAGATTGTAAAACAAGGATTTTTACAATGAACACAAAAATTGTTTCTTTAAAACTTATGATTATAATATGTGATACAAGATCAATTTATTAAGTGGAGTTTAACAGATTTTAATTCAGTTTTCTTCTCCTAGACTGGTTGCCTAAGTAAAGTTAAAGAGCCCAGTCTACCCTACAATTTACCCATAGTTGAAGAGAGAATAGTTGGTTTCATACCTTTCCCAAGGGTATTAGTACTATATGATATGCAAACAACCTCATCCAGGATTTGAACTCATGTTGCCATAGCCATTTTCTTCAACAATAGCAATTACACCACATGCTGTCATATATATTAGATAACTTACATTCATCAGCTTTGTGCAGACACTTGATACCGTCTAGAGGACTTACCAAAAGTAATATCTGATAGGGATGAATGGTGAAAGAGAGTCAAAGGAATCTAGGTTGTTGGCATGCCTGATAATGGGTTTTTGACCTTCACTGAAGTTTAAATAACAGCAAGTCTCATCAGGTCACCAGGACTCTACTCAGTATTCTAGCTAATCTCAACAGTGGTGTGATCTGAATGGTTTCAATCCTTCCCCCATCTGGTCAGTTTCCCTAGTCTCTTTTTCAGGTTTTTGGGGACTTTTTTTTTGAGAGAGAGAGAGTTTTATTATTGGTATCACTGACACCATATTTCATAACTTTTTTAGGGGTGGGTAGTCCCTATGGCATAGCGGCTAACATGCTGGACTGCAAGATTATAGTAAGCTGGTTTGAACTCTAGTCACACTATTACATTCACTTTTGGACTAATACTCTTGGGAAAGGTAGGAGCTTACTTCATCCTCCAGCTATGGGTTTTGAACAGTACAACTTTGGTATTAAATAACCCACAAAGGTTGATATGCCACTAAACAAAGAAATTAAACTAAACAATAACTTTTCAGTTCTCTGGCTTGGTTCAAGTATTTATCCTGTTTTTAAGTTTCCTTTTAACTGCACTCTGCATGAACATCAAAGTCCACGAGATGACAAATTCTTTTCTTCTGAACTGAAACAATGTTGTTTTTTTTCTGCCCCGGATTGGGCAAACATTATTATCATTATTACTTTAAATTGATAAATATTAAGATACTATTAATCCTGCTGTTTTCTACAAGATAACTGTAATGAGAATCAAGTGTTGCATTGTACTTTATTAGAGGTGAAGAGTTAATAACTTGTACACGCGCACAAGGAGTTGTTATCAGAAAGAGTGGGAATGACTGAATTCTTAAACTTGACAGCTGATGATGGGCCACATCTGTACCACACTAGAAGAAACATCATTAAATTTTTGTTTTGTGTTAACCAACTTGCAGATGATAGAAGCTAACCTTTTGTTGCCTCTCATTAAAAGTCCCTTGTCAGCACATGATTAGGAAATAAAGGATAATGAATGAATATCCACAGATCCTGTTAAAATACACCAATTTCATGAGTAATCTTGAGAACACACCAGAAAATGCTGATAGTTTAATTGAAACCTTAAAATTTTATTACTATTATCAGTAAATTCAGCTACTATATTTATTCCTATACTGGATGTACCTGTGGAAATTCTACATCATCATCATCATCATCTGTTGACAGCATGAATTCTTATGACTCTCACCATTCATCTCTATCAGTCATTGCTTCTGGCAGGTATGCTGCATGGACATACTGCTGTATACCTCTTTCTTTACTTTCTTCTATTCTTCTTCTGGCGTCTTTGATAACTTAAGTTCTTCTAGCGTCTCTTCTAACATCTCTTTTAACGTCTGGACTTCGTCTTGGTGGTTGGTCACACTTAACTCATTTCTTCTTCTAGATCAGTCTTGTTACCAAGACATTCACCAACCACAAAACCATGTATTTTCGTAAGCTTTTATTTACTTAACTAAACATTTCATGCAACTAAACATCTGACTAACATAGCGCACATATGCAGTGAGTTCCAGTTAAGGCAGGACATCTTCACTGCCTGATGTCCAAACTGAAACTGAGGACCCAACCAGGTCCCACGTGACTTCACATATTTCGCGGGCTTTCTGTAATCTTCCATGGAAAGTCCCGCCCGTGATATGAAAAGGGCCATCCCTTTAGAAGTACAGGGGATTGACAATAATCTTATGCAACTGCATAGATTATGTAACAATACAGAATCTCAAAAGAGCTGATTGATGTAGGTTTTTGCTGGTTAGCCTACCCTGGTATGTCCATGTGTAGGTGTCTACAGGGGAATGTCACGTATGAGTTCACCCTTACTTCTCCAGCAGTGTTCAGTATGCCTTGTTCATCTTGGATGGTTTGTGTGATAGGAGGTAAGCAGCTGTTCAGCAGCTTTTTTGTTGGGTCCTGCTTCCTGTATTTGTTCAAGAAACCTGCATCATCCTTGCATAGTTCCCATCTAATTATTTTCTTAGCTTTGATATGGCACAAGGCCAGAATTAGGGGTTGCCCAGTGAGAATCAAACTCACTATCAATGGTCTATTAATATTGCTCACTAACTATTACAGCCTGTGAAAGGCCCTGTAACGTAGGTGCAAAGTTATTAGATACTTTGCATACAAATAACTCCGACAAGGGTTAACAGACAAGACATTTAATATATGCAGCACATGGATATCAGTAGATACAACGTACATAGTAAAAGGGTACATAAACAAAGAGTACACAAATAAAGATGAAGACACATTCATGAATGGTACAAGATAACATATAAAAGTACAGACATGAGACTATGGATAGTCCATGCTGTAAAGAACTTACAGTAATGTAAGGGGGGCGGAACCCCAACGAGAGGGGTTAGATAAAATCTACCCCATGTGGCTCGTAGTTACTGAAACAGGAAAAGAGGGGCCGAAAGGGTTTGAACCCGGCGCTTAAATACTATAGCACCCTAGCGGGCACCAGCAAACTAAATAGGGCAGACAACTCCACCAGGCAAATACAAACTAACGCTACAGCCCCGATATACCCAACCTGCTCACTACTGGCAGGATTTGACACAGTTACATCTATAAGTCAAATAGATCTATTTAATAATTATTCATATTTGATAGGACCATGTGCAAGAAAAACAAAAACAAAAAAAAATCTTAAACAACTACACAAAAAATGTAAATATGACTATACAAGGAATGCAATTCCCTAACCTCTAGGCATAAAATAGCCCTAGATAGGTTGACATGCTATTAAAATCCTTCAACCAGTTAGGATTTGACCTTGTTTGGTCCATTTTCTGTGAGGATAACCATTAGACCAGAGCATTATCCATATTTGTCTTCTTTTTTTTTTTTCTATTTGCCTTTTTTGAGTTTAAAATTTAACAAGATTATTTGAAATGTATGAAGAGAATTAAAACTAAACTGAAATGTCTACAAACCAAATTGTTTTTCAGTCATGGTGCAGGGAAAAATATTTATGTATGCACTGAATTAAATGCTTTAGAGTGCTAGGATATACATATGTAAATACATAGATCACAGACTTTGTTGTAAATGATAGGAACATATACCTATTTTCTTCCCTTGGGCATTTGTTTGTATATGTAGAATATGAAAGGTATACTTTTACAGCGTAAATATCAAGCGCATAGGCAGAGATCCATAAAGAGACAAAACAAGGCATACAAATACATACACTTGCATATTACATGCAGTTCTATTCAATTTGAATGCATGACTGAAATAGAGGACAATCCTTCCTCAACCCCTCATTGCTTGCTGTGCACATTCTCTGTCTCTCTTCTTCTTCTTCTTCTTCTTCTTCTTCTTCTTCTTCTTCTTCTTCTTCTTCTTCTTCTTCTCTCTCTCTCTCTCTCTCTCTCTCTCTCTCTCTTTCTTCCCTCTCTCTCTCTCTCTCTCTCTTTCTTCCCCCTCTCTCTCTCTCTCTCCCCCCTCTCTCTTCCCCCCTCTCTCTTTCTTCCTCTTTCTCTCTCTCTCTCTTTTCTTCCTCTCTCTCTCTCTTTCTCTCTCTCTCCCCCCTCTCTCTTTCTTCCTCTCTGCTGGGGTAATCTCTCGCTCTCCCTCCTCCCTCTCTCTCCCTTCCCTCTCTCTCTTTTCTCTCTCCCCTCTCTCTCTCTCCCCTCCCTTTCTCTCTCCCCCTCCCCTCTCTCCCTCTTTTTCTCACTCTCTCTCTTCTCTCACTCCCCCTCTCTTCTCTCCTCTCTTTTCTCTCCCACTCTTCTCTCACTCCCCCTCTCTTTCTCTCCCTCTCTTTCTCTCCCACTCTTTCTCCCTCTCCCCCTCTCTTCTCTCTCTTTCTCTCCCTCTCCCCCTCTCTCTTTCTCTCCCACTCTTTCTCTCCCTCTCTCTCTCCCTCTCCCTCTCTCTCTCACTCTCTTTCTCTTCCTCACTCACTCTCTTACCTTCTCTTTCCTCCACTCTCTCTCACTCCAAGTTGCAAACCAGTCGGACAAAAAGAATGGATGTTAGCTCTCCGGGCATCTTTGAAAAACCTGTCGCACACTAAATAGCAAAAACGGCACTCCATCAAATGCTGTTGAGATCTGCCGGAAGTTTATAAAGGCTATGTGAAGGATTACTAGAAACATTTTGATCCATTCATCCCCGCCCAGTCACGTGATCGAAACTTGTATAACTAGATGCAATCTGGAACGTGTCTTTCACATGTCTCTCACCTAACTGAGATTGACTCTGGGCCCTGCAGAAACGGTGATGATAAAAAGAGAAGATATGCCAATTTTTTATTCATTCTTTTTTATCTTTTTTTTTTATTTTTTTAAATTTTTTATTTCTGATAGATGTCAAGGAAACAGAAAAAAAATCATTACCTGACAAAAAAGGGTGTAAATTTAGTTCCCACCCTCAACAAACACTGGAGCCAAATATTACGTTGTCTCTCTTACTCATTTTTGACTTGACTGTTTATGATGAAATCAATGCTGAAAATACTGGTTCTCATCTGATCACCTAAGTTAAGCAATGTTGAATCTGATCAAGACTTTGATGGGTGGAATTGTTGCATTATGGCATCTCAAAGGGTTGACAAAGAAAAGTTTAGATGATGAGGTTATCACTTGATCTTGTAGCCCTGCAAGTGAAGTTTAGATTATGCTGATTACCCCAGCCATCCTTGTAGAAGAACAGTAGTGGTACTATTTAACCCATAGCTGGTGGGATTATGGGGATTTATACCTTTTCCAATGGTATTTGTCTGAAAGTGAATGTAAAATCATAACAGGAGTTCAAACTCATTTGCTACAATGTAGCAGTCCAGTACATTACCCACTATGCAAGAGTGTCTTGTGCATGACATTAAACGACATCTGATGGTGAGGCTCCAGTTCTGGAGATCTACACAAAAAATCTAGATATGAATGTACAATGAATGTGATTCCCTAACTTATTGGCACAAAATAACCCTAAATGGGTTGACATGTCATTAAAATAAATCAATTGCTTGATTTTAGTAACAAAAACAGATTGACATGTTGTTTGTAAAAGTCCACTCACATTCTATCTCGGATGTTTCTTAAAACTTGTGAGAAAAAATACATATAGTAGTTTTCTTGTTTATGAAGGAAATAATTGAAATGCCCCCCCCCCCACTCTTCACTATATTGATACCAACTGTTACTTTTCAAATTTCCCTAAGTTTAGCCCCTGAACAAAAATTCAGACCATATGACTTTAAGGCACCCCTTTTTGATCTCGATTAAGAAAGGACATGTTTTTCATTTACACTATGAATATCCGGTTGTTGTAACAGACGATTTTCAGATTGTTTAAAATTTTAAAACTGTTATAATATAATAAGTTACCTCCCTTCCACTGTTGATTGGGTTAACAATGAAAAGTGGTACGTATGCGCGGAACGCTAGTATAAACATTGATGAATACCAGAAGCAGACGTCAATAAGCTGTGTGTATAAATACATAATAAATTTCCTATTACATATTAATACTGAGTGAAAGTTATCATTGAAATAACACCACAACACCATAACATACAAATAAAATAGATGCTACAATAAAAACTAAACCCTAACCCTAAACAAACCACCAGATATTTACAGTGTAAATGAAAAAAATTACCTAATGAAACAAAATCAAAAAGGGGTGCCTTAAGGTAATATAGTTCAAAAATTCATCTGATTGTCCTCTCCCTGTCTATCCCATCTGACATAGTTGGGCACAGATAGTTGGTGGTTGGGGTACCAAATTACAAAACTGCCCTAGAACCCCAGGTTCAGTAAGCAGATTGTGACTGACTAGACAAATTAGGAAATAGCCTTGCTTAATCATAAATCACATGATAATATATTCATATATAGAATATATTGGTCACACAACTACAGAGTAGGGAGAAATTCTGTTATGGTAACATGAGACATTTCTTAACTTACAGTAATATATATATATATATATATATTATATATATAAAAAGTCATAGAAATATATCTTAGATTTTTTATTTTTTTTAGATACTAAGTAGGTAGGTTACACGACTCATCTCTCTCTCTCCCTCTCTCCCTCTCCCTCTCTCTCTCTCTCCCTCTCCCTCTTTCTCTCTCCCCTCTCTCTCTCTCTTTCTCTCCCTCTCTCTCTTTCTCTCCCTCTCTCTCTCTCTCTTTCTCTCCCTCTCCCTCTCTCTCTCTCCTTCTCTCTCTCCCTCCTGATTTTTCCCTTTTTATTTCATTCTTTTATATTTCTCTCATAACTTTCTATATTTCATTTTCCTGTATAACTTCATGGTCTCTCTCTCTCTCTTTTTTCAATTACTCTTTTCTTTCCAACTTTCTATCCTCACTGGATGCCCGATACTTGTGACCTTGTGTCACATCCTACTCGTGGCAAATGAGTTAGGTAAATATCTACTTTCTTTCCAAATTGGGTGTCTCATCATCATGTAAGGGTTAGCAAGCTCATCTCACAGATCCATTACAATAGCAAGTCCAATTCCCGCTGGATGCCCCATACTTGTAATCTTGTGTCACATCCTACCTGTGGTGGATGGGTTGGGTAAATACCTACTTTCCTCCCATCTTATTCTCTCTTTACTCAACTTTCTTTCATATGTTTATCTAAATGATTTGAAAGGATTTCTGTTGACCAATGCTTCTGCATTTCCAATTCACTAATATAACTTATACGGCATTTGCCTACAGAATTAATTTTCTAAATGATTGCTAGGAGGCAACAGAAGTAGTACCATAGTAAAAATAAAGGTCATAAAGATAGACCTCTTTCACTTGACATGCCTTAGGAGGAAGATGTTTTTCTCCTTGTGGACACTTCCTTAAAACAACCTTAAGCCTAACATTGCCAAAGAACTTTTCTGAGTAGGTAAAACAGACCATGCTTTATTTCATATTACATACTCACATTCATCTTCATTCTTGTTTGGTTTCATCATTTCTGTCTGGTTGTGCAAATTAACTTGTAAAGTTATAAGGATTGTCTTTCAGATTTCTTCCTGAACAGACGGAACTTAATATGTTATATGAAAACTATTAGTTATAAATAATATGAACTTAATACATTTTCTACACTGCCATCTCAAACATACGTAAAGCAGAAATATCAATCCAGACATATATAATCCCATAATTTATGGCAGGAACTATCCTAGTATATTTTAACAATAATAAGCCATAGTTTTTCTATTTGTTTCTCTGTTTATAACTACTGCTAGGATGGGAGTGTAGTATCTGCACACTCTGCCTAAGATTAGCCCTATCTTGGGCTAGACGGGTGGTCGGAGAGGCCCCCTCCGATCAATCGGCTGGTCACGTCAAGCCCTAGCACCTATATGATTTTCCCAACCCTATTGCTATTATGGCAAGCCCCAGCCCCTTTTTATCATATGGGTGCTAGAAGGCGGTGGCTGCGGGTCTACATGTCCTGGGAATGACGTTAAACTCTATCTGATGGTGAGGTTCCAGTTTTGGAGGTTTGGGGAATGTGGAGCACCCCTTCATCACCATTGCTCCCTGGTCCACTCTGACCCGGAGTGGTAGTACCTGTTAGGGTCTCATCTATGGGTTAAATAGAAAAATGTATTCATAAAAAAATTGTATTATCCATTAAGAATTGATTTATTTCAAAACTTTATTGGCATTAAATGACCCACTGAGGTTGATATGCCGTAAAATAAAACAAAACAAACCAAACCAAACCATCTGCCTAAGATCAAAGTGGTACTCTTTGATCAATATAATATCTGTATTGTTGAAGTGAGTTAGTTTTTTCCTATTTTTTTAAATATATACATATATTTTTTTATTTTTTTTAGACGGGACCCATCTGGTTCAAATGTGCCCAAACTAGCTGATGCTTGTCTCAAAATAGGACTTTATAGACTGTTTGAAGTGGAAGGGATGCTAAGATACTGTGTGAGGTCCCAAGAGCAGTAATTTGAAGAGGATTAAAGTGCCATTGCCCTAGGTAGGTTATTTTTTTCATTAAGATTGAATGGTCAAATACATTTCAGACATACTACACATATATACAACTTGAGCTGAACATAGCATCAGTTTTCAACAGAAAAATATTTGAAAAAAAAAAAACATACACACACTTGGATTATCAGTTTTCTTCAAGTTAATCTTGATATGAATAGATTTAGACATCAACCTTTTTTAAAAAATATTTGTCTCTTGTTCAATGTCACTTTTCATTACCTACAAACAAATTCAGTGTCACATTATATCTGAATAGCTAAATTTGTTTTACCATTGAAAAAGATAATGGATTTTTTTTTTCTTTGTAAAGCTCTGGGATAATCAGAAATGATCTTGGATATTTTTTTAAATTTTTTTTTATTTTTTATTTTTTTTTATTTTTTAGAACTTGGTCTGCATGTCAAACAGATTTTTTTGTCCCCATGATCATAACCTCAGTTCCAAGTCTTCAGCTAGAACTTTTGCTTTTATCATTTGAGACTCTCTTGGCATTGGTTTTGAATTCCAACTAAGATTATTTAAGTTAATATTGGAGTATGAATTGAATGCATAAATCCACTCTCCCTGCACTTTGTCACATTGCCACATATCTTGACACAAAAGTCTCATCCCTGGTATGTCATAATGGTTACCCCCCTCCAAATGGGGTCAGCTATTAGCTGTGGGTGGTGACCTATAATTCTTAAGGATGGAATCCTGGTGGGTGAGCAATCCATGACATGCAACACTCCACTTTGGTCCTTCCTTAGGCTAGACGGGCAGTCAGAGAAGCCCCCTCCGATCAATTGGCTGGTCACATCAAGCAACACCTATATGATTGTCTTGACCCTATTGCCCATATGGCAAGTACCAACCCTTTTTATCATATGGGTGCTAGAAGGTGGTGGCTGAGGGTCAAGGATTTGTAGTGATAGTTTGGAAGAAAATATTTTTAAACTAAATTTTATTGTAAACAAATTTTCTATTTAACCCATAGTTGGGGCCCTAACAAGTACTACCACTCTGAGTCAGATTAGACCTAGAAGCAATAGTGATGAAAGAGTGCTCCTTATTCCCCAGAACAGGAACCTCACCATCAGTTAGAGTTTAACATCATACCCAGGACATGAAGACACTCAGCCACCACCTCCTAGCACCCATATGATAAAAAGGGTTGGTACTTGCCATATGGGCAATAGGGTCGAGACAATCATATAGGTGCTAGGGCTTGACGTGACCAGCCAAGAAATCTTTCAAAAATTTGCCAGCTTTAAATGACCCACTGAGGTTGATATGCTGTAAAAAAAATAACAAACATAATGGTTGACAGAGAAAAATAGGCACAGGCAAAAATTTGGGCATATTGAACTGCACAAGCATAATGCATTTATCCAACCCATCCATCATAGCCTCAGCTGGACTTAGAATATGCTGACGGTATCCCCTGCAGAGTGGTGAGACCCCTATTAAAAGAAGTGTCCTGAGTATGGCACTAAACTGCATCTGATGGTGACACTCCAGTTCTGAATATCTGGAGGGTGTAAAGTACTCCCAGCTCCACTCTAACCCATAGTGATAGTATCTTTTAGGCTTCTATCTCTAGGTTTGATAGATCTGTTTAAAGATCTAAAGTTTATTTGTGTTTGATAGGACTTTGTGCAAAAGGTTTAAAAAAAAACAAGGTCAATATCTTTAAGTGGAATACAGCTGGTTTTGAATTCAGAATTTTCCATTTCATAGATTAGCTAATGAGCCAAATTTGGTGGCCTTCAATTAGTTCTTCATATTGTGGAGTTACTGGATAGTCAATCTCTCTCAATGATGCCCTAGAAACAGTAGTCTAGAGGTGACATGTTGGCACTTTAGTTCACATGATTCTTCAAGTTCTAATAAGTCATTACCCTCATCACATACGACATGTTCCTGATGTTTTAATGCATTACATCTGATAATGGTACTTTCAACCTTGAATTACACAGCAATGGTCCTCATTGACTTGTTGAGGTCATGGTTGGCAATATCCCGGACCTACTGAAAACTCTCTTCTATATCTGACCACATGATTTTCTTTTTCTTCAAGCCAGAGATCTCCAACTAATTTTTAGCCTTGAATATGAAGGATCTAGCCACTTTTAAGTTGTTGCCATTCAATATCAGTTGTTGGTGGGCAACTATTACAAGAACATTTTGTCTTTTCATTTCCTGTATCAGATTGAAAGCTGCCATGTTAATGTTCTTGATATATTGAAAAGAGAAAAAAAGAATTTTAAAATTTGGTGCATGCTGTGTGACATTAAGTTAGATTGTTTTCCATTTATGTGTTTTCAAATACTTGGTGCACTCAGTTCATTCTAATTACCACATTTGATGTTATGTAAGATCCTCTACATTTCTTGTATATGAATATGTAACAGTCCATAAATAAGTACTCATATATCCATGAAATTTTATTTTTGGTTAGTTTCAGTACTGTAGATTTTAGTAATAAATAACAAATAATAATCATTCTAATTGTATGGTGTCTCATTAAAAAATAAATCCTGATATCTTTGATTTAGAAGAGAATGTTAAATTTTTTTTAATTGAAAAAAATTTCATTTAACATTTATTACATGGCCCCAAAGATGTTCTTTTAAAAAAAAACAAACAAAAAAACAAGATGTTGGCATATATAAAAAAAAATCCTCTAAATATTTTTTTTTATATAAGGGCCAGTTTAGCTCAGTGGGTAATGCATCAGTCTACAAACTATAAGGTTCGAAGTTTGATACTCAGCGCATGAGTAGAACAGCTTGGATCTGTGTGATAAAGTAGGGAATTGATGGTAGATGTGGTCCCCCCCCACCTCAGATGCAAAAATAATCTCCCTGGTCTAGTCCTCAGAAAAAAGTGATAGACTTCCTTGCTGTCAGGCTGATACTGACAATAGGCCAATCCACCAACTTTAATTTCTTTTATATATATATATATGTAAAGCTGCAGTGTTTTGGTTCTATATAAATATTGTCAACAAAATTCTGACCTCAAACAAATTTATGGTAAATAATTTTAAAAAAATTTTTTTATTCATAATATACTTAGCTATTTTGCGTATTTTGCTGTAAGAATCAGTTATTAAAAATACAGTTTATTAGAAAAAAATGATTGAAAAGGAATAAGATAATCTTCTATAATCTTTTTTCAATCACTTGTTTTCTTTTCTTTCTGTTTTAAATAAGTGATTGTTTTTTGATTGCTTTTATAATTGATTTTTTTTTTTTTGTTTACTTTTCTCTGAATTTTTTATGATGAGGCTATTGAATTATTTGTATTATTTGGACTATTGTCCTCATTCTTTATATATACACAATATTTTGGCTGATGTACTCTCTGGCCTTCTTAAGGTGCTTCTTGCCAAACTTAGGAACCTTCTTGTAACTTTGAACTGAACCCTTTATTTAATCATTGGGTGTAGACCCTTCTCATTCTATTAGCTTTGACCAGGTACAAGTGTTAAGTATTCTATGATATTATTGCCCTTGGCTAGGATTGAACCTGCAACCTAGAGATGATTTCTAACTTAGAACTGTATTAACTCAACCCTTATATCTGTTACACCATGTGTCCAACTGAACTCTAGTTCGAAGAGTAGGTTCCCGAGTTCAAGAAGGTTCTAGAGTTCTACAAGAAACACTTGAAGAAGGTTAGATGACACATCAGCTGAAAGGTTGCATATAAATATAACAATAAAGATGAGGACAATAGTCCAAATAATACAATAGTGTTTTTATCAAGCTTGACCTTAACCAAATTTCCCCCATGGCTGTACCAAACTTTCTTGATATTTTTTACCTGTGTTATGGAATATTTCAGAGTTAACTATCTATTCACCTCAGAATTGTAATCTGAGTCCTTCTGCTCAATTATAAGGAGCTAACCATGAGTTTTTGTAACTTTCTTGGGTGTAGTGGGAGAGTTGATGTGAGCAGCTTAAAGTAGGCAAGGAGTTAAAAACTGAAGTTGTATTATAATTAATTTTTAGTCTACAATTTGATGCCAATTATAATTTTATAATTTTTTACTTTTTGATTTAAAAAATTTTTTTTTATAACTTAGAGTTTTTAAGATAACTATTAAAAAAATTAAAACAAAACAAAAAAACAATACTCTGATCTAAAGGAATAGTGTCAGGGAGCAACCATTTGATCCTAGACATACTAAACAGATTCTGCACTCTGATCCTAAGCAGAAAAATATTCAGATGCAAATATCCATAAAAGTTCAGTATCATGCTAATAGGTATTTACCCAATTCATTCGCCACGGGTAGAATATCACAAAGTTGCAAGTAAGAAGCATCCAACGAGGATTGAACTCACTATTCAGTATTAATGGATCTACAAGACTAGGTGAGTAACCATTGCATCATGATTTGACACTCTGTTATCATGCAAGTATAGAAAAAATTGTTGCGATTAAGCAGTGCTGATACTGTATATTGCTGTACCAGTGAGTAGCAATACTCCCCCATCCAATGGACATATACTGAAATTCATAACTGATTCTATATTAGACACCATATCTTTTTGAAAAGTCTATGCCTCATCCCATAACCAGGGGCTTTCCTTTCTTCTTTTAACATTTCCCTATTATCACTGACTACAGCTGGTTTCAAAGATTTCTTTTCTTTTCTTTGCTAGACAATAAGTTGATGCTGACTACAGATCAAATACACTCTTATTGGAAAATGAATTCAGCAATATAAAACAATAATAGAAAAATAAAAAAAAGAATTTCCAATAAATTGATTGTGCAATGAAGAAATCAAGGCTTTGGACATTAGATAAGCAATAAGTTTTCCAATGTTTCTGAATTGTAATGCCTTCTGATTTGATCTATATTTTATCCAATATTGGTATGTGGGAAACTGGATGAAAAAGTTTGAATATTTTTTGGGGAAAAAAAGGGGTCCAATTGCTGTAATTCAAACAGATAAAGGATTCTTTTCATAGATATATAGTTATTTACTAAGCTTAGCTTAAATGTGGCACAAGGCCAGAAGTATGGTGCACTCAGTGAGAATCAAATCCACTAACTATGGTTTGTGAGTCAAGCTTGCTAACCATTATACCACATGAGGTGCCTTTTTCATAGACATATAAAGTATATTTTATAGATAAATGCATAGGCATATAAACACAAATTTATATATAAAACAGCATATGTATGAATTATTTGTATTAGAAAAATGGTTGTTCTAAATAACTCATAAGTTGAGGCACTCATAATTCCAGGTATCACAGTACTTTATGAATATTAATGAGCATCTTAAAAGCTGGGTATAATACAGGTGGAAAATCCTTTTTCTAAATAACTCATAAGTTGAGGCACTTGTAATTCAAGGTATCACTGTAAGTAAAGTAAGTAAAGTCGACGGGGCGGCCTAAAGTCGGTATCAGCCAGTCAGCGAGGGAGTCTATCCCCTTTTCAATAGCGCTAGACCAAGGAGATTGTTTTAGCATCTGAGGTGGAGCGCCACACCTACCACCAGCTCCTTACTTTACCGCACAGACCTCTGTGCTACTCATACGCTGAGTTGGCGAGGACCGGTATCGAACTAGGAACCTTGTAGTTTCTAGCCGAACGTTCTACTGACTGAGCTAACCCGGCCCTATTAATGAGCATCTTAAAAGCTGGGTATAATATGGGTGGAAAATCCTTTTTCTAAATAACTCGTAAGTTGAGACACTCGTAATTCAAGGTATCACAGTACTTTATGAATATTAATTAGTATTTTAAAAGCTGGGTATAATAGATTCATTAGTAATTTGGCAATGTTTATTATTATTCACTGATGTACTTAGATTAGTGTCGTCAACTTAATTATTGTAGTTACTATTTTTTTTATTGTACTCTCTGACCTTTTTCAGGCTTTAGTTGTAATTGGTAACTTTTTGATGATCTTGAACCAAATCCTTTATTCAATCCATAGAAATAGATGGTTACCATTCTACTGTTAATGCTTAAGAGGATATCTTATACGAGTTAATTCTTAAAACAGACTTATCATGCTCTGCTTGACTAGAGTCATGACCACCAGCTAACTAGATACACTTGAGCCAATGTTTATATGTCAGTGTACATTAGTGATCAATAATGATAATTTCTCATATGTCCATCATATAAAGTTGTCTTTTCAGGGTTTGACTTTGGTAACTTTTGCACAGACATCCCCAATGACATAATACTTTAAGATGTCAGTCCATTAAGATGGAAGGGGAAAACTGTTTGTGACATATATAAAATATTATTGGTTAAGTGATGATTGTAGCATAGTTTTGTTCTGGAGAGGATAACAGGAAAAAGCAGGTAAGAAACAAGATGAAAGAAAACAATATAATTCCATCATTTGAGGTAGCATATATACATATATATATGTGTGTGTATTTGGGCAGCATTCTTTCATTTATACATGTAGAATTAAACAAAAGACACATCTCCTGTTTAACAATATTATTTTTTATCTTTTCAAGTTTTCTGGCCAACTTTTTAATATTTGGGTGGAATTCGTGGATAAGTCCACCAAAGTTCAGGTCCTGAGTACTTTCGGCACTTCGAAGTGCCATCATCAGGGGTGATGTGTTCCAGTTTTTTTTAAAAATTATATTAATGTGGAGGCTGGAAGGATATATATATAAAACAATACAAACCATCCTTAAACAAAATTAATTTCCAATGCAGTACACACTTTTAAAATGCCTATAACACCTTTCTTGTCAATTCTTCTCCTTCCAGCCTCCACATTGATATAATTTTTAAAAAAATGGAACACATCACCCCTGATGATGGCACTTCGAAGTGCCAAAAGTACTAGGGACCTGAACTTTGGTGGATTTATCCACGAATTCCACCCAAATATAAAAAAGTTGGCCAGAAAACTCAAAGATCAAAAATAAAATTGTTAACCAGGAGATGTCTTTTGTTTAATTCTACATGTATATATATATGTATATATATATGTATATATATATATACTTGATACCATATAACTATGTATAAACAAAGGATTGTTATTATTAAATAGGAAGAGTTACTTGAAAACATACAAGTGTATATATATATAAAGAAATATTAGATAGGAAGACTTAATCCCATATAACAGAATGCAAATTATTTGTATTAAATTTTGGCCTTAAATAACTCATAGGGTGTTGATATTCTGTTAACTAAACCAAAGCAAACCTTCCAAAATTGACAAATAATATTCATTTCACCATTAGATAATTGTTCATTTATCAGATTTAACGTGTCACCAGAGGAGTCCACTTTACTCATCTCAATGTTATGAATTCTGTTATAAATTCTGACAGAAAAATGGTTATTATTATTATTTAATGGAAGTGATATTGTCCTCCCATATACTTATCCATGTTTTTATTTACACATTATGTGTGCATAGACTATGATATACAGAGATGTTCAGTTATGATGTTGATGAAGACGACATTGCAAACCACCATGAAATAATGAAAGTTAACTAAATAAAGCTGAAACCAAATAAATATCTACTTTCATCACTGAGAGATTTCTTAATCCATATTGTGTGCAGCAAACTTGAGAAAGAGTAAAGATTTGCAATTAATCTTGTCAAAGACACCCTGAAAGTGCCAAACTCGGCAAGATGTTTGCATTTGATAAGTGGAACACATTTTAAATTGCATTAAATTCCCTTGAATCTAATTTGTTGCATAATCAGAAAAGTGATCTTCGATTATTACCTTATATGGAATCCACAAAAGAAAAAAAAAAGATTGAATTGAAATTGATTTTTTTTTCTTATTTTTTTTTAACTCAAAATATTAGCGAGGTGGATTATTCTGTACCGCTATTTCTGTGTGTCAAATGAGTTTTACTATGAAATGCTTACATAGTACTTATACTATAACTACTCCTATCTATTATATAATTTTCTTCCTTTGCTTGCTTGATTCCTTATTAGATGGGCCAAGCTGAGATCAAACTAAGCATGGGAACTCCTTTGACACCAAGGAGTGTTTCAATGGTATTTTTCATCCAAAGAAGAAGGAATGGGGAGTTCCCAGAACATTTTAGATCAAAATTGATCAGGAATGTATAATTCATCTAGAAACCGGCATCTGCAGGAGTGCCCCATTTATAAGGGGACTTTTGGGATAAAAATTAATCCAAAATTACTCATTTTATCTACACTCTTGGGCTAATGAGCAAATCTTGATGAAACTTAGCATTAATCTCAGGTATCACCAGGAAGAAAAGCAGGGATACAGTGGAGATCCTCATGTCCTGCCTCCTGGAGATACCTTTAATATTTATTTTTTAGTTAATTCTTTTTCCAGGCAACACGCGGTTCTTCTGTTATTTAGACGGGCAGTTGGAGATGCCCACTCCGATCAATCAGCTGGTCGTGTCAAGCATGAGCATCTATATGATTGCCCCAACCCTATTGCCCTTATGGCAAGCCCCAACCCTTTTTATCATATGTGCTTGAAGGTGGTGGTTGAGGGTCTTCATGTCCTGGGAATGATGTTAAACTGATGGTGAGGTTCCAGTTCTGGAGGTCTGGGGAATATGAAGCAACCGTTGCTCCCATGTCCACTCTGACCCAGAGTGGTAGTACCTGTTGGGGTCCCATCTATGGGTTAAATAGAAAAATGTGCTTATAAAAAAAATTGAATATCTATTAAGAATGAATTTATTTCAAAACTTTGTTGGCATTAAATGCCCCACCGAGGTTGATATGCTGTAAAATAAACCAAACCAGGTTCTTTTGCTAATATATCATAAATTTAGTTTAACATTAATTTTCTGTATTTATACATATGTACAAAACATGCTGATTTATGTCTCAATGTAAAGGAACAAATTAGGAAATAGTGTGTTTTTTTATATACAGATTAGTATGTGTGTGTGTATATATATATATATTATATATATTATATATATATATATATATATATATTTGTATGAGTGTATTTTAAATCCATGTACTTGCTAACAGAAACCTATAAACACAAAGTTGTTAAAAATGGAAATTTAGAATTTCATTCAAAATGATTTTGATTGCATTTTACTCAGGAAAAACCTGTGCAATTTATGAAAATTGAGAATCAATATTGTAAAAATTACACGAAAATGAACGGCTTCGTTGTAAATAAGATCATCATTTTCTATATTTGCCATTCAGTCTCAGTTTTTTTTTAAATTCCTTTTTCTGAAACTAAGCGAAAAATTCTTGGACAGAAAATTTTTTTCTTCTTTTTTTTTTTCTTTTTTTTTTTTCTTTTTAAAACAAATCCTGACAACAAGGATAAAAATGCATTTAAAAACGATATGAAAAATAACAAATACTTGAGATTACATTCGAACATGTGTTTTTTTTCTTTGTTTTTAAATCTCATTTTCTTTGTGGAGAAAGATCAAATACAATCTAATAAATTAAATACACATTTTGTTTGCATTTTTCAACAAGGCTTGTTAGAATGAGTGAAAAAGAAAGAGTTTTTTTTCTGCGGGGTGGGGATGGGGGCTATCTGTCGCCATCTTCATTAGCATCATTAGATCTTTGTACGTGAGTACACAGCCTGACATGATACACACCCCAACACATACACCAAGGTTTTCAAGATATTATATCAAGTGACTTCTACATGGATCAGGTATAGTCCTGCATTGTCACATATAAAGCCATTTGGATGCATCTGCTGAACACATGAAAGAGAATTTAGCTTTATAGGCATTCCATTCTGAGCAGATAATGTTTATAGATACACACACACACACACACATTTGTATATATATATATATATATATATATTATATATACTAACAAATACAGATATGTGCATATAAAATATTCATCTCTTACTTGTAAGCAACTATCTTCATATTTTCTCCAATCTAATTTAAATGCATATATATATATATATATATAGTATGAACACAAGCAGGAATATTTCTTATGTTATTTATGCTCAACTAGTTTCGACCTTAGATCATCGTCAGGAGAAAATTTCTTATTTGAAGAAATTGTTTATAGATTTTTTGAAAGGGAGCATTATAGAAGAACTATAAAAATTGAAGTGTTTATCTACTATAATTCTATATCTATATATCTCTCTCTTTATATATATATATATATATATATATATATATATATATATATATAAAGAGAGAGATATATAGATATAGTATTATAGTAGATAATCTTATATAGATATAGTATTATAGTAGATAATCTTATATAGATATAGTATCATAATAATAATCTTATATAGATATATAGTACTATGGAGAAAATGTAGAAACAAACAGGGGATGTTACAATGGATGGAAATTTATTAGTCGTTTATTTTAACATCCTGTGTTCGTTTGTACATTTTCTCCCTATAATGTCAGATTAATTTCCTCATTTAACTCCAATATAGTACTATGATAATAATCTTATATATATAGTGCTATAATAAATACTTTTGTATAATACAGTATAATAATATTTTTATATAATGTGTGTGTAGAGTATTATAATAGAAAATATGTATACATGCTATTAGGATAAAAATTATATAAAATCATTCACCATATTACGATATATGATATAGTAATATAATAAATAATCTTGATATATATATATATGTTTAGCCTATTTGTAAATATTATCCAATCGACTTTAAATTTGACATGGTTTGAACATCTCAGACATCAACAAATTCATGACATTCTGTTCAAGCCGAGAGCACTCTGTTGGATTTGCTGCCATTTTGAATAGCCTTAAATCAAATGTTTTTGCAAGATTGAAATCATTTTTGCTATAAAGTAATTCCCAATATTGCCAAGTTAACATTTATGAAAATGATTACGTATATAAAATGTGTGTGTGTGAACATGCTCTGTGTATACAATTGAAGGCATTTCTTTATGTATGTGCATATGTATACACATAACCTGACCCTAATCCTCTTGGTATATTTCATATATGTATATATATTTCATATATGTGTATATATATATATATATAAATGTAATCTACCAATATATATTTCATATATATATATATATATATATATATATATATATATATATATATATATATATGTATACACATAACCTTGTTATTTCATATATGTATATATATGTATATATATTTCATATATATATTATATATATATATATATATATATATATATATATATATATATATGTATATATATATATATGTAATCTACCAATATATATACACACACATAACCTTGTTATTTCATAATGTATATATATGCATATATATTTCATATATGTATGTGTGTGTATATATATATATATATATATATATATATATGTATATATATGTATATATATATGCATATATACATATTGTTATTTCATATATGTATATATATTTCATATGTATATATATACACATAACCTTGGACCCTAATCCTCTTGGTATATTTCATATATGTGCACTCGTTATAATAGTTATCCTCTGCCTTGAGGCATGCTAGTTAGCAAATAAAAATTATATCCAGTTGCATGCACATACACACACACGTACACACACACATAGAGAAAGAGAGAGAGCTGTGTGCGCATAATAGATATGCTTTAGGAAATATGTGTTATACCTTAATAGATAGATAAATTCTTGCATTCATGCATGATAATTATTTGTGATATTGCCTCTAACTCTACTTTAGATTATGTAAGTACAACAAAGATAAATCAAATTTCTCTGTGTGTCTGCACACACACACATACACACACAAATACATTGATGGGTCAAGACACACACGTACACACACATTGGTGAGCTAAAACATTATGATGTAACATTTTCGGTTTTTAATGCGTCCTCAAAATAACTATTACCAAAATAGATATGAAATTAAGTAAACAGCAAATGATGTGTTTATTTTTTATATGGCTTTTTTAGCCGACAATTTATGGAGGATATGTGTTTAATTGAAGTCATACCTATTTTTGAAAATTAATTAGTTAATGATTAATTAATTTAGGTGGGCATATATGTTCAAATGTAAGGCTAAACAGATCGAGAAAATGTCAATCCCTGTATACTAGGTCAAAATGTACATACAGGGATTGACATTTTCTCGATTTGTTTAGTTTTACATTTGAACATATATGCCTGCCTAAATTCATTAATTATTAACTAATTAATTTTCAAAATTAGGTATCACTTCAATTAAGCACATATCCTCCAAAACAGATATGGACATTGATTTGGACCCGTATAACTGTAAAAACTATTTGTATCAAATTTCAGCTTTAAGTAACCCATAAGGAGTTGATATGCCATTAAATGAATAAACCAACCCATTAGTAATGCCCAGTTATATAGCCAGACATCTAGGCAAAAGTGTCTGATAATCCCCACTCAGTTATACACCCACATTTATAGTATATTTCACACTGTGACCAGATTGACAAATTATTCATCATAGATAAGAATACTTGATACCATATAACTATGCAAACAAATGAATATTATTATAATCAAATAGAAAAAGGCTGATTTAAAAAAAAATGACTAAAATGGAAGATATAAGTAGTTATGATTATAATTAAACATTTACTAAAAAATCAAATTTCAGTTTTAAATAACCCATTAGGAGTTGGTATACCATTAAAAGAATAGCCCAAATCCTTAGTAATGCCCAGTTATATAGCCAGATCTCTCATCAAAAATGTCTATTCAATAACAACCAGAAGTAATGATGTTTTCCTGTGGATATCTACACATAGATACCCGAGAGGGGCCCGACTACCAAATAGTAACATTGATCAGCTCTGTGTGGATACGATGCCATGATGAGGACTTGCCAGGAGTGATGACCAATTGAGACGGGTGGCAAGAGAGTGTCATGGGAACTAGTGTTGTCAGCACAATAGGATGAGGATATGTAAGAAATAAGTTTCTATCTAAAATGCATTAGGTTGATTGACAAATTGATTGTTAGGATAATGAATGAATGGATTGATAGGAAACAAAAAAACGAGACAAGCTGAAATAAACAATGGAAAAAAACACAATAACAACAAATAATAAGATGAGTTTGGTGTCTCTGTTTCTGACTTGATGAACATTTTAATAGAGACAAAGCATTCTTGATAGATGTGCAGATAGGTTGATAGTTTGTTAGCAGGAAGCTTGATATGGTAATCAATTGGGAAAAATGGATGGAGGTTGAATTAAGTAAATTAATGGATAAATACTGCATTACAAGAAAATAAAAAATAAAAAATGTAGACATATTTCACGTTAATCACAGATTTATTTTTTTGTTTAAAAGATAAGCTTTTTAAGAGATTGAATCTGAGAAAATATAAAGATTGCCTTTATTTGTATATTTGTATTGTATATATGAATAATTATATATATATATATATAATTATTCATAAATACAAATATACAAATGAAGGCAATCTTGATATTTTTATTATATATATATATATATATATATATGTATATGAGAAGTAAATACACAAACAATGTGTTTTGATATGGCTTTTTTTTTTAGCCGACAATTTTTGGAAGAATATGGGCTTAATTAAAGTCGTACCTAATTTTGAAAGTTAATTAATTAATAACTAATTAATTAGGTGGGCAAACCTATTCAAATATAAGGCTAAACAAATTGAGAAAAATCAATCTCTGTATGTACATTTCTGTCTATTAGGCCTCATCAGCAGAGCTATAGATAGGAAGACCGCCTTGCGCGTGATTCGAACCCTGACTGTCAAGCTGACAGGTGAGGACCGTAACCCCTACACCAACCTATCTATAGCTCTGCTGATGAGGCCTAATAGACAGAAATGTACATACAGAGATTGATTTTTCTCGATTTGTTTAGCCTTATATTTGAATAGGTTTGCCTGCCTAATTAATTATCAATTAATTAACTTTCAAAATTAGGTAGGACTTTAATTAAGCACATATTCTCCCAAATATATATATATATATATATATATATATATATATATCTGTTCCCCTCTCCTCCTTCTCATTAAAGGACAAAACCACAGTTTATATATACCAACTGCTGAATCACCTTCACAATTTGCTTTGAAGACTTTCAGTGGAGAAAAAGTTGCATGAAGCTAGGTTTTCTGTTGTGTACAGGGAGTGCTGCACTAACACAATCCTGTGGTTTACCAAAAACTGCTGATGTAAAAGTATCCAGAATTGCTTCATAATCTTGCTTTATTTATCTATTATATATATATATTTATATGGAGAGAGAGAGAGAGAGAGAGAGAAAATTTTGAAGACCTAATCTGAGGTAAGAATTAGCATAGGCATATACATGAGATCATATGATGTGAGAATGTGTGAATACATATATATATATATATACATATATGTGTGTGTCAGTGTCAGAATTATCCTGATGATCCTTGTTGGTGAAACTTGAGTGGTTGACTTTTTTTTGCTGATTTGATTCCTTAAACTGGCTCTGTCATGAATACTTCCCAATATATATTATTCCAACTCTTTCAGTTTCTTTTTCTTTTTTCCAAAAGTCAAAATTGTGACTCATTCGCTTTTTTTCTGGTCTGTTGAGTTTCTAAGGAATTATACATACATATATATATATGTATATATATATATATATAATAAAATAAATATATAAAAGTTTTACATATCTATTTATTTGTTGACAAAGGAACATTCATGACCATTTTGGTTTCATGCGATAGCAATCGTCAGGTGAAGATATATATATATATATAGGCTATGTATGAGCAAGGCTGGCCTGATCAGTCACCAATCTGTGCATCGGCGGGATGGACTAATAAAATACCCTGTGCTCCCTGGTAATACCTGGAAATGTGGGAAGATGTGCAAGACTTTGGCAGGACTAAAGAGCCACTTTCGTACAGCTCATTGTTGAACTTTTTGAAGCTCACCATTATATTCTTTGAACTGTTGAACTTTCTTTTTTTTTCTTTTTTTTTTATCAAGCAGTGGCAATACTTGAACACGAGTTTTCTGCCATTATATATATATATATATATATATATATATATATATATATATCTTTTAGATTTCTTATTTTTTCAAAGTCTATAGTAAGAGATACAGAAAGAAATTCTGTCTCAACATGAAATATTGAAATTAATGTGTATTAGGAAAAGAAATGTCATATAAACAAGAAAAATATTGGAAGGAAGATGGCAACATAAAAATAAGTTACAAATTGGAATGCACTGAAATAAATATATCCACAGAAATATATAAACAGGGTTAGATAGATCAATAAATTGATAAGATAGATATGATGCTTACATATTGTTTACTTGTAGTACTGCCAGGAACCATTGTTACATTTTTACACCTTGCAAATGCCAGGCAGACATTTTACTTAACTCCTTAAAACCCAAATTTTCTGGCATAGGCAGTGCAAGAACAATTGCAGTTAAAGCATTGCACATAAAATGGCACATAAAGACACACACAATCCGATTATTTTTCTGCCTGATTCCATATTTCAGACGAAGCTGTGGAAGGATTAAGGCGTTTTGCTAAGAGAAAGAGAGAGAGAAACGGCATCTCATTTCTTGATGTGTCTCAGAAAATGCTTCACATGTAAAAGAATTACAGTGTTCTCTCGTATATATAAATATGATGCAAATAATAAAATGCATCCAGTAACTTTTCCAGATATTCTAGTGCCATCTTTGACATCCAGGAGAGCTCAGTGTCAGCAGTGACAGCCAAGAGAGAGTTCTATATGTTACAAGTTTTGTTGTTTGCTCTCTTGACAGCGTAGAAACCATTATGGAAGCTATTTACTGTGTAATCTGCAAAGTTCTTTTGTTCTTGAAAACTTGTAATATTATTTGGTATAAAAGAAGCTTTTGTTTGCTAAAAATACTCATTTCCAGTCTCTTATGGGGTTGATGCAATAGTTTACAGCATCTTTTTTTTTTTTTTTTTTTTTTTTTTCTTTTTTTTTTGCAATGTTTTATTTATATAAAATCGGAGGATCATGATTCAGCCATAAAAAAGTATTTTTCTCTGGCATTTTTACCTAATGCCATCTTTAAGCTAAATTGTGCATTTCATTCAATATGGGAAAAAATATTTCTCAACCTGACAGTGAGACTTAGAACATTCTAACTGCATCCATTGCAGAGGTGTAACACCCCCCCCATTCTCAAAAAGGTTATGAGACTAAATTGTATACTGTGGTTAGGCTCTGTTTTTGCAGCTGTTTTGAGTGTGGAGTCACCCCTTCAGTGTCATTAGTATCAGGTTTACTCTAAATCAGAGTAGTAGTATCTATTAGGGTCAAATTGATCTGTTTGAAAAATCATTAATATTTAATAGGAATAAAAAGTCGTTGGGGTGGCCTAAAGTCGGTATCAGCCAGACAGCAAGGGAGTCTATCCCCTTTTCACTAGTGCTAGACCAAGGAGATTGTTTTAACATCTGAGGTGGAGTGCCACACCTACCATCAGATCCCTGTGCTATTCATAAACTGAGTTGGCAGGGCAAGTATCGAACACGGAATCATGTGGTTCCTAGGCTGACGCTCTACCGACTGAGCTAAGCCTGCCTTTTTTTAATAGAAATACTTGAAATCATGTAACTGTATACAGTTTGAATCTAAATGGATGCAAAAGTTTTCATTTTATTTATTTATTTTTTTTATGACAACCGTTAATCATATGGATTCATAGTATCAGTATTCAGTCTTTAAAGCATTTTCCTTGGCTTTTTCTAAGTTAATTTATATTTTCAGCTAAATTGTGTATTCCATCATGAAAAAAATTATTGTTGGTTTTTGAATTAATTTATTCTTCTTTGATCAAATTTTCAATATCTTTGATTTGGCTTGACTTGTTTAACAGCATATCCTGCCCCCAAAATTGTATTCATTTGTAAACGTTTTATCATATCTATTAATAATGGAGATTCGCTTCTGGTTTTTGTCTGTAACAAAATTACGTCACTGCTTACGTCACATTACCCAAAATCATCATAACATAGAGTAAATACACTCAAAATTTGAGAATGCAACATTAGACAGTCCTCATTGTTTTTTTAAAACAAGTTTTAATAGATACATCCCCAGTATCATATATTTATATATAGTTTGTTTTATTTTAATAGATATTCAAAGTTAATAGAACATAGTTTCGCTTTCAAATTTTTTTTTTTTTTTTTTTTACTCCTTTAATAAATTTGATGATTTCATGATTTATGGTTCAAACTCTCCGACATTTAATTTTTAACTTCCACCTCCTCAAGCAATATCTTTCAAAAATTTATTTTTACATCACCCAGAGGGTGTTTTTTTATTTTGCTAGTAATAATAATGTATTGTTATAACTTAGCAGCCAAAAGAAGATCACCAGTGGCAAGATATATATTATTACTATCATCATTTTTAAGCATCTTCCTCTTGAATATGTTTAGTGATGAAGCAGTGGTAATAGGAATAAGTAGGTATTCCACTGATCACTTGCAATTTGTGAGAAGAAAGATTTTTTTCAAACATCCAGTCTCAAAGATCTTCCATGGAGTCTTAATGGGTGCTCTTTTGTAAAACGTTCCTGGCAGTCTTCTAATCACATGTTTATCAAGATCCATTTTGTCAATGAAATTGATGATTTTTATATACTTGTATGAGATTAAGACATTTTGCTTTGAGAAATAATAGATTGAGTGACTCGAGTCTCTTTTGATAGGGCAAGGTCTTTAATTTTAGGAATGAGTTTAATGAAGCTCATTTTAAACTTTTTCTAACTTTTAAATATTACATTGCATTGATCATAAGGTGATCAAGTGCATGAGCCATGGACAAAAATTGGATGCACTTAGGCAAAGAAAGGGTTAAGAGTTTCTCTGCTCACTTCTCTGAGGATCTCTGTATTAACACCAGTATTATGGGCTGGTTTAGCTCAATCGGTAGAGCGTTGGGCTAGGAATCACGAGGTTCCTAGTTCGATACTGGCCCTTGCCAACTCAGAGTATGAGTAGCACAGGGATCTGTGCGGTAAAGTCAGGAGCTGGTGGTAGGTGTGGCGCTCCACCTCAGATGCAAAAATAATCTCCTTGGTCTAGCACTAGTGAAAAGGGGATAGACTCCCTCGCTGATTGGCTAATACTGACTTTAGGCCACCCCGACAACGACTTTTACTTATTATGGGCCGTACTTTATATGGAATTAGGGATTAGGAAGAATTAAGATCAGAAGTCCTTATCACTCATAAATCTTTTATTTCATTGGTAGTATGAAAATAATTTTAGTCTGGCACTGGCCATACATCCTAACACTCCTTCTTTTATTTGTAAAACACCATCCTCTCAGCAGGACTTAGAATATGCTGACTGTATCCCCTACAGAGGGGTAAGATACCACCTCCCAAAAATGGGATGTCCTGGGTATGACACTAAACTGCAGCTAATGAAGTTCTGGAGAGTGTAGAGTACCCCCTCATTGCTGTTATTTCTACATCTACTTTGACCCATGGTGGTATTACCTGTTAGGGTTTCATCTATGGGTTCAATAGATCTGTTTAAAAATTATTTGTATTTAATAGGAATGTGAAACAACTAAAGAAAAAATGTAAATATGAATATGATTCTCTAACCTCAAGGTATAAAATAACCATAGATGGGTTGACATGCTATTAAAAATCAATCAACCAATCAAAATTAAAAATAAAGATAGTATGAAATTGCTGTATTTAATGATAAAAGAATATTCTTCAACTCTTAGATATAAAGGAAAGTTTTTGAGTTAGCAAATCAAATGTATTTCCTGTAGTTGTATTCAAGTAAACTTTATAAAACTATCATTTCTTTTTTTCTTGTGAGGTTTTCATGTCAGTAAAAAACTAATGGTTTACTAGTGAATTCCAAGCAACAAAAAATATTTTCAGCTCTCCAAAGTTTTCTAGCTGATCTTGGCAGACAGTTGTTCAGACACTCTCAATTCTATCTTGGATTTTTAGTCTCCCCCTTCTTTGTTCCAGGTTCTTGGGGTTGTTTCAAGGGCTCCATGTGTAATGATATAGCAACTAGTCTAGGAGAAGGAAAACTGAATTGAAACCTGTTAAACTCTGCCTAAAAATTGACCTGGTGTGGAATGGTTAGTTAATACTTAAATGAAAATAGGCAATAAGATTTTTTCCTCAATATATATATATATATATATATATATATATACATATTGAGCAATTCCTCCACACAAATAGGATGTAACACAAGGTAAATTTCTTATGTAGATTTTAGCAGTTTGAATTCAGTTTTCTTTTTCCTAGAATGATTACCTATCCCAAGATAAAGAACTCAGTCTGCCCTATTATTTACCCATAACTGGAGGGAGAATTGTTGAATGAATACCTTTCCAAGGGTATTAGAGCTATATGAAATGCAAACAATTAGAACTCTGGTCAATGAGTCTGTTTCCTATGATGGTAACCCATTATCCTACACACCTGAGGAAGGTCTTATATGCTATCAAATATGATCACAGAGATGCTGACTGAAAATCCTAAAAGGACAGTGAAATCGTATCTATGCATCCCATTGTGTTTCTTTGTTCTTCCCTCGTCATTTCAAGCTAACTGTAAATACATTTCAATAGTTTCTTAGAAACAAATTACACAAGATAGGTTACAAAGTAGGAATTAGACGGCTTTAGTTGGGACCCATAAATTTTCCTAGAGACTTATTCAAAGCAAATATGTGCATCCCAGGACACACTAAATCAGAAAGCTATCAGCATCACTGTGATCATGATTAAAATTTTAGTTTCATTGTTAACTCTTCCTATTTAAACTACAGTTCATTTTTAACTCTCAATGGAGCTGTTGCTTCAATGACTCAATAAGATTGACTCTGTTTCTGAACCCTGAACAACAAGTTGAATTTTTCTTCTTTAAATGTTTTAGTTTGAGTGTTTCTTTAATTCACCATTGCAGATTATCTCTGAAATATCCTGAAATGGTCATTTTCCTGAGTGATCTCTTTCTTTCGCTCTCTGACTTTTTTTGATTTTTTTAATTTGAATTATTGACTTTTTGATTCTTCTCCTCCATTGATATCCAACAAAGTGAGTTAAAAATTCCAGACCTCTGACATTGCAGCATCTTGGCTGTATCATCATTTAGTCATTTCTTTTTTTTTTTTTTCTTTTTTTTTTCTTCTATTTTTATTTATAATTCCAGCTTTAGCATTTAGAATTTTTTTCTAATCCAGAGCTGCTCTGCTCCTAAGCTGTCTGCTCTAATAGTGTTCAACTGTGCAATCATTATAATGCTAATGAGGAAAATCTGGGGAAATTCCATGGAGTATTCTTTGTAGCTCTTATATAGAACAGAAAATGTGTTTTTGGTAATTATATGTAAACTAGTACAATAAAAAACACCCTCCGGGCGATAAAAAAAATTTGAAATATATTGCCTGAGGGGTGGAAGTTAAAAATTCAATGTCAGCGAGTTTGTACCCTAAGTAAGTAAAATCATCAAATTCATTAAAAAATAAAGCAATTTGAAATGTAAACTTTAAATATGTATTAAAATAAAACAAACTATATATAGATATATAATACCAGTCATGTATTTATTAAAACTTGTTTTAAAAACCAATGAGAACTGTCTAATACTGCATGTTCCAATTTTGAGTGTATTTATTCTATGTTAGGACGATTTGGGGTAATGGGACATAAGCAGTGACGTAGTTTTTGTTACAGACAAAAACCGGAAGCGAATCTCCATTATTAATAGAAATATATGAAAAAAACCCAAAGAGGATGATTTTATTATAGTTAGGAGTATTTTCTTAGGTTAAACGTTTTGGTTATTTTTATACAAGGTAACTATTTTATTTAACTCTCAACATCATGTTGAGAATTTTCCAAGTCCATTCCTCTAAGGATTTATAAAAATATGGCTAAAAATTTCCTTTTCATTTAAAGTTACCTGTTATTTCCCTTAAATCAAAGACTTCTAAATATGCTTAATATTACATTTAAACAAAGGCTATCATTTGGGGTGGATTAGGAAAATGAAAATGACTTCCAGGTGGGCATAATGAGGCGGTATAGGATGTTAAGAGTTAATACTCATTTTTATTTATCATTATTCGTTCTTTAAATAAATACACATTTTTAGTAAATACATTATGTTTTTTATTTATTGTATAAAATCTAAAATACATTTCAAACACTACACAAATAAAAAGTAAAATAAGAGTAATGACATAGGCAATATTTTAAACAGATAAATAAATATACATACATTTTTAGAAAATATATATATATATTTTTTTTCTTTTTAGATAATTTCAAACATAGATTTTGTTACATAGTTTTAAAAGAGAATGCTACTAATCAGAATGAAGAGATTTTTCTCATTGTTCTTTCCATATTTAAATTAAATATAATTCAGAAGATACAGCATCACATATTATTAATGCCCTGGTGATGGTTTAGTATTAAAAAAAACGAAATGTTTAACATTGGCAAATACTTTAAACTCTGATTCCTTGTTTTTCTATATTCTATATATTCACATACAGTCAGATTTATTTCCATTTTCCCCTGATATAATAATTATACATAAAATAGCTGTATTACTGCAGTCATTAATTTCTGACCATTTTGAATCTTTTTCATTCTGATTTTCCAGGGATTTTTAATCTTTTACTTTTCTCTATGATGAAACTGTTTTTTATGCTTTTTTTTTCTAGAGCAAAATTATTTTTTTGCTTTTTTTTTTTCTATAGAAAAATTTTTTTTTGTTATTTTTCCTATAGTGAAACTATTTCTAACATGTGTTTCTTCTATAGTGAAACAATTTTTGATGTTTTTTTTTCCCCGATTAGTCCAGGTTAAAAGTGCAGTAATGTAACCTGAACCAAACATTTTTACACCTAATTTTGCTGATGTAGGTATCATTGGAGGATAAGAAAATAGACATTTAAGAAATCAAATTATAGTTTACCAAAACTTATTTCATTCCCAATGATACCTGCATCGGAAAAATAAGTTATAAAAAAATTCAGGTTTAGGTTACCTTTACTGAGTTTTTAAACTGGACTATATAGAGAAACCATTTTTGACACTATATCCATAACAAAAAAAAAAGTAGGAAGCTCGTAGTGTAATGGTTAAAGTCATGGGAAATGGACTTGTCGCCCTGAGTTCAAATCCTGGACATGGTAATTGCATTTCACTTGGTGCTAATACCCTTGGGAAAGGTATGAATCCTACTCTCCCTCCAGCTATGGGTAAATAGCAGGGCAGACTGGGCTCTTTAGTCTTGGTTAGGCAACCGGTCTAGGAGAAGGAAAACTCTGAATTCAAACCTGTTAAACTCCGCTTAAGAAATTGATCTTGTGTCACATCCTGCTCGTGCGGAGGGGTTGGTAAATATATATATATATATATATATATATATATAACAAAACCATTTCCAAAACGTAATACATATTATATACAATATAAGTATAACAACCCATTATTTTATTTAAAAATCTATTAACTCCTGACCACTTTTTTTTGATTTTGAATGCACTATTTATCAATTGAGTGCCAAAATTTGCTCAAATAAATTTTAGGTCAAGAATGGTAAAATTCTGTGTTTTAATTATTGAAGAAAAATTGAAAATTTGTAAAAGGAATTTGCATTTGCCTAATAATTTATTAGTCTTTTTAGTATACTCTTCTGGAATTGTAACAGGAGCAACAAGCAAAAAATGTTAAACGAATGCAACAAGGTTACTTAAATTTTAAGATAGAAATCAACAATGATTAGTTAAATTGCTAAATTCATGCTACTTCATGAGTTCTTCACTTCTAATGAAAATTATGTTCAGGCTGTTGAATTTCAGAGATCTTCAACTCTGAAAATAATTAAAGGAGGTGACCTAAAGGAAATTTATTTGGAATAAATCATTGCGTGCAGTAATGGTATGAATTTGAAATCACCAAATTGTCATCTTAAATAATTCATTTGCACTTTAAGATTTAAGTACTTTGGAGCAAACAAATTATTACTTCAGTAATCCTCCTCTTATCTGTTGAGAATATAGTTCAAGATCTCCACTCTCACCACCAACCTCAGCAACCATCTTGTTTTTGTTTAGAATTGAATGATTACTTCCTCATTTTTTGAAATTTGAAATTTTTTTTTTTACCTTTTTTCTAATAAGTTATAGTTATCTATTGAACACCCTGTCAGTGTAGAGGAGTAAGCCCCTCTCTCACTCTCTCTCTCTCTCTCTCACACACACACACAAAAAGTTATTGTGGGTATGCCACTAAACTGTATTTGGTGGTGAAAGTCCAGTTCTGGTGGGTGTTGAGTCACCTCTTCATTGTCCTTACTCCAAAGATTGCTCTAACGAGGAGTGGTAGTATATTAAACTGTATGTATGTGCAATAGAAATAAAAAAAAAACCTCTATCCATTATACTTACTTGGAAAAAATGTCCTTTGTTTATGTTTGACATTTACCTATATGCTGTATCAGGCTTAGGTAATTTGCCCATGGCATATTATGCAGCATTATGATTGTGCCAATGGCAAGTGCTCTAGCCCCCCAGAAGGGGGTGTCCATGAATACACAGACAAAAACACACATCTCATAGCATGCTGAATGAGAAGAGATCTATTTTTGCAACTTTTTCCTTGTAGCTATGGCAACTATGTATATTGCTGCTTTATGATGATTCAGAAAATTAATCCTGTTGGAAAGGGCAGATAATCCAACATTGTCATTACTATTAAATTTCAAATTGGATTAGAAATTGCTTTATTCCATTAACACAACTTTTGTTATGATATGCCATTTTTCTGGTAAAATATAAAATTTGGATCATTATAATATGGATTTGGAATTGGTTAAAGTGATATGGACAGATTATCGATCATATGGATCATATGATCTCATAAATGGATCATATAATTAATATATGGATCATATGATCTCATAAAATAAAACAAGAATTCTTCCTAACTGTGGCCATATCAGTGCTACTGTATGGCTACATGCTTAGAGAAAAGGCTAAGGATGCTGTGTACTGTCTGGAACAAATCTTGAAACAGCACCCCACAAAAAAGCAGTTGTACAGCCACTTACCTCCTATCATACAAACTATCCAAGTAAGATGAACAAGACGGACTGGATACTGCTGGAAAAGCAAGAATGAATTCATAAGTGACATTCTCCAGTGGATACTTACTCATGGGCCCACCAGATTTGGCTGACCAGCAAAGACTTACATCAGTCAGTTCTGTGCGCAGATACTGGATGTCATGAGGAGAATTTTCCAGGAGCAATGACCAATAGAGATGAGTGGCAAGAGAGTGTGATGAAAACCTGTCCTTTCAGTACCAGGGCTGCTGAGTTGAAACAAAATCTTTGACTCCAATTCTGACTCCTCTATTTTTGGCACCTCCAACTCCTATTCATGTAATTAAGTGATTATGCCCAACAAATGAATATAAAACCCTGATTTATTATAATCTATGTATAAGGAGTGTGCACTGTATAACTTTACAGACTAAACAAGGGACATGTCAAGTGTAAATTCAACTGGAGTTAGTATAGTTTTACTGACTCCAACTCCAATGACCTCACAATTGCTTCTGACTCTGACTCCCCCCTTCACAGCCCTTAGTCAGCATGATATGAGGGTGATGATGATAATGAAAAATTAGATCAGTATAATATAGATTAAGCTTGTTTTTTAAAATCTGAATTTTTGTTGGCCAAAAGTGTTTAATTATCCAATGCAAAGGAATTTATTACAGATTGATCAGATAATAAATCATGTCTATAAAATTCCTGCATCAATTACTCAAATGTATAAATCTTATATTTGACGGTAACTGGAATTCCCATGGGTCCTACTAGTCAATAATTATTCTTCCAACTACTCTTGCTACTCTTACAATGATCAAATTACAGAAAGTGCAAAAACATTAGCCAAACCTATTATCGTCCGCTCCCAACAGCAGGAAGCCATACGATAATGACAATATGCCATTAAGATATCTGGTTGGACACAGGCAGATAACTACCAGCCAGTGATTTCAAATTAAAAACTAATAGAAAGGAGTGGGGTGTCTAAACAATATATAGAGACAAAAATAATAATAAAAAATTTTTTATTTGAATCATGTGCTAAAATATGAGACTTTTTAAAAAATTTGTGTTAAGGAGCATTTTTCGAACACATTTTAAAACCATTTCACAAATATCAATAGTTCTGGCAATTTATTCATTAAGATTAAAGAATTTTGTTTCAAGAGATCTGTTCATCCTTACTGAACTTGTTTGTTTATTCTTTCAAAATTAAAATATGATGGTTACTAAGTTTCTTGATATTATTATTCCTTTACATTTTCCTTCTATTTTTCCATGTTTTCACTCTGTCTCTTCAGCGTTTTCACTCTCTCTGTCTCTTTTGAATTTTGCCTGACTTTGTCTCTTCTGCATTTTCCCTCTCTGTGTCTCTTTCATGTTTTTCCTCCTCATTGTCTCTTCATGTTTTCCACCTCTCTCTGTGTTTTCCACCTCTTTCTCTCTCTTCTGTGTTTTCCACCTCTTTCTCTCTCTTCTGTGTTTTTCCACCTCTTTCTTCTCTCTCTGTGTTTTCCACCTCTTTCTCTCTCTTCTGTGTTTTCCACCTCTTTCTCTCTCTTCTGTGTTTTCCACCTCTTTCTCTCTCTTCTGTGTTTTCCACCTCTTTCTCTCTTTCTGTGTTTTCCACCTCTTTCTCTTTCTCTTCTGTGTTTTCCACCTCTTTCTTTCTCTTCTGTGTTTTCCACCTCTTTCTTTCACCTCTTTCTTTCTCTTCTGTGTTTTCCACCTCTTTCTTCTCTTCTTTTTCCACCTCTCTCTGTCTCTTCTACATTTTTCAACCTCTCTCTGTCTCTTCTACATTTTTCAACTCAACCCTCTCTCTGTCTCTTCTACATTTTTCAACCTCTCTCTGTCTCTTCTACATTTTTCAACCTCTCTCTGTCTCTTCTACATTTTTCAACCTCTCTCTGTCTTCTACATTTTTCAACCTCTCTCTGTCTCTTTCTACATTTTTCAACCTCTCTCTGTCCTTTTCTCATTTTTTCAACCTCTCTCTGTCTCTTTCACATTTTTCCACCTCTCTCTGTCGCCTTTTTTTCCACCTCTCTCTGTCTCTTAAAGTTTTTCCTCTTCTTTGTATTAGACATGAATACTTGAAACCATATTGGAATTATTATTTGAAATAATATAGTTTGCTGTATTTATGAATAAAGAGTGCTCAATGTCAGTGATAGAGCATATATATCTATGTTAAGATAGCAAGACATAGTCAATGGCGTTTGTAACTGTTATTTTCTTGCCTCTGTGATCATTGGACCAAGTCTACACTATTTTAACATGTATATACATATATATTCATCTGTGCTTATATATATGTGTGGGTGTATATTATGGTAAATAATACATTTTAGATTCCGATATCCTTCAGCAAATGATCCATTAGGAAAGAAATGAAAAAAAGTAAAGCAATTATAAAAATAAAAGGTAAACCCTGTAAAAGTTAATGCAAGAAAACCCGAGGGATTCATATTTATACATTGATCATCATATGCAGACATATAAAAAATCGTTCATCCCACAAAGACATTTTGCTCGAAGGCCTCGTAGCCTCCAAATAACCACTTACCCTGAAAAACAACCAGCAAGGACCCTATTTGTCCCTGCTTCTACCACTTAATACCTCATTTAGTTGAATGGAAATATAGCAAAACTATATTGATGGAAGATAGATAAATTGCTTGAAACAAGCTGTAAATGTTTACCAGTACTTAATAAAAACAATAGAGAAATAAAAATAAGTGCATTAATGTATTGTTATATTACTGTCACAAGAGTTGAAGGCTCTCTTTTTAGCAATTTGTACAATTAACAAGTACATTATTTATATATATATATATATATATATATATATATATATGATTTTGAAAATAACGACATACTTTATTGATCAGCAAAATTTTTTTTTTTTTTTTTTTGAAAGAGAAAAGGGAAAATGGAAACTTTAGGGCCCTTTCCTAAAGTTTCCATTTTCTCTTTTCTCTCTACAAAAAAAAAAAAAAAAAAAAAATTTTGCTGATCAATAAAGTATGTCGTTATTTTTCAAAATCATATACAAGTTCAGCTGTACCAAAAATTTTTTTTTATATATATATATATAATATATATATATATATATATAATTCACTATCTTAGAAACAATTGAAAGAAATGCATTGGCAACTATCACAACAATGATAAAAACAAAAATTAATGATAAAACATCTCCAATCACTGATCCTAAATAGTTTTAACTTCAAACTTAACTCTCCTCAAAACACTGCTTTGAAATAGAATGGATAGGTTTGGTTTGTTTTCTTTGTTTTTAATGACATTTCAACCTTCATGGATTATTCAATTCCAAAGCTATCCTTGTAGAAGAATAGTAGTGGTACTATCTAATCCATAGTTGAGTGTTTCCTAAGGTTATTAATCCAAAAGGGAATTGAATAGCAGGACTGGAGTTAGAACTCACATACTACAATATCGCATTGCTGCACATCAGTCACATCACAGGGACTACCCCACAGACAGATACATTACCTGAATTATCTAAATGCCTCTGTTAAATATTTAATTAGTTACATCTAATTTGAAACAACCCCTGTTATTGCCTTCCATATGTAGTCACATGTATACAGATCATTATAAATCAATCATCTCAAAATACTTGGGTACCTGTGGGGTTTCCATCTATGGGTCAAATAAATCTGAAAATTATTAGTATTAGATTGGAATACTTGAAATCATATCACTGTGTGAAAATCATTTGTATTAAAATAGTTACTAAAATAGTTGTTTACAATTATAGGATTATTTAAGAAATTAGATATACATAGGAAGATTAAGGATTATTATTAGTTACTTAAAGTGATATAACTGTTTGCAAATTATTTCATTAGATAGGAATAATTGAAACTCTATAACTGTGAGCAAACAAATTATTAGATAGGAATAGTTACTCAAAACCATAAAATTACGTATAAATTATTAGTATTAGAAATAATTACTTGTAGATGATGATCTACTGTATTCTATCGCTATGATAGTTTGGAAAATCCTCAAGCAGGATTCAGTACTTAATTTGAAGCCACGCTGTCCTTTACATGGGTCATTAGTTCCTTCAGTTACTTGCCAGATCTTAGGGCCCACATTCCTGCATTTTAGAGGTCCATTCACAGCTTACCAAGCAAGTTTGTGCAGAGGCAGTCTAATGACTAAATTATTCTTAAAGTAGATCCCAAATTCATGAAATTGCAAATTTAGTAGCCCAATATAATACCTATGGTTAGTTGGAAGGGCATAGTGTAATGGTTATCATCATAGGAAATAGACTTGTTGACTTCAATTCCTGGATGAGGCTGTTTGCATTTCACATAGTGTCTATACTATTGGAAAAGGTATGCATCCAACTATTCTTTCTTCAGCTATGGGTAAATAGTAGGGCAGACTGGGCTCTTTAACCATAGTTAGGCAACCAGTTGAGAATGAAAACTCTGAATTCAAACCTGTTAAACTCCGCTTTAGGAACTGACATTGTGTCACATCCAGCTCATGCAGAAAGGTTGGTAAATATATCTATAACCTGATATGGTAATTCTTATATCAAAACTTATTTGGGTGTGTGAATATGAAGACATAAGTCTTGCTACCTATCTTTCTTAGATAATGGATTTCTACACAAAACTTGAAAGCAAAAAAAAAACAAAACATATATACTCTAGTGATATTTTTTGGGGAGGAAGATGACATCTTAATCAATTCTTATTCAGGGTTAGGGAGGAGACCTAGTTGTTTTGAGAGCAAGTAAAATTTGGACGAGCAAGACAGAATGAAAAAAAAAAATAAGGACAAACAGCAGGAAAAAAAATTAATATGAAATCCTTAAACTTGACAGAAAAAAGATGGCCTGTCAGGAAAAAGAGGGAAAAAAAACAAACAAAATACATTAATTTTGCTCTAAACTAATTGTACTGAACAAAAGTCAGCCAGGTAGATTAAGTTTCAGATAATTGCAGGGGTGGAACTGCAACTTTTGGAAAGAAATCAATGTTACCAATTTAAATGCATTGCAGATTGATCCCTGATCCACATGTTTTGCTTTTAGTTTTGTGTGTATGACTGGTTGCACAGTGCTTACCTCTGCCTATATATTTACCTATCTATCCATTTATCTATTCCTCCCATCCAACATATTGGCAATATGTATAATTATGTCAGTACTAGAAAACCCATGACTATGCGTTCTTGTAAATGTAGTTCATGATGATATTGATGCTTCTATTTAGGATAGATTAATGGATTCTAATTAGTATTTCATCATTATCTTGATTTTATTGAAAAGATTATTAAAAAATGATGTTGAATACAAATAAAGATTCTTCAAAATTAAAAATAATAATAGATTGAATAATGTACACATGGATAAACTCCTGACCGAAACACGTGTAAGTAAAATTGATTAAAATATCCTATTTTATCCTTCTATACTTTCATCCCTTTCTTTCTCTTTTCAACACACACACACACACACACACACACACACACACACACACACACATATATATATATATATAACCTGATGAAAGTGCAATCCAAATGCTCATAACCAACATATCCAAAAAAGTCAAAATATTCTAACCAATATTAGAACTATTATATCAAATAACTCACATCTTATTCAATATTATCTGAAAATGATGACTATTCATACTTAAAGCCTTAAATCTTTTAGCTCTTGGAGTGGTTTTGAATATTTTTGATAATTCATAATTAATAAATAGCAATAATAATATATAATAGTAATTGAGTCACACTGATAGACTGCATTCCTATGACTCTCTCACCACCCATCCTAATGGGTCATTGCTCCTGGTAAGTCCTCCTCATGGCATCCAGTATCTGCACAAAGCTAATCAATGTCAATTTTTCCTGGTTGGCCTACTCTGGTGTGTCCACAAGAGAATGTCACTAAAAAAAAATTGTCCTTATTTCTTGAGCTGTGTCCAACATGTCTTGTCTCTTTTACTTGGACGGTTAGTATGACAGGAGATGAGTGGCCATACAGGTGCTTTTTCATGGGTTGCTGTTTCCTGGATTTGTTCAAGAGAACATGCAGCTTCCTTTCTTCCAAGCATTTCGTTAAAGTCCAAGTGGTACAGCCATTCAGTAGCACTGATGTGGCTACAACTTGGAAAAATATTATGGACTCCCTCGTCAATTTTCGACGCATGAGGGTTCAACAATGAACAACCCACACAGTAATTTGTTTATAGTGGTGAAGGCTTGTGTTGGACCATCCACACTTTTTGGCACAGTCGATAGGAAAGAATTGGTGCACAAGGAATGCCACAAACCCAATCAACGACTGACCTCAGGAATTTTGAATTCAGAGTTTTCCCTCTCCTAGACTGGTTACCTACCCAAGGTTAAAGACCCCAGTCTGCCCTACTATTTTACCCATAGCTGGAGGGAGAATATATGGATTCATACCTGGAAGAATATAAGAACGATATAAAAGCTACAATAAATAACGTTTTTTCGGAGTGTTTTATTAAAGTCCAAGAGATGCAGCCATACAATAATGTAATAATAATATTTAATAAGATTCAGAAATATATTGAATCTATGCAGATATCTTTGAAAACCAGATTTCTTGATTTAATGACATAATTCAAATCTTAACTTCCTGGAAGAGAGAGATCAAAAGCAGTTCAACATCTCAGTTTGTTTGAAGACCGCAACACATATCTCATTTTTTTTTCTTGACAATGGCAACGGAGTGGTCACAAGCACTTGTGCCCTGGGGAAAAGAATATCAGAGTTCTTAAAATCCCTTGTAAAGAAACTAAATTTGAATAAAAAAATTAATAATGTTTCTGGTCTGTCACATTCAATGACATTTGCTGCCACTTTTTGCAAATACACCTCCACAAGCCGAATCCTTGCTACATAGACTGGAGAAGGCTGCATGGAACATTGGAGTTTATGTGAACTCAGATAAAACGGAGTTCATGTGTTTTAAAAATGAAGTAGGCATTTCGATGTTAAGCCTCTAAAATCGGTGGAACAATTCATGCACCTAGGTAGCAATATCTCATCCACAGAAAGTGATGTTAATGCATGTATAGGGACAGCATGGTCTGCCATAGACAGATTATCAGTTATATGACATGTTAAAGTGTCAATTCTTCATCAATTCTTTCAATTGTATCAGTGCTACTTTATGATTGCACCACTTGGACCCTAACATTGCACCTAGAAAATGAGCTAGATGGGAACTGCACAAGAATGCTGTGCGTGATATTAAGCAAATCATGGAAACTGCACACTGCTGGAGAAGTGGAGATGAAGTGATGTTCTCCCATGGGAACCAGCACATGGGCATGCCAGTGTGGGCCATCCAACAAAAACCTACATTGACCAGCTCTGCTGTGCAGAAGACCTCCCAAGAGCAATGAATGATAAGAATGGTTGGCAATAGATTGTAAAGTAAAGTCGTCAGGGTGGCCTAAAGTCAGTAGTAGCCAATCAGCGAGGGAGTCTATCCCCCTTTCACTAGTGCTAGACCAAGGAGATTGTTTTTTGTGTCTGGGGTGGAGCGCGACACCTACCATCAGGTCCTAACTTTACCGCACTGATCCTTGTGCTACTCATACACTGAGTAGAAAAACAAAGTATTCAGAAAAGATAAATTTATTTTTGATGGTGAAGTCAACATTGTAATATTTGGGTTTTTTAATAAACCTTCATCAAGACTTTAAGAAGGAAATATTATTATTTCTCTGAATGTTTGAGATGAGGCTTGATGATTAGTATTATCTGTGTTATTCGGACTATTGTCCCCATCTTCATTGTTATTTGTACAATGTTTCGGCCAATATGCCCTCTGGCCTTCTTCAGGTATTTCTTGTCGGACTCGGGAACCTTCTTGTTGTAATCGGGAGCCATCACAGAACTTTGAACCTAACCCTTTATTTAGTCCACAGGGGTATCCTGTTCTCATTCCCAACTTTGAAAAGAAGGTTTCCGAGTCCGAGAAAGTTCCCGAGTCCGACAAGAAATACCTGAAGAAGGCCGGAGGGCATATCGGCCAAAATGTTGTACAAATAACACTGAAATATTGTTGTCTGAACAGTGATGAATGCTTTATGAATAATGAGAGTTGTATCCATAGAAAGCCCATAATCAAATTTTGAACAGTGCTCACTTCCAAATATCAAGAATGTGACCGGTACAAGCAAAGATTCCCAAAACGTTCAAAACCATGATGTCTTATTCACAAAGCATCCATCACTGTTCAGGCAACAATCTTTCCATCTTAAAGTCCTGATGAAAGTTTATTAAAAAAACAAAATGTCATAACATCGACTTCACCATCAAGAATAAATTAATCTTTTTGGAATTCATTGTTTTTCTATTTTCTACATATGTTTTGTAGTGGCCCTCATTTAGGATTTTGGGATGGAGTAATGATAGGTCATATAGAAATAATAGTTATACACTTTTCTCATATTCTGTGCTACTTGGAGAAGCTCGAATCTGGCTGTTGGATCTGATGTTGAGTTGGCTAACAATTTGTTGATGTTTGGAGTCTTTAAAACAGCTTGGGATGTTGGAGGACATCTTGTCTTTATAGTTTTTAGAAATAACAAAAGGTGACTTATTTTTTCTCAAGAGATTTTTATTTTACCCGAAGTCAAATTGCTCTGAGTGAGAGACATGTCTCACTCCATCAACGCATTGTTCCAAACTCGCCCAACATTTTCACCTCTCACCCTTACTCTTCTACACTTCACCATGTGGTGTCGCTCAACCAGTAGAAAAATGACATGTGGTGTTGTGCTAACTCATCCTAAAAACTTCCCATGCTAAATTACATGTAACTATTACATTTCTAGCCTTCCCCACTCTCTTTTTCTCCCTATTATGTTTGACATATTGTCGGATTTATTTCCAAATTTTACTGCATTTTTGTCGGATTTACTCCATATTGTCGGATTTTATTTCTGCATTTTACTTTATATGAATATATATATATATATATATATATGAGAATAATGATGAAAAAAGTGTTTATTTGATACTTTGGAAAAATGACAGATTTTAGATTTAAATGTTAATAGATTAACAACAAGGAAATGTTTTACACATAGAATATTAAAACTTTTGTATATCCTTGTCAATGCACTTAATTCAATCATCAAGCATATTTCAGTGAAAATTTCAGATCAATATTCAGCCCTTAAGTACATGTCAGAGTACATACTCATTGATCCACTCATTATATTATCTATCTATATGTATATAGATAGATAGATGAGGAAGAAGGAGGCAGTACAATTGAGGCCATCTAGTGCAGTGGTTAGAATGTAGTGATTAAAAAGAATAAAGATGAGACATGGCCAAATTATTTCCAAAAAAAAACAGACGATATTCAGATGCTAGTCCAATAATGATATTAATGATAGTGTTTCTTCTGATAACTTAAGAAAACAAAATCTTACTTATACAGCAATATTATGATGTAGCTTTGATTTGTGCCAGTTTTGATAGAGTATGATTGCACTAAAGGATTATTTCTTCAGGAAATAAAACTTCTTCAAATTGCAGTGATTTCTAAAAAAAATTTATGCTTATTATTCATTACAACTGTTTTTTTTTTCTGATACGTATCAATTATGATGAGTAAGATTTTTGATTGTTTTGTCCTTAATGCTATCTTGGTTTTTAGTTTGATATGATTTAGATTGAAATCTTGAATGATAAGATCTTGAACAGTGTGGCCAAACTTTAGAACCGTATTATTCAAAATTTTGCTGTACAAGACGAGTGAAATGTGAAGTCTAAAAATCAAACTATCCTGTCAGCTTGGGCTGTAGAATACACTGACTGCACTTCTGCAGAGGGATAGGAACCCCCTCCAATGCAGTCACTTGTTGGCCATGGGTGACCCATAATACCTGATGACAGGATTATGGTGGCTGAGTGGTCTATGACCTTATACTAAGTAGTACTGTGTTATGCATTACTCCACTTCAGACCTTACTTGGGCTAGATGGGCAGTCAGAGAGGCTCTATCTGATCAATTTACTGGTCATGTCAAACCCTAGAACCTGTATGATGGTCCTGACCGTATTCTTCAAATTGCTCTTATAACAAACACCCATCTCTTTTTACCATATAGGTGCTAGAAGGCAGTAGTTGAGGGGCAACCACCAGTATTTATTGATACACATGAAGTTAATAGAAAAATCTAACATGAAAATTATTTCTACTAGTTTATAATCCAAACCATAATAATTAGCAATACATTAATTCACATGAAAGTAAATGAAAGATCGAAAATAAAAATTATTTCTACTAATTTATTATTACAAATGAAGTTAAACAAATCATATATATATATATATATATATTACAAGATTTGGCATTAGATAACCCACAAAGGTTAATATTCTGTTAAATACCAACCAATCTAAAAATCAAACTAAATGACATCATTTCCCAAATCTCTAAAGAATTTATTTTTAACTAGAAAAATCTGAGTCTAATTTGATGTCTAAAAAAAAAAACAACAAAAACCTTTTGATCTTGTCATGGTGTGTGCTTGTGTGGCCTGCTGATCAAGAGCTATACCGACAAAACAAATTCTCCTGGTGAGTTCAACCTAACTAGACAGGTCAGTGGGCAAGACCAAAATTTTAATCACTGAACAGGGGGAGTAACGCGCCCTGTATGTATTCACCAATAGAAAAGCTGATATGACAGTTATTGGCTTGGACTGATGTCCACCTAAAATAATCGTATACATTGACGGAACCAAACGAAAAATCTTATTCTAAATACTATATGTGTATCACTGCAGTAATGTCAAAAGAAATGACAGGTTGTTAGAAAATAATTTTTCTTTTCGTACATGCTAACATAACATGATAACAAAAATATTTGATGTTATAAAAAATTTAAAGAAAAAAAGATAGGTTTTTTTTTTCTTCTGTGCCAACATCAATTTATCTTGGAGTCTGTGTAGCGTTTGACTCTGATTTACTATAAAGTATTAAAAGAGATTTTTGGCAAGACACCCAACTCATCAGACACCTTCTATAAAATAACAGCTAACCAAACAAAGTTTCTGATCGGTTGCACTTGATGCATTAACAAATCTGCGTATGCACATATGCTTCTTTCTTTCTTTCTTTCTTTCTTTCTTTTTTCCTTTCTTTGCAAAATCAGTAAACAACATTGGTTCAAAGACTTTTACTTTTTTTTGTCAAAAAGATTGTCCAAAGTATGCTTGATTGGTCATAAGGTCTGCAGAATAGTTAACGATAGCAATTTTGTTGATATAGTAACTGTTCAGAAAGATAAAACTGTTTATGAATACATGAAATGTCAATACACTCTTTCACCTGAAAATTACAATGGGATAGAGTTTGAGAAAGAAAACAGCAAAGGTTTTTTAGTGATATTTCAGAGCCCAATTTTAGCATTGAGTGATTTAAGAATTAGCTAAACAAATTCAAACTTGTATCTTCCCAATAAGCAGGGGTTTAAAATGTACAAGAATTTTAATAATCCAGACATAATTTTTTAATAAAAGGCCTCTAAGCTTGATATAGCTGAAATCCTAATCAAGTCTAAATCTGGCATGCTCTCTATTTCAGTCTATCTCGTTTAACAGTCTAAATTTGACTTCCTGAGATTCTGAATTTTTCCAAAGCTAAAATCACCATTTAAAAAGAGACTGTGGGTGAGATTAAGGAGAATGCAACAAGGCAGCTGATGGATATCCCTAAAAAGAACTTGGCAGAATGTCTGAAAAGTGGTGAGGATGTAGAATAAGTATATTAGCTCTCAAAGGGAATACTTTGAACAGGACTAAGGTGCCATTTCCCTAGGTAGTCCATATATACACATATATAACCATCCTTTGGGCACCTGGTACAATGGTTAGCAAGCTAGATTTGCAGACCATTGTTAATGAGTTTGATTCTCATTGGGTGCCCCATACTCCTGGCCTTGTACCACATCTAAGCTAAGTTTAGTAAATAACTATATAACCATCCTAGAAAGCTGAATAGAACAATTTTTGCTGAGATTACTTATGTTTACTTAGTACTAATACCCATGTGAATGGTCTGAATCCCTTCATTGTCCCATCATGAGATGTATTAATAAGTTCTTTAGAACCCAAGTGGTCAGTATTTGTGATGCTACAAGAAGTACACATACCCAGGTGGCCTGAATTCTGTCCTGAGAATTCTCCAATTCTACATTGTTCTTGCTGATAAAATATTCGGATTTTATATGCTATGTTTAATTTTGTCATTTCAAAAATATTTTTTTAAATTTCTTATAAAATGTTTTAAAGCTGTTAGATAACAGATTATAAGATTTTACATTTTCAATTAGTTTTCGGCAAGGAACTGGGTTGGGTGGCTCTTAGGTGTTGAGGGCTCAGGGTTAATACTAGGTATGCCACAATAGTTGATTTTCTAAAAAGAAAATGATCAAAGGAAAAAAAGTGAATTTGGAAAACCACTCTCCCATTACTAACTTGCCTGTTAAGGTAATAATTAAAGAAAGATGTTGTCATGTATGTAATTAACCCTACCATATAAAATATAGTAGGTATTTACCCAACCTGTTTGCTAGCCATAGGTAGGTTGCATCACAAGGTTGTATGACGTATCCAGCCAATTTTTGTGCTAACACCTGATTACTATTAGGTCAATATTGAAGTAAGTCAGTCAGTCAGTCAATTGGCTTTGAACAATGTGACTGGCCAAGCACAACTGAACCAGTATCAAGACAACTGGTACTTATGGGAATTCAGAACAGTCCACTCATGCATTTGGTGATTCCATTCCCTGAGTCCTGATTGGCTGCTTGGTTTGTATGATCCTCTGAGTCTCCATAAATCCTACCACTTTGCAGTGGTCTTTACAGCATACCAGAATCGTATTGGGTTACGACTGCTTGCTGTCTTGTCTTGCCAATTCGACGGTAATTGGACTTAGTATGATTATTCTACAGTCAAAATACAATATAACTTCTCAAAATCTTGCTATTCATTGCCTATTGGATAATTTTATTCACCTAGACTTATTGTCCTACCAAGGCAAAAGATTCCAGTCTATAATGGTGGGGAAGAGGGAAAAGATGGATTCATGCCTTTCTTAAGAGCATTAGTACAAAATGAAATGCAAACGACCTTGTCCAGAATTTGAACTTGGCTTAAACATTGACAATACTTCAGGAATTCAATTAATGTCTCAGTTTCTCTTCAAGACTTGTTCCTGAGCACAAGCAAAAACAACAAAAAAATATGACAATCACAGATAAACTTATAAACATTAGAAAAAAAATGGTTTCCATCATAATTTTCTTCTGAAATGAAATAGTTTTGTTTTTCAATGTTATTCTTTTAAAATCTCATTTATCCTATAATTTTCAATCATCTGCCAAATAAAATAAAATCTCAAACAATATCTTTAAAGAGTTTTAAAACCAATATGAGCAGAGAAGGTATGGTAATTTTTAACTGAGGTAGTGGGATATTAGAAAAATAACAATGAAAATAGGATACAAAAACCGTAAATCCTTTTTCCGACTTAAGATATATTATTTTTTTAAGCTTTTTTTTATTTTGACAGATTTTACAACTTTTTCTTTCTTTTTGAATTGGGCTTGAGATGCCAGATATAGTCTCCAAATTTCTAACGATTGTATAAAAAAAAATAAAATAAAGACTCGGTCTAGTAGTTATATCATGTGCCAAATTCTTACGATTACGACTGGGTTTTATGAGCAATAAGACAAACCTCACTGACATTAGTATGAAAATACTTCTTCTTTTTATGCTTTTCAAGTCTATTTTTAGGATGGTTTGAAGTCAAGGGTAAAGTCTTAAGGCAGGAGCTGTAAGATATAAGGTTCAATGTTGAGCTTTTAATGTGTCCATTATTGCCATTTTAGAAGTTTTTGCTGAGCAAGATTTGACATTTTTAAAGCTTCAAGTAATGATCAGCATCACCTGAGTGAGCAATATACTTTTTTGAATCTAGAGACTTGCTCTTTATTATTCTTTCTTAATGCTCCTGAAAAAGGCATGTACCCCAAAACTAATAAATTTATAAACATTATCTTCATTTATGATAATAGACCAAATTAAGAGTTTTATGCACCAAAACTTGTTTATTGCTATACAATGTACATGTGTATCTTGCTATATAATGTGCATTGATTCGTGGTTTTATTTTTTTAAATATAGTTACAAAAATGTAGCTATTCTCAATGTTGTTGTTATTTTAGATATTGGAGAACTGTTTCTTGGTAGCTGCGATCCTGATACTAAAATGCATTACATGCCACTTTGAGGAAAAAAAATCAAAACTAAACCAGGGCAAAAGGCACAGATTATCATTCTTTGTATATCAATGAAGTTGGTTTGGTTTGGTTGGTTTGTTTTGTTTTACGGCATATCAACCTCAGTGGGTCATTTAATGCCGATAAAGTTTTGAAATAAATCAATTCTTAATGGATAATTTTTTTATAAATAAATTTTTCTATTTAACCCATAGATGGGACCCTAACAGGTACTACACTCCGGGTCAGAGTGGACCAGGGAGCAATGGTGATGAAGGGGTGCTCCATATTCCCCAAACCTCCAAAACTGGAACCTCACTATTAGATAGAGTTTAACGTCATTCCCAGGACATGTAGACCCGCAGCCACCGCCTTCTAGCACCCATATGATAAAAAGGGGTTGGGGCTTTCCATAAGGGCAATAGGGTTGGGAAAATCATATAGGGCTAGGGCTTGACGTGACCAGCCGATTGATTGGAGGGGGCCTCTCCGACCGCCCATCTAGCCCAAGATAGGGCCAAAGTGATGAAGTTGGTGAAAGCTGGGTTGTTAACTTCTGTGACTGATTCCGTTCTCTAAACCAGCTCTATTTATATATTGAGCACTTTTCAATATTTGTTGCTATTGTGACTCAGTTGGTTTCTTTTTTCCACCATAGTTAATATTGTGACTTGCTCTAAACTGCATCCAGTGGTGAGGCTCCAATTCTGAAGCTCTTGAAAATGTGAAATCCCCCCTTCATTGCCATTACTTCCTGGTCTATTTTGATCTCAAGTAGTAGTAGTAGTTGTTGTAGTACCTATTAGAATACAACTGGAGGGTCAAATAGATCTGTTGGAAAATTAGTAAATAGGGGTACTTGAAATGATAAACCGTGTGCAAGTGATTATTATTAAATAGTTAATTGAAACCAAATAATTGTGTGTAAATAATTAGTATTAAGAATAAATATAGAAATCTGATCTCTCTGATAAGATAAATTGAGAATTCTTTCAAGTTGTAGCCATGTCAGTGCAACTATATGGCTGCACCACTTTGACTCAAAAGAAAAGATTTAAAAAAAGCTAGACAGGAACTACACAAGGATGCTGCATGTTGTCCTGAACAAAACCTAAAAGCAACACGCTACAAAAAAGTAGTTGTTCGGCCACTCACCCATATCAAACAAACCATCCAAGTAAGACAAACAAGACACTCTGAATACTGCTGGAGAAACTTGTGCTGTTTTCCTATGAACACTACACCTAGACACACCAGAGTGGGCCAAGTAGCAAAGACTCTCTGTGGATACTGGATGTTGTGAGGAGGACTTATCAGGAGTGATAACCAATAGGGACCACTAGGAATCCATGCTGTCAGCAAGATGAAGAGAGGTTCAAGTTATAATTGCTTACAAATGATTTAAATCCCAAGTCACTTAAAATCATACAATTGGGAAAAATATCGATTTCAGCATTAAATAACCCAATGAGAGTTGACATGGCATAAGACCGACCAACCAAAACAGCTGATCAATAAGTGATGAGAATTGGCAATGACTTGTCTAGACTTTGTCTAGACATAATCACATTATGATATTGGTTGCTCAGCTGTGCACTCTTCTTCATTTAAAACTTTACTCTTAACACTTTCTTATCACACCTTGTACATACATATACAATAATATAAATTAAACAGGTGAAACTACTAAAAATAACATTTTACTCTTTATAACTTCATTTTATGAAAAATATCATCCGCCCCCTCCTAACTATTTTCCAAGGTTTTACTATCATTGTCATTGAAATTTTATGTAACATATAAGGAAGTAAAGTCTTAATGAGGGTGAGCTCTAAGGTCAAGAAGGTCAGAAGACAGACATCTTGTTTGTTTCTTTTTCTTCACTTTCATTCCTCTTTTATCATTATCATCATCATTAAAACTATTTTTTAATAAATAATACAACTACTCCCATAAGAAATCCTTAATCTGTATGGTGATAGTTAATCAGAATTATCCTATATCATCATCAAGCCATGCTGACAGCACAGATACCCATGACTTTTTTTTACCATCCCTATAAATCATCACTACTGCCAGGTCCTTTTCACAAAATCCACTATTTGCACAGAGCTGATCAATGTAAATTTTTGCTGGTCAGCCCACTCTGGTGTGTCAAAATATAGGTGTCTACAGGAGAACTTCACTTAGGAGTTTTCCTTACTTCAATAGTGTCTTGTTCATCTTTCTTCAATAGTTTGTGTGATAGGAGTTAAGTAGCCGAACATCTGCATTTTAAATGAAGAAAAAGTGATTGCTCTTTTATATGGATATATAAATCATTATTTCCTGACCTGCATCTAAAGGAACATGTTTCTGAGATTCCCTTAGCAAAGTCTATCTATCTCTTCTGACTCTGTTGCATATTTATAACTAAAAGTATGACACACACATGAATGGTAAATAGTTACAAACAATTGTATTTTGAAATAGATTTTATTTACCAAAATAAAGCATAATTAGTCTTACAAGCAAAAAAGAAAACGCCCTCCGAGCAATGTAAAAATTAATTTTTGAATGATATTGCCTGGAGGATGGGAGTTAAAAATTCAATGTCAGAGAGTTTGGTAGATAATTTGTATTATAATTAAGTAAAATCATCAAATCTATTAAAGGAGTAAAAAAATAAAACAATTTGAAATGGAAACTTAGTTCTAATAACTTTAGATATATATCAAAATAAAACAAACTATATATAGATATATAATACCAGGCATATATTTATCAAAACTTGTTTTAAAAAACAATGAGGATTGTCTAAGGTTGCATGCTCAAATTTTGAGTGTATTCATTCTATGTTATGAAGATTTTGTGTAATGTGATGTAAGCAGTGACATAGTTTCGGTTACAGACAAATATAGATCTAATTTCCATCATTAATTAATTCCTTTACCCATATTAAATACTTAGTAAAGACATTTTGATAGCTATTTAATCACAAAAAAAGAAATTGCTAATTGACATAAAAAGCATTATGGAAAACTTCATGCTGGAATGGACATATTTTCTGTGATGTGCTGGTATGTTTAAGAAAATCCCATGCTGCCAAACCGAGAAAGATTTCAGGTCCCTAATAACACAATGAGGCATCCATACATTTTCAAACCAAACAGTTTTTTAAATAAAGAATAAATTTTTAAGAATTTTATTGAAATATAATCAAATTTGGAAATGCTGTTAAATAGACAGGTAAGATTACTTAGTTTATAATAGTTTATAGTCTACCAATGCCATACAGTACTTATAAAATGGAGGCATGTAGTGTAATAGTTACCGCCAAAGTAAATGGACTTGGTGATCCAAGTTCAATCTGGACAAGCTGTTTGCATTTCCTTTAGCGCTAATACTGTTGGGAAAGATATGCATCCAATTATACTCCTTCCACCTATGGGCAAATTGTTGGACAGACTGTGCTCTTTAACCGTGGTTAAGCAACCAGCCCAGAAGAAGGAAAACTGAATTTAAACCTCTAAAAGTCTGCATAAGAAATTAAGCCTGTGTCACATCCTTCTTGTGTGGAGGACTTTGGTAAATATTTATATATAAAATGGCTACCTAGTGTACATATAGTTTTCTTTCTCCTAGACTGGTTGCCTAACCAAGATTAAAGAGCCCAGTCTGCCCTGTTATTTACCCATAGCTGGAGGAGAGCAGGTGGATGCATACCTTTCCCAAGGTATTAGCATTATGTGAAATGTAGACAGCCTCATCTAGGATTTGAACTCAGATCGACGAGTCCATTTGCTACAACTCTAACCATTACACCATGCACCTCCATGGCCCACTAGTATAGAGCAGCAGTTTACATGTTAGTTTCTTGGGCCATTATAACTGAGTCCTCCACTATTATGAGCTATTTGATGAAGAACAGCTTATCAAATGTCTACAGAATGAAAATCCTCTTTGTGATGTTATGATCAATGACTTTTGCCTCATTTAAGCAATCTCCAAATGACAAGGAACTTCATTCCGTGGTGATGCATTACTGTATGGTATTATATAAAATGCACTACAAATGTTGTTATAGTAATTCTTTTTAAAAAAATTAGCAATAAAAGTATTGTCAGCAATGTGGAATTAATAAAAGCATTACTAATAGAATAGACTTGTTAAATATACACTGCCCTGTCGGCTGGGGCATTAGAATGCACCGACTGCACCTCTGCATAGGTGTAAGACCCCCCCACCCAAATGGAGCCACCTGTTGGCCGTGGGTGGTGACCCGTGATGCTTAAGGTGGATGAGCAGTCCATGACCTGCAACACTAGATGGGCGGTCGGAGAGGCCCCCTCCAATCAATCAGCTGGTCACATCAAGCCCTAGCCCCAACCCCAACCTATTGCCCTTATGACAACCCCAGTCCTTTTTATCATAAGGGTGCTAGAAGGTGGTGGCAGAGGGTCTACATGTCCTGGGAATGACGTTAAACTCTATCTAATGGTGAGGTTCCAGTTTGGAGGTTGGGGAATGTGGAGCATCCCTTCATCACCATTGCTCCAGGTATACTCTGACCCGGAGTGGTAGTACCTGTTAGGGTCCCATCTATGGGTTAAATAGAAAAATGTATTTATAAAAAATTGTGTATCCATTAAGAATGAATTTATTTCAAAACTTTATCGGCATTAAATGACCCACTGAGTTTGATATGCCGTAAAACAAACCAAACCTAAATATACAATGGCATTGATAAACTGGAAAGATGCACTTTTGGAATTACATGAAGTCTTTATCATTCTTATTATCTAGATGATTATTTTGTTCATGATGAGTTTGAGGAAGGATGAGGGAATAGTTTAATCTGAACCTTTTCTATTTTTTCCTTCACCCATAACTGAATTATTCTCTTCTATCTCATTGGCCATATTTGGGGACTGGTCCAAGATTAAATGTATGACCAATCAGTAGCTATATTGAGCTCTCTGAGTGATTTAGATATTTACATTGGTGATAGACTGGCCACAGACTCCCTTGGGCAATAGGATGAAAATAGCAGTAATCAGATTAGTATGGTAAGCAGTCTATTGCAAATGTTTTCATCTTTTCTTCTTTTTTATCTTTGATTATTTGTTTTTGTTTTGTTTATTTTTATTTTTATTTTTTTTTTTACTTTTTGTGGGTTTTTTTTATTATCTTGTTATTTCCCAAAACCTTCAAGAGAAGAGCAAAAATGAAATAAACCACAGTGGTTTATCAGCCTTATTGTTGAAAAGTGGACAGTGAGGAGGGTGTTGACAATAAAGGAGAGATAGAAATAAGGGCTGACTATGGAATGTTCTTGTATTTAAAGGTATTTGTAGATGCTATTTTGAGAAATACCAAGAAAAATTCCAGAGGGAATTCTGTCAAACCAAAGAAATGAATTTGGAAAAATAAAAATCTCTCTCTCTCTCTCTCTCTCTCTCTCTCTCTCTCTCTCTCTCTATATATTATTATATATATATATATATCTTGTATTCTGTACAACAACCAAGCACACGTCTTTTTATAAGAGAAAATTGATGAAGATCAGCAGAGACCAAAGTTCAATAAAATCCACACCCTATTTTTGTCCGTGAGGGGATTAAAAAAACTTTTACCATATAAGAAAAGCTAAATAGAAATATAAGGGATAAATCAATGATATATAAAAAAAAAATCATTAAACCAATGCTTGAAAAATAAAACCATTTAAAGCAAATAAAAATAAAATAAAGAATAATAATGAAAATAAACAGATTAATAAAAAGAAGATATAAAGAATTTTATTCTTTACATATTCATATTTTTAATTTTTTTATTTTCATTATTATTCTTGTTAGTATTTTTTTTTTTAAACAATAGAATTTTTTTCATTATCTATATATAAATATAGATAAGAGATTTATTTTTAATGTTTTAAATCTCGTCCAATGACTAGTAAAGGATAAAAAGTAAATGAAAAACAAATAATTGAAATATCAAAGCACAATAAATCAATAACAAGTAAAAGAAAAACAGTCAACACTCATTACAGCCTTTGCATTCAGAAATACATATTTATATATAACAACTATTATGTGACAGTAGATAATCCATATGTGCATCCATGTGTGTGTATGTATATATATATATATAGGGATAAGTGCGTTACTGTGAAGACTGGCAGCCGCAGAAAAATGCTGCTCAGAAACCAGTGGTAGTAATTGCACTTTAAATGTATTGTACACTATAATAAATAAATATATATATATATATATATATATATATATATATATGTAAAAATGAAACTGGAAGTGAATTTGACGGTATGTTGAAAGAATGAATAAAGGAAAGAAAGTACAGAATGGATAAAAAAGGATAATTTTAATAACTTACACGTGTTTCGGTCAGGAGTTTATCTATGTGTACATTATTCAAAACTATTATTATTATTAAATAAACAAATGAAATGAAATAATAACAATAGAAAAAATGTTCCGCACACAAAGAAAATTCGACCTTCATCAGAGTAAATCTTTATTTGAAATGAAAATTGTTGGAAAAAGCGGAGAATTTTTGAAGTGTTCAAAAGAGAACTTTTTTTTAAATTCACTTTAGACGCGTTAATATATATATATATATATATATATATATATATATATATATATATATATATATTCCCACACACATTTTCAGATACTTAAATAATGGTCACAAGAACAGTTTTGAACTATTTTTCATTAGCTACTTTTTAAAGTTTCATAATGCTCGGCATTCCTAATTACATTGCTATGATAACTTCATAGATGGTTGTAATATTCCTCAATATTTTCACTAAAATTCAATTTTTGTTTCCAAATCATTATCTGATGCAGCTCATACAAGCTGAAAAATCATAATGAGTATATAAATACTCTACTAAATTGGTTTTCACATAAACCAATTCTAATATATATATATGTAAGTATATATATATATATATATATATATATATATATATATATACTTACATAAAAAATTTACAACATACTGAATATGTCAATTTATTCAAGATAAATCATGCAATATAGTTGGATTACTGTAATTGATCACATACACAGGTCAGTTTGTGCATCTGATCCAAATTAAGTACTCAGATACTGTAGAATAATCATACTAGTTCCAATTACCGTCGAATTGGTAAGACAAGTCAGCAAGCTGTCGTAACTTAATACGAACCTGGTTTGCTGCAAAGACTACTGCAAAATGGCAGGTTATTTATGAAGCCCCAGAACATCATAGAAACCAAGCAGCCAATCAGGACTCAAGGAATGGAATCACCCAAATGCATGAGTGGACTATTCTGAATTCCCATATGTACCAGTTGTCTTGACACAGTTGTGCTTGGCCAGTTGCTGTTGTTCAAACCAATAGTCAACTGACTGACAGACTTCAATAGATACATACTGTATTTGTGTTAAAATTTGCATCATCCTTCAAAGTATTACAATTTTACTTTCTGTCAGTGTTTTAGTTGGTTGGTGGTTTTGTTTCATGGAATATCAACATCATTTCGGATCATTTAATGCCTAATCAAGTCATTTTGATGTACAAAGCACCCAGGTTGCTTACGGTACCTGCTGTTTACTTAAGTGAGCATCCTAATAAGTACTGAACAGTCTCATCACTGCTTAACTTAAATGATCTAGTGGGAACCAGTGCTTTCAGCATGATTTGATCGTAATCTGTCAATGTGTGTTTGTGTATATATATATATATATGTATATATAAGATTTTTGGATGTTTGTTTATTTAGAAACGTTGCTGAATATAAGTATATATTAAATTTTTACTTGAAGGCACTTACAACGCATGTATCGCATAAAATTCGATATTTTTTCTTATAGAAAATGAACTTGACAAGTGTAATCCCAGTAAAGGATGGCTCGATGTGTAGAATACCGTACAGACTGTTTCGACTTTATTAAGTCTCATCAGCGGTATATACTAACGATTTCCCTCCGACAGAAATCGAAACCGGGACTTCAGCAGACACAGTGAAACAATAGTGAAACACTTTTATCGCTTGACAAGCTTAATTTCGCTAGGATGGTCAGCTGTGTACTGTGGCCGAGGCGATAAAAGTGTTTCACTAGTGTTTCACTGTGTCTGCTGAAGTCATTTCTGTCGGAGGGAAATCGTTAGTATATACCGCTGATGAGACTTAATAAAGTCGAAACAGTCTGTACGGTATTCTACACATCAAGCCATCCTTTACTGGGATTACACTTGTCAAGTTCATTTTCTATAAGAAAAAGTATCGAATTTTATGTGATACATGCGTTGTAAGTGCCTTCAAGTAAAAATTTAATATATATATATATATATATGAGAATGAACAAGATGGAATGAAAACACCACACAATGCTGTTAAAGAGAAAACAATTTATAACTTAATCATAGCTGATATTGATCAATATTTCGATTTTACAAAAATCTTCTTCAGAGCCCGTTTACTCCATGGTGTTTGTGATCGGAGATAAGAGTCAAATGAGATCAAAACAAAAAACCTTGATTTTGCAAAAAAGAGCTCTTTTAATTTATATATATATATGGAAATACGATGAGGAAATTAATCCGACAATATGTGAAGAAAATGTTTTCAAAGATATAACAGACACAGGATGTTACGATCAAAGGAAAATTTTTTTATGTCTATACTTAAGTATTTCGGTTTATGATAAACCTTCATAAACGCACATATAAAAAATAACGGTAAATAACATATTCACACATTGACCATACACTTATCATTTTTCATCCTTACAAAATTTCTTTTGCATTGTCCTGATGAAGACATTTTCTTCATATATATAATATATGTAGTGTGTAACACTTTTCCAGATCACGAGAAGAGTCCACCCACTGCATACAAATTATGAACTCTTTGACTTTCAAATAGAATTTAAATTTGATAAATAAAGATTCTATGATTATTTATTTGTGAATGAGATTTTATTTAATAATTTTGACAAGAAGTGCATTATTTTTTATTTGAGAAGCTGAAATATATACATATATATTATGTATGTGTGTACAAGAAATATTCTGTTAAAAGAACTCTGAAATAACAATTTGCTCTGGAGATTAACTTTCAAGGAAGACACATTAAAATATAAATAGACTGAAATTGCAAAATGACTTAAAAATTACTTTCATTTTTGATGACATGAGTTAGATTAATTAAGGGGGGGGAGAATGACCACTCAAAATGTAAATTAAAAAATAAAGAAAAAAAAAAGAATTAAAAAAATAAAGAAAATTGTATCATTTTTTTCTGGACTTTTGGCAATTATAGCAGTATATTTTTGAAAGAATTAGTGAACTCTGACCTTTTGGGTTTGAGATCAGGTGGCTAACCAATCAGTTAATTTCTGAATTACTGATTATCTACTTAACTCTTTCACATTGAGCTTTTATCTATGTTACCTGTTTCAACCAATATTTATTTGTCTTTTTTTTTAATTGTCTTTTGGTATATATGAGTGGTTTAACAGTTAGTGGCCCAGAGAAGGAAATAGGTTAACAAAGTGAAAAACACAACCTGGGACAGTTTTCATTCACATTTCATGGATGTTCTTAAATCCAATTTTCCCAAACTATTAGTAATAACAGGGCAGTTGGAGCCTTTTAGGCTTGTGAAAGGAAATCCATTTTGGGTGTTTAATATGTAACTAGCAGTACCTGTACATATACCACAGTATGATAATTTAATTATTACAGTGTTTGATATGTTTACTTAAGAGCTATTACAAAAATAGTTCAATAAGTAAAAAGTATAATAATCTTGATTTAACTCTGCCTCACTCTTTTTTTCTTCTTTACATTTTTTCGATTGAAACACATTAGCATTATTTCTTCCACACACTCACTCACTCTCTCTATCTTTCCCCTACTCTATTTCTTTCTTTCTTTCTTTCTGGCTTTTTTCTTTTATATTTTTTCTGTGTAGCATATCCTTTTTCTTCTCTTTCTTTCTTTCTAACGAAAACAGAATGGTCAAAGCTGGGGTAACGGCATTAATAAGAAATCAGAAATCATTGGATAAGCAACACCAGATAATTCAGATTTACATTTTTGCATTTCATCTTGGATGATTTAGACTGTCTCATTTTTAATCAGATGGTGCTGCAAGATGATAAGTCATACATTTAAGGAACACAAGTATTAATATATAGATATTAGAGATTGTTCCTTGCTGATGGTACCATGTGACCTAACCTAACAAACTTAGAGAGGAAATTAGAACAGCCAAGTAACTAATATTGCCTTTAGTGATGCCATTAAGGGAAATTACTTGACATGATACCTTGACAATCTTGAAGATTCTGGGAAAAAATTCATCTATCTTTCCATTCTCTTTGAGTCTGTTTATTATTGGTGTCTTTACTATCATGCTGGAGTTAGTATGTTTGTCTGAGAATCATAACCAAACAGACACAGGAAACTGATTTTTTTTACATTGACATTAACTTGACCTCTGGCATCAATATATATATATATATATATATATATATATATATATATATATATATATATATATACAAATATAGTTGACTGTTCAAAGCGGAAAAACAGCAAAAGTTTAAATGTCATTTTTCAGGAAGTACTTTGAAACATTTTGATTTGTTATGCATAAGCATGAAGTATATATATATATATATATATATATATATATATATTTGATTTGTAACTTCGTTTATGCGGAGGCTGAAAAACTAATATCTGGTCCCACTTTCTGATAGAATATACCCCATTCATTTCAGTTTTGATAGCTTATAAAGGAACACTCTGATGACATTTTTGGATACTACACTCTTTGAAACTTTTATATACCAAATCTCATTCAAACGTTTCTAACATAAATGATATGCCATTAAACAAAGAAACCAAACCATTTTATATCAAAGTAAGTTTAATGATCTTATATAGAATATAAAATTCTCTTGGCTTGATTATGTTTGCACTAATTGTTTTTGACTAATACATTGAAATTTTAACAAAATTAACTTCAGTCCTTGTTAATTAATCACACTGGCATGAATATGCGCCCCCCACCAGGTGTAAGTATTTAAGTTTTAATATAATGAGATATATCAAATTAGAAAGACTAACAAAATCAGACAAGAACATATATAAAAGATTACACTTATTTCAATTATATTTTAATTGGTTTCTATATAAAATCATTCATAGGATTAATTTTAATACATTGGAGAATAAAAATAATATTAGAAATCATTAACACCAAGTAATCATTTATTAAACCCGGTTTTGTTAAAACCAGTACGCAAATTATCTACACCATATATTATGTAAACCTTTATTTCTTAGTGATATATATGACACATTATAGTATTTTAAATGCACAAATACAATGGGCTGTTTTGAGGATAATCTAACTGATTTTCATAATGACATCATTAATAGATTATATGTATTTCATGTATTAATGATTTTGACTATACATTAATTCAATTAATTAAATTACTCTTTGATAAACATGCAATTCCTGAGGGTATTGTGATGAGGGCAGTGACATAGTCTTGCTTACAGACACCAAATCTCCATTATAATAAGATATTGATAGATATATATGCAATTTTTACAGACTTATTATTTATCATTAAACAAGCATTCATGCAAATATGTATCAGTATGCTTCCTTGCTATAATTATCATACATTCCATTTGTAGGCTTGTAAAATCTGAATGTCAGGAGTGGATAAAATGTCAGTATTGCTTGAACCGTCAAGTGATGAAGAGATTTAGCTTTAAAAGAAAAAAAGATTAAAGGTCACTTTTAAATGATTTGAAGAAAGATCAACATATTGACAAAATCAACCACAGATATTGATTACCTATAAATATTTTTGGAATTACTTCTGTCCATCACATTTTAAAATGTTCATAAGTGGAGATGTGTGTATTGGGTTCCTGTATACTCTTGAAGTGCCCTAAAATTTTGAGTAGCAGCTTATGTGTGTATGTGTGTGTGTAAATGACATGTGTGGTGTATTCAAAGAGAATGTAGGATTACCAACCTTGTCTGCCAAATAATGTCTGCTAGTGACCACTAGATGGTGTTGACAAAGCCGTATATAAGGAGAAATAGTGAATATTTTATTCTCTTTATGTACAGAATGCTTTAGAGATGAGACCTGTCTTATTCCCTGTGAATGGTCGTTTTGTCGCAAGTAAACCCTGTCTCATTGAACATTACTGAATATTACAGTCACCAAAGCTTATATACTTAACATGGGCATGTCTAATAATTTCTTCAAAAGCAGTGACTGAAAAACTTTTCTTAAATATGTAAGTTTCTCACAAACTTTTATTTCTCTTAAAAACTTCACTCACACATATGTACAATAAGGAAACTTCTAGATGTACACCATCATTTAATCTATTTGTATTCTTTCTAAAGAAATTAACAACATATTTTATTGCTTACTTAATGAAACATGTTGTAGTTAATTGTAAGCTACTTAGGCTAACATCCTTTGAAAAGGCTCAAATCAATCTAACCTTCCCCTCTCAGCTTCACACCACTTCTGCCAAAGACCAGTATAGGATCAGTTTTAATGCAACCTAATTAAATGTATTAAAATAGAATAAAATAAAAATGATTGTATACATGTCTATGTACAAAAAAAGGTTTTTGACAAAAATATCTTATATCATGTATAAACTCTAATCATCATATATATATATATATATATATAATATATAGACAATTAAAATCGAAGTTTTAAAAACTACCGACTTAAGTTTCTCCTGCTATTGAAGATTCGCGCTACTGTGAGAAACTTAAGTCGGTAGTTTTTAAAACCATTGGATTTTAATTGTCTATTTAGCTCTTTATATTGAGCACTTTTTTTAATTGGTTTTAGGAAAAAATTCAGAAGTAAATAAGATTTTATACTTATTTGCATGGTGGATATGATGGTAACTGTGATATATATATATATATATATATATATATATATATATAAGGTATGCCCAAAATTTCATGTTTCTGTAACCCCCTATGAATTAAAATTAAATAAAAATCAGAAAAAATGAATGAAATTTAAAATAATTGTTGCTATATTATAAACAGGAAACAGTTTCGAAAAATCACATGAAAAACATGTTTGTTTTATTGTCTTCAAAATGAGAGAACTTTATAAATTAAAATGTACCAGTCAAAATGGTACATTTTGCCATTTTTTCCTCTCTTTTTATTAATTCATTATTATAATTAAGAAATTCATAGAAAAAATTTATATGTAAGTTTAGGCTCTGTTCTCAAAAGAAAAAAATCAAAATGAGTGACAATTTTAAAAATTTTTTGTAAAAGTTTAAAGAAAAGGGGAGGTGCTGTTGTACCAAAATTTTGCCCATACCTAATATATATATGTGTGTGTACCACTTATTCTCCAAACAACACTGCCGAGGCTTTGAATTCAGAGTGCTTTCCTTCTTCCGATCTGGTTTGTCGTGCCAAGACTATAGATTCCAGTCTGCTTATGATTTTACTCATAACTAGAGAGAAATACTTGCCTTTCCCAAAGTGAAATGCAAACAGCCTCATTCAGAAATTGAACTTTGCTTGCCAACTCCATTATGTTACACACACACACACACACACACACACACACACAGTGATACATATTTGTGTAATGTTTATCCCATCATTGCTCGCTCAAACTAAATATACCTCACCATTGAAAAGCCATTTCTAGATTAAATATAAAACGCATTAGGATCAAATCAGGAAGCCCATCTTTTTTCCTTGTAGGGACAACATTTGATGCAGAGACAAGAATCATAATGTTTAGCTGAATTTTATAATTAGATTAGACATTGCATTCATTACATTTACCTACTCATTTATATCTAATATAAAATACATTAACAGACTAAAATAGTCTCCCCCGATTACTCATTGAAATCAAAGAATATTTCTTTTGGCTCTTGGGTGGCAGTTTGGAGAGTCTCTTGCTTGTTTGTTAATTAAGGAAGAATTGCTTGAAGAGAATTTATGATAGAATCAGGATATACATATAAAGGGCAAAACACCAAAGAAATTACCCTAATTTATTTCCTTGGAAACAATAGAAGATACAGGGGGTACAATAAAACTATGGAGAGAGAACAAGTTTTCAGCTATAAAACACGATTTTTGCACACTGCCATTATCATTGGCTATATATTTTGGCAAGCAATAAGCAATAGCCTGCTCTAGTCCAGTTAGCTGGTTTTAGAATATGCTGGCTATATCCCCAGAAGAGGAGTATGACCCCTAACAAAAATGCGGTGATCTGGGTATGACAAGCCATCTTCCAGTTCTGGGGGTATGGAATACCCTTCATTGTCATTACTCCTAAGTCCACCCTGACCTGAAGCAGTAGTATATGTTCTTATATTGCATCGACCATTTTGTTTTAAAATATTTCAGTAACTTTTTTACTACTGCTGATTTTTATATTATTACATTTATTACAATGTCTTCCTTAAGCTGCCATGGTTTTAAGAAACAAGATCTCTGAGGTTTTCTCCTTGGTAACTTCTTAGAGGTACTCATTATCCTGCTTCCCCTGAAGTAGATGGCAAACAACTTTGATTTTATTTTTGGATAGGGCAAAGAGCAAAATGAAAATTCAAATAACCGATTTTCACTTGTAAAATCCACTCTGCCAAAAATGGTTATGGATATTAATGTCACTTGTTCACTGACCTGCTAATATAGCAGCAAATGGCTTCTCTCTCAAAAAATCGGTTCCATTTTAAGATTTAGCTGAGTTTCTGCAATTTGATAGTTTGGGGAAAATATTTGCAGTAAATCCATCCAAAATTTGTTTTATTTTACTATTTTAAAGAAATATTAATTATTTTGTTTTATTTATTTTTGATTTAATTTTTTTTCTTCAAAATCCTTCAATTTGTAAAAATCAAAATATTGAACAAATTAAGGAAAGGTTTGAAATTGTCTGCTATTTTTCTGTGGAATTATTAGTTGGTATTTGGAGACTCTTAATAAGAATTTTTAAAATAAGTAAAAAAACAAAACAAAACAAAAAAAGATAAAGAGAAAAGAGCTAAAGAAGAAATTGTCACATGCTTAAACTGGAGAAGAAAATGGCTTTCTTTACAAAACTTGTTGGGTCCATTACAAAAAATGTTAACAGAGCTTGAAATAAAGCTAAGAACCTACACAACAAAACACCATTATAGAAAATTTTAAAAAAATTAAAAATTAATAGATCAAGTGTTTTAATCTTATTTTAAGATGTTGTTGGGTTCATTCATTTTGAGCTTTCTCAATCACTACATGAGAACACATTTATTAGGTTTAACCATTTATTACAAAGTGAATCAACAATAAAACAAGGGCACACAACTTTTTGCCCAGATGTAATACACATCAGTAATGTCGATATATTGCTTATGACACATCTCACATCCTGCTAATATTTATCAGTTTGTTTCTCTTTGCTTTATAGTTCAATTTTCTTTATTTCGTCTTTTACTTTTTTATCTTATTCTTTTTGTGCATTTAAGTCTTTTTAATGTATGTAGTTGTAAAAGCTTTTTAATGTTTCTAGTTAAAATGGATGGTAAGAACACATGAAATACTTTTTAATCCAGGTTTTAATTTTTTAATTGTATTTGTACCTCCTTAGTTTCCTAAGTAATCTCTGGCACCTTAAAGGGGTATTATTAAGATACCAAGTGTTTATTAGGAGTACTAATGCAGAGATGCTGATAAGTAAGCATCCTGCATCCCTGACAGACAAAAATCTAAAAGGACGCAGTAAAATTGTATCTATGTGTTCCAGTGTTTTTGTCTTTTTTCTTCCCTCATCATTTCAAGCTAACTGTAAATACATTTCAATAGTTTCTTAGAAACGAATTACACAGGATAGGTTACAAGGTAGGAGTTAGGGGGCTTTAGTTGTTTCTGCAGATCATAGATAAAAACTCTGCAATTTATTAAGAAACATTAGTTCGGACCCATAGATTTTCCCGGGGACTCATTCAAAGTAAATATGTGCATCCCAAGATGCACTGAATTAAAAAACTATCACCATCACTGCTAATGGGTTGTGGTCAGTACAGTGTCAAAAGTTATTGAATTCTGTTTTATACAGGTCAAATTTCTCACAGATCCATATAGCAAGATATTTTTTTCTATTTGGGCTTTTGTTGCTCAGATCTAACAAATATTAGTAATGACTATTTACTGCTTATTAAACATCAACATTGAATCTGGCATGAACATTTTTAAAAATGTAGACTTAATCTGGTTTGTGTAGCAACAAGCATATATACATGAATATGCATATAAATGTATATTCATTTAGCAGAAGATTTTGCCCCTTTGCTAAAAACATAGCAAAGTAATAACTGCAGCAATATTCCTCCTGGCTTGTTCAGTATGAACATATACTAATGCACATCAATTTTAAGGAATTGCCTTGTTGGTGAAGACATTAAAAACATTAATAGTGTCCACTGTAGAGGGGTAAAACTTCTCTGAAAAAGTGACCTGGCTTTAACATTAAACTGCATCTGGTTTCCAGTTTTAAAGCTCTGGGAAGTGTGAAGTCACCCCTTGTTGCCATTACTCCCAGGTCCACTCTTTCCCATAGTAGAAGTATCTGTTAAGGTCCTATCTATGGGTGAAATAGATCTGTTTGAAAATTAATATTGAATAGGAATACTTGAAACCCTATGTGTGCAAAATATTAGTATCAAAAGTAGCTTCTTAAAGATATGTTGTTTTTTTCATAGATTATCATTAGTTACTTGAAACCATACAATTGCTTGTAAAAAAAGACAGGCTTCAACATCAAATAATCTAACAGCGACATAAAATACAACTGAGAGAAGTCCCTGTGGTGTTGTGGTCAATGAGCTGGACTGTGACATTGTAATACTAGAGTTTGAACTCTAGTCATTCTATTATGTTCACTTTCAGACTAATACTCATAGGAAAGATGTGAACCGAGGCCTCGTGTGAACCCCTTATCATCCCAGCTATGGGTTAAATAATATGACTACTGTTCTTCTACAAGGATGGATTTGGTATTTAGTTTTTTGGTTTGTTTTGTTTTACGGCATATCAACCTCAGTGGGCCATTTAATGCCGATAAAGTTTTGGAATAAATCAATTCTTAATGGATAATACAATTTTTTTATAAGTACATTTTTCTATTTAACCCATAGATGGGACCCTAACAGGTACTACCACTCCGGGTCAGAGTGTACCAGGGAGCAATGGTGATGAAGGGGTGCTCCACATTCCCCAAACCTCCAAAACTGAAACTCACCATCAGATAGTTTAACGTCATTCCCAGGACATGTAGACCTGAGGCCACCGCCTTCTAGCACCCATATGATAAAAAGGTGTTGAGGCTTGCCATAAGGGCAATAGGGTTGGGAAAATCATATAGGTGCTAGGGCTTGATGTGACCAGCCGATTGATCGGAGGGGACCTCTCTGACCGCCCGTCTAGCCCAAGATAGTGCCAAAGTGGAGTATTGCATGTCATGAACTGCTCATCCACCTGGGCTCTATCCTTAAGCATCACAGGTCGCCACCCAAATCCAACAGGTGGCCTCATTGGGGGAGTCTTACCCCTCTGCAGATGTGCAGTCGGTGCATTCTAACGCCCCACCGACAGGGAGGATTTGGCATTTAATAACCCATGAAGGTTGATATGCCATTGAAACAAAGAAACCAAACAAACTAATTTACATTGTTGACAAGTCATTCTATGTTGAATGTTTGGTGCTTGATGTGTAGACCAGCTGGTTTTGTCAGTTGATATGCTAGGCTTGATTGTCAACAGGGGATGCTATATTAATGTTTAGGGGGATTTCAAAATGTTATGTCTTGACATAATGTAAACAATGGCCCACAAGTTCTGGCAAATAGAGATTTGGTTATCTATCAAATTTGGGAGAGGCCCAAGAGTATTTATAACCTGCAACATTAAAGAACCCAGTTCTGAATGTATGGGACAAAATGAATCACCTTCTACAAATAAAGTCTACCCAATTTCAAAAGACTTACAACTCCTCTTTGTGGCTATGATTGCTCAGAAACTTGCAAATTTCCACATCTCCGATCTCTAAAAATAGATGCTAATATTTAAAAATAGATAAATCACTGATAAATAAAAAATACTGTAAACAAATATTTAAATTTCTAAAGTTTTAGGTCTTTTTCTTTCTTTCTTTTTTATCTATCTCCTTGATATATATGTAGACTGAAATAGATTACCCATAGATAAAAAAAAAAAACCCACCTAGAACATATCTAGATACTAATAACATTCAAATGTATTTATGTATACAACAAACTAGCAGTTTACAGTGTGAATTTGCATATTGATATTAAAAATTTGATTTTGATAAATACGTGCTTAGTATTATTGATTTCTAATTGGTTGGTTTTATCTTAATGAATAAGCAAAAATCTCTTCAAAAAAATCTTAAAAACAAAAAGAAATAACTAATTTTATTCTTTACTTCCTATGTTAAATAAATAGTTAAATTAGTAAAAATTCACAATGAAAGATGTAAGTAATGGAAGAGTAATTTTCAGTTGTTCTATTTATTGATTATATCCCCCTTTGTTTCAAATCTTTTTATCTGCAGTCTTATTTAGTTCCATTAGTCTTTCTAATTTAATATAATATCTTATTACATTAAAACTTAAATACTTGTACACGGCGGAGGGTGCATATATTTGCTATATTTTTAGATAAGAATACTTTTCTTCTAAACCATTATAATTATTGTCAATTTGTATCTTAAACCACTGGACGATTGTGCAAATATTTGTGATATAATGAATATGTAAATACCTTGGTACCCCCTTACTATAATCTGATTGGACAGTGTCATGGACAAATAGTCGACACTGTGTTAGTTCTAGACCTAATACCTACACTTTCTCGATAGCCGACGACCGTATGCCTTACCAGCTAACTTTACTCGCTAGACGACACCACGACTGCTCAGAGACGGATTACTAACTGATGTACCAATTACTACTGCGATAATATACCAAATACGAACTTCAGAATATATCAATTTGTTTACTTTTGTAACATAATCAGGTGTATTAGAAAAGGTTATCACTTAATCCCAATGGCAGAATCAATGATAGGCCAGTTGCTTACAAAATCACTATATATATATATATATATATATATATTATATATAGTAAAGTCGTCGGGGTAGCCTAAAGACGGTATCAGCCAGGCAGTGAGGGAGTCTATTTCCTTTTAACTAGCACTAGACCAAGGAGATTGTTTTAGCATCTGAGGTGGAACATGACACCTACCATCAGCCCCTCACTTTACTAAACAGATCTCTGTGCTACTCATACACTGAGTTGGTGAGGGCCGGTATTGAACCTGGGACCTTGTGGTTCTTAGTTGGATGCTCTACAGACTGATGGAGTTAGTGGAGGAAAGGAGACACCCTTTCATTTATAAGCCATTACCCCACCTCCGTAGGTGGGGAAATTTAAGTACTGCCAAACTACTTTACTCCACTCTCCATGTTTTGATCCAGCTAACAAGAATTTTTATCTCTCAATGTTTCACGTGACTGCCTGTAGCCTATAAATGAATGCCCACACAGATCTTTGCTTTGAAATCTCAATCTCTGACTTGTTATCTGTCGATTACACCTCTGCAGATGTTAAACACATCCAGTGTTAAGGGTGATAGAGGTCATTACATTCCACTTCCCTTGACCATTAAGTTGATTAACTATGATCATTTATCATGACCCTGTAATCAGCTGTCACCTGTAAACTGTTGTTCCCTATGCTACAATACAACAGTTAACCATCCTCTGTGTAACATGAGAATATGAACTGTAAAAAAATAAATCAGATATTAGAGACTATTATTTGCATCTTCATTGTTTTATCTACGTTTTTTTTTTTTTATTTGTACATGCATCTAAAAACCACATGTGGAGAGTCATTTATACATTTAGACAAGCCTGATTGAATCATCAATGAAAAATATCATTTTCTCTATCATATAAAAATGCACACACACACACACACACACACACACACACACACACATTTCAAAGTCGAGCTGACAGCATAGATTTTTTTGACTCTCAATCACTGCTCATCTCTATTGGTCATCACACCTAGCAAGTCCTCCACATAGCATCCAGTATCTACACAGAACGGATCAATGTAAGTTTTTGTTTGTCATTCTATGTCCATGTGAGAACATCACTTACGAGTTCATCCTTACTTCTCTGACAGTGTTCTGCATATCTATTACTTGGATGGATTGTGTGATGGGAGGTAAGTGGCCGTACAGCTGCTTTTTTGTGGGGTGCTGCTTCTAGGATTTGTTCAGACAGCACACAGTATTTTTGTGTAGTTCCCATCTAGAATTTTCTCAAAGTGTTTTGTTAGTTTGTTAGTGTCCAAGTGGTGCAGCTGTACAGTAGCACTAACATGACTACAACTTGGAAGAAATGTCACTTTATCTTATCATTGAAAATCTGTCTTTAGCAGTCCATGCCAGTTCAGTGCATAAGTTGACATCACTTTCTGTAGATGAGATATTACTACCTAGATATGTGAAATGGTCGACTAATTTCAGAGGCTTACCATCCAGTGTGGAGATGTCTCTATCTTGTTTAAAACATATAAACTGAGACTTAATAAAGTCGAAACAGTCTGTACGATGTTCTACACACTGAGCGATCCTTTGCCGGGATTACACTTGTCAAGTTCATTTTCTATGAAAAAGTATTGAATTTTATGCGATACATGCATTGTAATTGCCTTCAAGCAAAAATATAATATAAACTTCATATTATCAGAGTTCTCATAAAGGCCAATGCTTTTGCTGCCTTCTCTAGGTTTTATTGCATGTGGATTATGCAGTTGATTTAGCACTTTTTACATATACAAGATTTGGAATGAAATCTGAAAGTATGAGAAAACCTGCATCCAGGATGAATTAGATCAATTTTAGAAACCTTTTTGATGTTTAAATTAGAATATCAGAATTTCTGTTTTTGAATTTGTTTGCATTCAAGTTCTCAAAGTCATTTGTGACCTTATTGAAACTCTATGCACACACAGAAAAGATGTGTGTGTATATATATACATATATATATATATAATCGTATAATTAGTCTGCTTATTTGCTTATAACCTATAGACCAGAGTTTTTCAACCGGTGTGCTGTAGCACACTAGAGTACTGTGAAGCTATCATGAGTGTGTCATGAGTGTTGAGGATGGTTGATCATCTTATATATTTATTCTATTACTTTAATATTTTTTGTTTTAATTAAATATTATTTATCAACCATACAACCTCAGATTAGTAAAATAATAAAACAACACCAAGCGCAGATTTCTCATTGATGCATTAATGAAGTTTCTAATCTTTTTATCTGTTTGTGTTTGCCATGATTAAAAATATACCTTTAGAAATAAAATTGCATTGTTTTCTTTTACACTTGTAGCACATTTTTACTATTTCTTTTCTTTTAAAATTTCAATGATAAAATAATAATATGTTTATATACTGATTGTTTCCCTCGATCAATTTATTGCCCAGCTCACTGTGCTGTGAGATGAAGAATGTTGAGAAACTCTGCTATAAAACTCTATAGGATAATGGGTCAATCTTGATCAGACTTGGCATGTTAACTTCTCCGATCTCGAGAAGTGTCTGAGGGAAATATTCTTTTAATTTGTCTATCATCTCTACTCAAGCATGTATTAATGAAAGACTACTACATAAATTCACAATACTTGAGTTTTAATTTTCATGTTTGAATTTGAATCATGGAATTTTGGTTAAGTTTCTATTTAGAAGAGGGATTTCAAAGTGGTATTTGATATATGCCTCCAAAAAAGTACATGTTTGGGAAGAAAATCTCCTAAAGCTCTTATAAAATTAATTTTTCATTAACAAAATTGTTTTTAGTCCAAGCAATATCAGATATTTTAGCTTGTATATATATATAGTGTATGTATAATTACATATGTTTATGTGTGTGTGTATATGTATATATATATATTATATATATATATATATATATATAGTGTAAGTATTCATACATTTGTGTGTGAGAGTGTGTATATGTATTATGTTTGTGTATGTATGTATATTCTTACATATGTATGTGTATATATAATGTACATATTCATGTGTGTGTATAGATATATTTAGTGTGTGGATTCATGCATGCCTGTATGTATGTACATACACATTTTACCTTCATGTTGAAGCTTGACATATATCTATCTTATTATAATGGAGATTGTGTGTTTTTCTGTCTGTAACCGAAACTATATTACTAATCGAGTCACAATTAACATAGTTATTTACATCACATTCTTCATGATTTTATTTATATTTAAACCTCAATTATTAATAAAATTGCTTCACCTTTTTATTAGTGTTGTCCATATCTACATACTAATAACATGCTATTGTATTTATATATACAAAAAATAGCGGTTTGCAGTGTGAATGGAAGGCTAATTTGCATATTGATATTAAAAATGTGATTTTATTAAATATGTGCTTAGTATTATTGATTTCTAACTGTTTGGTTTTATTTTAATGAATATAAGCAAAAATCTCTCCAATGAATCTTAAATGAAATCCATTAACAAGAAAAAATAAGTGTAATTTTATTCTTTATTTCCTAATTTAACTAAATAGTTAAATAAGTAAATTCAGCAATGAAAGACGGCAGTGATGGAAGAGTAAGTTTCATTTCTATTTTTCTATTATACCCCCACTCTGTTTCAAATCTTTTTATCTGCATTTTTATTAGATTTTCTAATTTAATATAATATTTCATTACATTAAAACTTAAATACTTGCACCCGGAGGGTGCATATATTTGCTAGTATATATAATGTTTGTGTGTTGTCCCTCTTTGTATGAATATATGTATTTGATTCAATTGATAACAAATCTTCTGTTTGTGAAACACTTCACTGATAACTTAATTCTATTGTGCATTATTACATAGAGTGTGTCCGTGCATATATTATATATATATTCACATAAACATTATAAAATAAATGTTCACACATAGTCTTACACACAACTATACACATTAATTAATAATCTACACATCACACACACAGAACTTATTTATAATATGCATGTTTTTAAGATAGATAAATAGATATACCCCCAAACCCTGTATGAAGAGTTTGTCAGTTATTTTCTCCCTGGAAGTGATTTCTCTACTGAATCAGCTCCTGGGATGTGAATTCAGCAACTGCTTCTCCAAATACTCGCCTTTACCCAAAGGGGAAAGGACAGGTGAGCCTTCTTTCTATATAAGCCTTCTTTCTAAAATCTGCAGTTGCACCTAATAATAACTGGAAAACTTTGCCAAATATCCACTGGGAGATTGCTGCTGGCAATAATGTGGAGAAGGATTTTTTTCCCGATATTTTGGATAGAGAATAGATATTTCTACAACTATAAGGAGAAAAAGGTCTTTATGGAAATGTATAAATACAGAAAGATAAATATAAACGCTCACACATACATTGTATAGATAAGTAAATTTTATCATGTTTCTACCATTGCACTTTAATAAATAAAATTATGTATCTATCTATCTATATATATATATATATATATATATTATATAGACATGAATGCAGGCATACAAAGATTCTTTTATCTTCTTTGCACGTGTAAGCACACAAAGAAATATGCCATAAACATATAAGCAGATTATCAATATACACTCACACATACTATATATATATATATATATATATATATATGGTAGCTGAATGATCAAAACCTGGTTCAGGTTTAGTAGAATTTTAATCTGAAATTTTCATTGTACAATATCTGATATATATGATGGAATTAACATGGAAGGAGATTGTTGAAAATTTAAATATTTATGCCAAGTTTTTTTGTTTTTTTTTTTATCAAAAACTTATGAAACTGAGATATATACTTTTGTATATGCTTATAAGTATATAAATGTGATATATGCAAATGTGTATTTATATTATATTGCAAATGTGTATTTATATACAGAGGTATATGCAAATGTGTATTTATATACAGGGTATATGCAAATGTGTATTTATATACGAGGTATATGCAAATGTGTATTTATATACAGAGGTATATGCAAATGGTGTATTGCAAATGTGTATTCATATACAGAGGTATATGCAAATGTGTATTCATATACAGAGGTATATGCAAATGTGTATTCATATACAGAGGTATATGTGTATTTATATACAGAAGTATATGCAAATGTGTATTTATATATAGAGCTATATATGTGCATTTCAATGAATTTGTGTATATGCATGTGTTTTCATACATATTATATATTCATATCTTAGCAAGTATTATTATTGTATGCCTTATTTGGTGTGCACAAACAGATTTCTATGTATATGTTCACACACATACTTATACAATAAAGTATTTGAACATTAATATATATACATGTACATAAATGTACACACAAATAGATGAATACTTGAAAGATTTTGATGCAAAATTATATGCATCTGCACATGGATGCACGCCTCATCATTTATCCATGTTAAAACCATCAGCAGCGACACATTTATTTGAAAAGGCGACAAATTGCTAGAAATTCCACAAATGGAACTCTGCAGGCCACCAAGAGTTACAGCTTTCCCAACATGCCACCCCTTCCAACCCATTCTTCATAGCCATTTTAAGATATGCACATGCGTACGTGTATTTGCCGAAGAATATTGAATCAGAATCCTTTTCAGCGGACATTTTTGTAGTTGGTCATGGTTGTGATATTGTTTCTTTTTTTTTTTTTTTCTTTTATTTATTTTTATTTATTTATTTATTTTTGTCTTCCAGTATGAATCTTTTGTCTTTGTTCAGCTGGGTTTTTCAAAAATGCATTTAAAATTTTATTGTTTCACGGCACAAAAGAGCGCATCTAAATTTATGGCCTATCGAAAATAGACTGATTCCATTTTGGATTTTTAATGGGTTTAGAGTAAGAAGGGGAAAAAAAGTGTGGGGAGATTCACAAAAGGTTTTTTTTATTTTTTTATCTTTTTTGCACATACACACACAAACACACACTCATGAGAAAACATATGCATGTCCCTATGAATAAACAGATGACAGCATATTTGTGCATACACTGAAATCAATAGGTGTATGCATTTTCATACAAATACAACCATGCAAATAGAGATATCAATAAATTTGTAACTTAATGATGAAAAAAAGCATTTATTTTACATGATAAATATTTATTTTTCAACATGATCATCTTTTTTGTCAGGGCACTTAATTCACCAGTAAATAATATCATATTTAATGGCATGTAAGAAACTTTTTTCTCCTAAAATACTTGGAACGTGTCTCCCAGATTCCTATATTTGAAGGTACAGTATCTATGATTAGCTGAGGGTTTTGCAGTGTAATGGTTATCATCAAAGGGAATGAACACGTTGAAACAAGTTCAAATCTTAGATGAGGCTCTTTTTATTTTACATAGTTCTAATACCCTTGGGAAAGATATGAATCTCTATCGATTCTCTATCCAGCTATGAGTAAATAGTAGGGTAGACAACGGTGGCAACTGGTCTAGGAGAAAGAAAACTGACCTTGTGTCACATCCTGCACATGCAGAGGGGTTGAAATTTTTTTCTCCAAAAAATACTCAGAAAGTGTCTCTTGGATCTTATATTTGAAGGTTCAATATCTGATTAGCAAATGTTTACTTAGATGCTATATCACCCTGTTAGTGGGGCTTAGAATATACTGACGGTGTTTCCTGTGTGTGTGTGTGTGTGGGGGGGTAATACCTCCCCTGCCAAGTGGTGTCTACTAAATGATACTAAACTGCATATAATGGTGAGGCTCCATATCTGAGGAGTTTGGAGTACCCCTTCATTGCTATTACTTCCAGTCCACACTGACTCAGTGATAGTAGCTGTTAGGGTTCCATCGATGGGTCAAATAGATTTGTTTAAAAGTGATTCTTATTTGATAGAACCATATGCAAAAAAAAAAAAATTTTTAAAAACTCTAAGAAACAACTATACAAAAAATGTAATTCATATAATGAATTGAAGTAAATTTATTTCCATTGTATAAATCATCAAGAATATTCGCCCTCTGGGCATAAGTATTTATTTTAATGTGATGATAGATTAGAAAGACTTATGAAATTATAAGAATGTATTTAAAATGATTACACTTATTTTAATTCTTTTATATAAAATCATTCATTGGATTGATTTTAAACATTGGAGAATAAAACAATAATATTAGAAATCAATACACCAAGTGATTATTTATTAACCCGGTTTTGTTAAAACCAGTATGCAAATTACCCACACCATATATTATGTCCTTTATTTTTTATGAAGACACATTGCAGGATTTTAACACACTAACAACGGGCCTTTGTTAATGTAAATTAACAGCAATGATCCCAGGGGGCTATCTCCCAAGGCAATACCTACCCCCTTGATTTAAAGGGGCAGGGCTGGGTTTATTGCCCAGCGTCTGAGGTGCCCCCTTGAGGGAGAATGCAAATGGGATAACGCATTTTTTCTACCCAGCCATGGCTTCGGCTTGTGGGGGGCCCACATAAAAATGTCCTTGTGTCAGGCCTTTATATGTGGATGAGAGGCAAATACCGGATTAAATTTGAACTCCAGATTAAAACTCTCATTAAAATTAATCAATGAGATACATACACAATAAGAACTGGTACTTAAGCAAACTTTATAAAACTGTAATATTAAGATGTTAACTGTAAAGGGTTTGGTTTCTTTTTATTCTGGTTATTTGATTCCAAAGCTATCCTTGTTTAAGAACAGTAGTGATACTATTTAACCCATAGATGGAAGAATGAGAGGATTCCTACCTCTACAAAAAGTGAAGGCAATTGTGTGTCTTGAGTTTGAACTCGCTGACCATGATCTCAACGTCAAACTCTAAAAGGAGGTTCTTATATGCTACCAAATAAATTTTCATAGTAGAATATTGAGTATTCTACAAAGAAAATTTCATAAAAAAGAAAATAGATTTAGATTAAATATCAGGATGCCTTTTTTTTTTTAATAATAAACTTGTTGTTCTGGAATAATTTTTTACCGTATGTTTCTTTTAACTAGTGTGGATACTTTTAAGAAGTGGCCTGGTGGGTAACGTGCTGGACTGAGACATCATAGTAAACAAATTCAAACTCAAAACACACTATTGCATTTACTTACAGACTAATACCCTTGAAATTGGCTGTAATCCTCTCATTCCCCTAGATAAATAGTACCACAACTGTTTTTCTATAATGATGGATTTGGCATTAAAATAACTTCTGAAGGTTGATATGCCATTAAACAAAGAAACCAAATCAGTATGTCCTTTAAGAAAAGCTACAGGCCCATCACCCTAGTTTTTAGATTGGACTAATTGGTTCACCACCAGACTTAGATGATGAGGAGGGTGACTAGACAACAAGCAGGATGAAAAAATAAGGATTGTCAAAGGGCTGATAAACCCTCTGGTTGGGTTACTAACCATTTAGCACACTTATACTGCGATGCATAGATGTAGGAAGCGCGTGGTGTAATGGTTAAAGTGATGGAAAATGGACTCGTTGCCCGAGTTCAAATCCTGGACGTGGTAATTGCATTTCATTTAGCGCTAATATCCTTGGGAAAGGTATGAATCCTACTCTCCCTCCAGCTATGGATAAATAGTGTAATGGTTAAAGTGATGGAAATGGACTCGTCGCCAAGTTCAAATCCTGGACGTGGTAATTGCATTTCACTTAGCGCTAATATCCTTGGGAAAGGTATGAATCCTACTCTCCCTCCAGCTATGGGTAAATAGTAGGGCAGACTGGGCTCTTTAACCTTGGTTAGGCAACCGGTCTAGGAGAAGGAAAACTCTGAATTCAAACCTGCTGAACTCCGCTTAAGAAATTGACCTTGTGTCGTATCCTGCTCGTGCGGAGGGGTTGGTAATTATATATACTTTGATGCATACCAAGATTTTGATAAATGATCCATTTAAGAGGTAGACAGTCTGAAATATATCGCACAGATTTTTGTGTGTTTTTTGCTCAAATTACTTAAACATTTAGATAGTACTTTATACACCGACAAAATGTTATGACCACCAAAGTGATAAGATTGACAGCTACTATCAGATAACAAATGCAAATGTCAGGGTTAAAAGTATGTAATTAGGCTAGCCAACCTGAAGTACTTCATTTTGATGTCTTGAATACTGTAGTTATTGGCAAAATAGAAAAATGAGTGTCTTCAGTATAGGCCAAATTCTTATGACCAAGGAGACTAGATCAGATCATTTTCAGTATGACCTAGTTTATAGGATGACCACATCCAGTTGTGGTGAATACCTACTTGCAGTGATCTATGAAGGAAAAAAAACTCAACTATTGCCAATAAGACTAGAATCCATCAAACAAAATAAAAGAATAACTGGGTTTTCTAGCCTTGGTTGGCCACCAGTATATAAATATGAGGCACCCACTACATAAAGAAATTGGCCTTAGAGATAAGGTTTTTGATTGTTGTTTTATAATTGAGATACCCAAAGAGGATTGAACTCACTTCAGTCCTAATTATTTGTGAGACTAAATTGTTAAACCTTCCTTTATTTACTAAACTATGTGAGGCACAGAGTGTGGTTTAATTTCATTTCTGTAGCAATCATCTATGAGATGAGATAGCTAACCATTGTTTCATAGCATAATACATTTTGTTAAGACAGACAAACTCTGCACACACACATATATATATATCAATAAGATTGAAGTTATGAATTTTTATAAAAACATCTCTGTGAAATACTTTAGTTGCATAATAAATGCTCATAATTTCTTAAAAAAAACTGCAATAAAAGATATCATATATGATTGCTTCTTATTGGCCAGCAAATACACAAACACATAAGTATACATTAATGTAACATTAGGTGCAGAAGTATATCTGTACGCAATATGTGAGCATATATATATAATATATGTGTGTGTGTGTGTGTGTGTGTGTGAGTGCATATGTATTTGCATATGTAATGTGTATATGTGCATATGTATATATACACAGACACGTGAGTATGTGAATATATATATAATATATATGTGTTATGTGAATATATATATATATATGTGTGTATGTGAATATATATATATATACACAGACACGTGTGTATGTGAATATATATATATATATACATATGTATGTGATAGTGTATGTGAATGTATATATATATACATACAGACACGTGTGTATGTGAATGTGTGTATATATATATATATATGTGTAGTAATGTATGTATATATATATATATATATAATATATATATACACACACACATGTGTGTGTGAATGTATGAATATATATATATACACACACATGTATGTATGTGAATATATATGTATATACACACATTTGCATGTTAGTGTATAAGTCTCTCTCTCTCTCTCTTTCTTTCCCCCCCCCTTTCTATATATATATATATTATATATATATATATAATTTGATTTTTGTCAAGGTTGACTATGGAGTAACATCATTTTGCTTTACTTAACTGGGGTAGTTAAGAAGCCTGCCAAATGTCTTCACCCACTCTCTTCTTCATCAATCACCTTGTATATTTAGTGTCTTTATATGTATATCGCATACATATTTACATGCCCATCAGTGGGTACTCATATATATGGGTTATATGTTCATAAAATAATATAAATCATATTCACATTATCAGAAAAAAAAATGCTTTTATTATTCACTTGCATAGAAGCTCATATTATCAAACACAAACTATATGAAACAAAAGCATACCACACTATACACATACATACACATGTATATTATAGATGCATTTATGGAGTAAATTTACTATTATGATTATTTATTGATTTATATTAGTTTATCCTAATTTTTAAATTCCATATTTTGATCAAATTCTTTCGCATCAATTTTCTTTCATGCTTCATAGATTTTTCTTCTTACCTTCTCCACCTTCTAACTTTAGACAAGAAAATGAATTCTGGAGTGTTTTTAGATGAGATGCAAAATATGAGTTTCCATTTAAAGGCTTTCATATGACTGACTAGGCTTGTGTCTATATAGGTATGTGTCATGAATTGAATGTGCTTCATTATATATAAATATATATAAATTATATATATATCATAATATTAAAATATATATATATATATCATATATATTAAGTATATATATATATATATATATATATATATATAATATATGTATATAAATGGGTAAGGGTTTTCATGTATGCTTCATATATCTGATGACAAGGTTTATAAGAAATAGATATATTGGGTTTTTTGAACCATGAAAGAATAGTGAAACTAAGAATTCAAATTCATTTAAATTCTTAGTTTCCCCTATTCTTTTATGCTAAAAAACCCGTACATTTATTTCTATAACCTTTTCATATATATATATATATATATAATATATATTATATATAGAGTAAATACACAAACGATGTTTTTTGATATGGCTTTTTTTAGCCGACAATTTTTGGGAGAATATGTGCTTAATTGAAGTCGTACCTAATTTGGAAGTTAATGCCTGCATAATTAATTAATTATTAATTGACTTCCAAAAATTAGGTACGACTTCAATTTAAGCACATATTCTCCATATATAGATAATATATATATATATAATTGTAATACCCAAAAATTAACATGATAGTGAGGCTTAAAACTAAAAATGGTCTTAGAGAATAAAGCAATTTCCAGTCCTATTTTGCAATTGAATAATTTTGTTGTGGGTGTATACATGCAAGCTGAATCTCACTTTTTATTCTAAACATCTAAATTCTCAATATTTTTTAGATAACTATGGAGTGGTAATTAGAATCTATCACTCCTTTATTAATTAGAAATAGCAATATCATGATGAACTGTTGTTATATATTGAGAACCCCACAGGTTCAATGGATTGTGTGTGTGTGTGTGTATATATATTTATATATATATATATATATATATATATAATGGACTTGTGTGCAAATCTATATAGAATGCACAAAAAGAAACATAAGGATGTTTTACACAATAACTTGTGCGTGTGTTTTGAAATATATCAGGTTTAGAAAATAATCCATGATTTTTATTAAATTTAAATGCAAACTCACCTATTATTTCCAGTCTACTAGACACAACACATGAATAATATATATATATATATATATTATATATATATATACTCACAAGTCTAATGTTGTGTGTATGTATTTGTGTAAGTGTAAAATAATATACACATTAGATTTGTAATGTAATGATAGGAGAAATTTTTTTATGCAGTGAATATTCATTTTTAACAAAAATTTATTTCTCAACGCATTTAATTTCTAGTTTATTTATATAGATTGAATATTGTGAACAGCTTGATCAGAATGCACCTAATTAAACTGTGTCATCAGATAGACATCAGCTATAATGTATTCTAGCACATGCACACACACACACACTACCATAATAATTATATATATAATTATATATATAATTATATATATTTATTTATAGTTTACAATACATTTTAAAAGTCCGTTTTAATATGGTTTCGGAACATCACCTTTTAGGTGATTGGTCGTCATCAGAAACATCACTTTTTCTTTCATACTTCATAGATTTTTTCTTTCACCTTCTCCACCTTCTAACTTTAGACAAGAAAGTGAACGTTTCTGATGACGACCATCACCTAAAGGTGATGTTCCGAAACCATTGGTAAAACGGACTTTTAAATGTATTGATAAAACTATAATAAATACAGCTCTACAGAAGTAATTAAGCACTTTATTATCATTTTCTCCAATACTACCAAGGAATAACTATATATATAATTATATATATATATATATATATATTATATATATATTGCACACACGTGTGTGTGTATGGCCAAATTTTCATGCCATTAATTAAAAACATTAAAATTCAAACAAAATTAGAAAAATGAATATTTTCTAGTTTTAATTTAGAAATATGGTTATTGTTTATTTGGATATTTCCAATTAAAACCAAACTACAATTTTTATTTTAATGACTGCAAATAAAACAGGTTTGTAGAGATGATCTTCTTCATAGTAATCAAAACCAAATCTGCTTCAGTTGATGTAGAAACCTTCCAATTTGGTCCAAAATTTGCCACAGGTTAAAAAACACTCACACACATGCATTATATATATATATATATATATATATATATATATATATATATATAATATGTGTGGAAAGAGGATTTGAAATGAATCCGACAGAATGTGGTGGAGATGTGAGGAAAAAGAAACAAACACTCAGACAAAAGTTGTTGGATATATTTCGCTAGAGCTTTGAGCTCAGCATCAGCAGTCATTTTAATGAATTATCAGGTTATCATACAAGTGTTTTATAGATGGGGTAGTGTAGCGGGAGGAGGTGGATAGGAGAGGAGGTTCAAGTGGGTTGGGTAAGCGTTGGTGAGGAGAGGTTTTTGAATGGTCAAGCAGGAATCAATGGATAGGAAAGAGAAGGAAATCAGAAGGGGAGAAAAGATAGAGATAGTGAGCAGTGGAAGAAAGTAGAGAGTAAAAAACAGGTTAGGGGCGGAGGTGGGTGGCCTTCTTGGAGAGAAATTTGATCAAAGCAGCAGCACACTTTTGTCTGAGTTTTGTTCTTTTTGTGTCCTCACATCTCCACCATATATATATATATATATATATATATACACATATATATACTTTGGTGCGGTACAAGTTTCTTGGTACAAGGTGATTCTAGGCGGGTCCTAATTTCTCTATTAGTATTTTGTTGTAGAGTTTCAGGTTCCCGTATGAGAGCTCAATGTTTATTATTATTGTAAACAGCAAAGTTATTTGGGAATAAAAGGCCTTAAATACCATGGGTATCATGGTTATGGACCATTTCCACTCGCGAGTATGCCCACGAGCTTCTTCAGCACTAATATATTTTATTTAGACAGGACACATGGCCAAATTCATTTTATATTCATACATTTCACCTCCCTCATTCAGGGGTGGTCATATTGCATTTTTTTCTTTTAAGTGTCTTTTTTTATTGGTGGAATTTTTTTTTTTTTTTTTTTTGTCTGAAGAAGCTCGTGGGCATGGTCCAATAAACATGATACCCATGGTATTTAAGGCTTTTTATTCCCAAATATATATATATATATAATATTATGAGTATCCAGAAGTTAATTTCCGATGACTTTTGTTTAGAAATTAATTGAAATCTAATATTAGTTGAAAAGGATTTTTCTTTTATTTATGTATGGAAATTTTGTATTCCTTAAGTGTTAATATTATTTGGAAGTTATGTATGTTAAGTAACTAATGCTCATTCCAAGACGAGAGTTAATGAGTTATGCTGTTTTTGATAATTGGATGTTTGGAGTAAGTTTGATCAAGATAGATGACAACTTTTGACTGATTTGCATAGCAATTGTGTTTGCTGAGCCATTAATCAATCATAACTAAAGCTGTAGTTTAACTTTAGATATGAGCTTCACACTTCAAAGACTGAGAAACAGTCCAAACTTGTTATTCTAAATGTGTGATGATTAGAATGAAGTACATTTTGATGTTAGAGATTGAAGCAGTGGAAAATTCTAACAATATATACTGCATATGGGGTATGATCAAAAAGTATCAAGGCTCAATTTTTTTAATCTTAAAATTTAATGTCGAAACATAGTATCAAGACTCATTTTTTTAAATCTTAAAATTTAATGCTCAAACATAGTTTCCATGAGTACAGCAGATGAGTAGCACAGAGATATGTGCAGTAAAGTGAAGAGCTGAATGGTATGTGGCACTCCGTCCAGACACTAAAAAAACATCTCCTTGATCTAGAGCTAGTGAAAAGTGGATAGACTCCCTCATTCTCTGGGTGATAACAGTCTTTAGACCACCCCCAACAACTTACTTACATAGCTTAGTAATTTTAATACAAGAGTAATCCCAATTAAGTCTCCAAATATTTTTAGAAATCAAAGGAAACGTTTGTTTATGGTCAATGATGTTTTACATCATTTTAAGTTGGAACATGTTTCTATTTTCTACATAATCCTTATTTTGGTTGACGCATTTTTGTAGTGCTGCGGTAGTTTTTTGAATGCTGTTTTACCAGCTCACACCATGTCAGTAAATGTGTTTGCCACTCGCTACACCACTTGCAGATGCTTTTTGGCATCTGCATACTGCCAACCTTTCATTAATTGTTGACATATTTCTATGGTTTAATGTCTTTTGGCATTCAAAAAACGAATGACTGCATATAACTTTCACTCTTGGTGGTAGTGTCAGTCAGGAGCTTCGCAAAATGACAGCAAACCAAGACTGAGTGTAGCGCACGTAGGGGCAGCACACCGCACAAATAGCCAGTTTTGGGAGACTTGTACTTGTAATTACCCTCATAATAGACTCTAGACTGCTGTCTGGACTTTGTCTTGGCAAGTTAATACTAATATTTATACTTCTTGATTAGCAATTTTGGTAAAATACAGAATGTACAACTCTTTTTTATTTCTAAACTAAAAATTCATCTTAAGGGAAAGGATTTGATGATGTGAAGGAATATTTAAAGAAATAAGATGTTGCAGCACCATATAAAATGCCCATGGTCTTTGGGGTTATCATCATAGGAAATGACAGAGTGACATGAGTTCAAATCTTGTTAGTATTTCACAAAAGCACTAATGCCCCTTGGGAAAGATAGGCATCCCAGCTATTCTCCTTCCAGCTATGGGTAATTAGTAGGGCAGACTGGACTCTTATACCTTGTATGGTAACCCAATAGAGGAACGGAAATTCTGAATTCCATCCTCTACTCAAAATTGAAGCCATGTGTACATCCTATGCATGTAAAGAGTTGTAAAATTATTATAATACACACATCTGCGCACGATATATACTATATACTATGAGAGAAGGCACCTCACATGGTGTAATGGTGAAGCTGATTTCAACCACTGTGAGTTCATTCTCAAATCGGCGCCCCATAACTTTCTGGCCTTTGCCACATCTAAGCAATAGCTTAAGTAAATTTAACTATATATATATATATCTATATACATATAATATGTGAAGAGATGGAGTGAATCCTGATGATATAGTATATTATGGGGAAAAATTTGAAACAACACAGTTTCAATAAAGATTTTGGCTGAATAAATATCCACACATTTTATCGATATCTGTGTTTTTTTTTTCAAATTTTTCCTATATTATATATTACCTAGCAAATATATGCACCCTCCGGTGCAAGTACTTTAAATTTAATGTAAAATAAATATCATATTAAATTAAAATAAGAATGAAAAAAATTTGACAACAGAGGCGGACGCTATAAATCAAAAATAGACAACTGAAACTTACTCTTCCACCACTTCCGTCTTTCAATTACTAAAATTTTCTAATTTAAACTATTTAGTTAACCTGAGAAGTAAAGAATAAAATTACAGTTATTTCTTCTGTAATATATATTTTCTTTTAAGAATTTATCTCCGAGAATTTTTGCACATATTTCATTAAGATGAAAACAAACATTAGAAATCTTAAATAATCCAGCACATATTTATTTAACATCAAATTAAACTATCAATATGCAAATAATCCTCCCCGTGCAAATACTGTCCACTTTTTGTGTGTATATATAATTCAATCACATGTTATTAGTATGTAGTATGGTCACCAGTATTAATATGTAAACAAATTTATATTTTTTTAATAATAATTTTATAATAATTGAAGGTTTAAAAGAATTGAAACCCATGGATTAATTTGACGGTAAATAATTAGGGAATTGTGACTTGATAGTGAAATAGTTCGGTTACAGAATTTCTAATTGTTTTGGTTTTTATTTTCTTAATTGAATATGTGCAAAAATCTCGGAAGATAATCTTAAAAGAAAATTATTTACAAGAAGAAAATAACGGTAATTTTATTCTTTACTTCTCAATGTTAATAAATAGTTAAATTAGAAAAAATTTTAGTAATGAAGACGGAATGGGGGAAAGAAGTAAGTTTCCAGTTGTTCCTTATTTTTTTTGATTATAGCCCCTCTGTTGCAATTTTTTTTTTTCATTCTTATTTCTAATTTAAATATGATAATTATTACATTAAAATTAGTAACTTGCTACCCGGAGGTGCATAATATTTGCAAGTATATATAATAATAGGATTTGGAAAAAAACACAGATTCGATAAAATTGAAGTGAATATTTTATTCAGCCAAATTTTTATTGAAACCTGTTTTTCAAATTTTTCCCCATATTACATAACCATCAGAAATTCACTTCCATTTTCTTCTTCACTATATATGTATATATGTATATATATACTATAATAGTTTATTTACTAAGCTTTGCTTAGATGGGCACAGCCAGAAAGTATGGCGCCGATTGAGTAATGAACTCACAGTGTTTTGCAAATCTAGCTTGCTAACCAATTACACCATGTGAGGTGCCCTCATCTCTTTTCATAATATATATTATATGTGCGTGTGTGTATATATACATACATTTACCAACTTTCCTTTACATGCAATAGGATGTGACACATGGTCAATTTTTTGAGTAGAGGATTGGGAATTCAGAATTTTCCTTCTCCCTATTTGTTACCATTACCAAGGTTAAAGAGTCCGTCCTGCCCTCTATTTACCCATAGCTGGAAGGAGATAGCCTGGATGGCCTATATTTCCCCCAAGGGCATTAGTGCTTTGTGAAAATACTAAAGAATTTGAACTCATTGTCACCTGTCCATTTCCTATGATGATAACCCCTACAGACCATGGGGCATTTTTTAATTATGGTGCTGCAACATCTTATTTCTAAATATTCCTTCACATCATATCAAATCCTTTCCCTTAAGATGAATTTTTTTAGTTTAGGAAGTTTTACATAAAAAGAAAGTTGTACAATTCTTGTATTTACCAAAATTGCTAATCAAAGAAAGTATAAAGGTATTAGTATAACTTGCACAAGACAAAGTCCAGAAGCAGTCTAAGATGTCTAATTATGGAGGGTAATTACAAAAGTCAAGTTCTCCAAAACACTGGGCTATTTGTGCGGCTTTGTGCCTGCCCCCCTACGTGGCGCTAAACACTCAGTCCTTGGTTTTGCTGTCATTTTTGCTGAAGCTCCTGACTGACACTACCACCAAAGAGTGGAAATTTATGCAGTCATTCGTTTTTTTGAATGCAAAAGACATTAACCTAAGAAATATGTCAACAATTAATGAAAGTGGTGTGGCAAAAGTTTTATGCATGATGCCAAAAGTATCTGCAAGTGTTGTAGCGAGTTTGCAAACAACATTTACTGACATGGTGGGTGAGCTGGTATAACATGGGCATTTCAAAAACTACCGCAAGCACCTACAAAATGCGTCAACCAAAATAAGGATAATGTAGAAATAGAAACATGTTCCAACTTTAAATGATGTAACTCATTGACCATAAAACAAACGTTTCTTTGATTTTCTAAATATTTTGGAGACCTTACATTTGGGATTACTTTGTATTAAAATGTACCTAAAGCTATGTAAGTAAAGTTGTTTTGGGGTGGTCTAAAGACTTGTATACCCAAGAATGAGGGAGTCTATCCACTTTTTCACTAGCTCTAGATCAAAGGAGATGTTTTTTTTAAGTGTCGAGAACGGAGTGGCCCACACCTACCATCAGCTCTTCACTTTACTGCACATTATCTCTGTGCTACTCATCTGCTGTACTCATGGAAACTATGTTTGAGCATTTAAATTTCGAATTTAAAAAATTGAGTCTTGATACTTGTTCGAGCATTAAATTTAAGATTAAAAAAATTTGAGCCTTGATGACTTTTTGATCATACCAATATGCAGTATATATTGTTAGAATTTCCACTGTTTTTGCTTCAATCTCTAAACATCAAAATGTCTTTCATTCTAATCATCAACACATTTAGAAATAACAAGTTGGACTGTTTTCTCAGTCTTTGAAGTGGTGAAGCTCAATATACTAAAGTTTGAAACTACAGCTAGTTTATGAATTGATTAATGGCTCCAGCAACACAAATTGCTATGGCAAATCAGTCCCAAAAGTGTCATCTATCTTGATTCAACTTCTCCATAACATCCAATTAATCAAAGACCAGCATAACTCCATTACTCTCTCTTGGAATGAGCATTAGTTACTTAACATACAAGACTTTCCATAATATTTACACTTTAAGGAATACAAATTTCCATAACATAATTAAAGGAAAAATCCTTTTCAACTATATTAGATTTCAATTTAATTCTAAAACAAATAGTCATCGAAATTAACTTCTGGAAGTACTCATATATATATATATATATATATATTTGGGAAATAAAAGGCTTAAATACATGGGTCATGTTTATGGACATCCCACGAGCTTCTTCAGACAAAAAAAAAAAAAAAAAAATTTTCCACAATTAAAAAAGACACTTGAAAGAAAAAAATGCAATATGACCAACCCTGAATGGGAGGTGAAATGTATGAATATAAAATGAATTTGGCCAATGTGCCTGTCTAAATAAATAATTAGTTGGTCTGAAGAGCTCGTGGGCAATACTCGCGAAGTTGGAAATGGTCCCATAACCATGATACCCATGGGTATTTAAAGGCCTTTTATTCCAAAAAATACTTTTGCTCTGTTTACAATAATTAAACATTTGAGCCTCATACGAAACCTGAACTCTACAAGACAAACTACTAATAAGATTAGGACCCGCCTAGAATCACCTTGACCAGTAAACTTGGTACCGCCAAAAGTATATATATGTGATAATATAATATATATATATTATATTATAGGTTGGAAGATGTGAGGAACAAAACAAAACTCGACAATGTGCTGCTGCTTTGATCAAATTTCTCTGCCAAGAAGGCTCAACCCACTCTTCCGCCCCTAACCTGTTTCTTTTAACTCTCTACTTTTCTCCTGCTCACTTATCTCTATCCTTTTTTTTTTCCCCCACCCAATTTTATTTTTTTTTTTTTCTTTTTTTTTTTTTTTTTTCTTTTTTTTTTTTTTTTTTATGTCGTTTTTTTTTTTTTTTTTTTTTTTTTTTTTTTCTGTTTTTTTTTTTTTTTTATTTTCTTTTTTTTTTTCCTCTCCCCCCCCCCCTCCACCCCCGCCTCCCCCTTTTTATTTTTTATTCGTTTTTTTTTTTTTTTTTTTTCTTCCCCCCCGCACCTCCACCCCACCCTCCCACCCCCTCCCACCCCCCCCTTTCCCCCCTCCCTTTTTTTTTTTTTTTTTTATTTTTTTCTCCTCTTTTTGAAGCTTTTCTTGTCCCTATTTTTCATTTTTTTCTTTTTTTTATTTTGGTTCTTTTCCTTCTTTTTTTCTTTTTATCTTTTTTTTTTTTCTTTTTCTCATTATTTCTCTTGTTTTTTTTCCTTTTTCCTCCTTCTTTTTCATACTATTATTTTTTTTTTTCTCTTTCTTCTTTTCTACTTTCTTCATTCTATTTTTTTTTTTTCTTTTCTTTATTTTCTTCATTTTATTTTTTATTTTCCCTCATTTTCCTTTTTTCCTTTGTATCTTTTTTCTTTTCGTTCTGATTTTTTTATTTTTTTATCTATTATTTTCACTTCTTTTATTTTTTTGCCTCTTTTTTTTTTTTTTTTTTCTTTCTTTTTTTTATTTCTTTCTTTTTTTAATTTCTTTCTTCTCTTTTTTTTTTCTTTTTTTTTTCCTGTCTTTCTATCATCATTTTTTTTTTTTTTTTTTTGCCTTCTTTTTCTCTCCCTTTTCCTTCTTTGTTTTTTCTTCTTTTTTTTTCTTGTTTTTTTTTGTTTTCTTTATTTTTCCAGTCTTTTATTTTTTCCATTTTTTTCTTTTTCTGCCTTCATTTTTTTATTTTTTATTTTTTCTTCTTTCTTTGTTTCTTTTATTTTCCTTTTATTTTTTTTTCTTTTTCTTTATTTATATTTTTATTTTTTTTCTTTTCTTCCCCCCCTTCCCGCCACTTTTTATCTTGTTTTTTTTTTTTTTTTTTTTTTTTTTTGCTTTGTTTTTGTATTTTTTCCTTATTTTTTTTTTTTTTTCTTCCCCCGCCACCACCCCTCCCTCTTTTTTATTTTTTTTTTTTTGCTTTTCTTTTTTTTTTTTTCTTACTTTTATTTTTTCTTTTTTTTTTCATCTGTTCTTTCATTTTTCTTCTTTTTTTTTTTTTTTTGTTCTTCTATGTCTTTTTTTCTCTCTTTCTTTTTGATTCTTGTTCTTATTCCTTCTTTTTTCCCCGCCCCCCATCCCCTCCCCTCTTTTTGTTTTCTTTTTTTTTTATATTATTATTTTTTTTCATTTTTTTTTTTTAGTTTTTTTTCTTTTTTTTTTTCTTCTTTTTTTTTCTTTCTTTTCATTATTTTTTTTTTTATTCTTGCGTTTTGATTCTCTTCGTTTTTTCTTATTCTTTTTGTTTTTTCTTTTTCGTTTTTTTTTCTTTTATCGTCTTTTTTCTTGTTTTTACTCATCTTTTTTTTTTTTTCTTTTTCTTTTTCCTCTTTCTTCTGTCTTTTCTTTTGCAAGCTTTCCGTTGTCTATTTATGTTTTCTTTTTGTTCTTCTTCTTTTTTTAATTTTTCTTTCTTTCTTATCTGTACTTTCTCTTTTTATTTCTTATTCTTTTTTTCTCTTTTTTCTTGCTTTTCTCTTCTTTTCTTCTTTTTTTGTTCACTTTTTTTTTCTTTCTTCGTTCCCTCCTCACTCTTCATTTTTTTTTCTTTTTTTATTTTTCTCTTTTTCCTATTTTTCTTTTTCTATCTCTTTTCTCTTTTTTTTCTCTTTTTCTCTTTTTATTTTTTTCTGTTTTTCTTGTTTTTTTACTTGTTTCTGTTTTCTTGTTTCCTCTACTTTTCTTCTTTCGTTTCCTCTCTATTCTTTTTCTTTTTTTTTTTTTATTTTTTCCTCCCCCCTTACCTTCCCCCCCCACTCCTCCCCCCCTCCCCCCCACTGCTCCCTTCATTTATTTTCATTTTCCTTTTCCTTCATTCTTTTTTTTTTTTCGTTTCTATTTCTTTTTTTTTATTTTTAATTATTTCTCTTTTTTTCGTCATCCCTTCTGATTTCCTTCTCTTCCTATCCATATGATTCCTGCTTGACCATTCAAAACCTTCTCCTCACCAACGCTTACCCACCCACTTGACCTCCTCTCCTAATCACCCTCCTCCGCTACACTACCCCATCTATAAAACACTTGTATGATAACCTGCATAATTCATTAAAAAAATGAATGCTTGAAATCTGAGCTCAAAGCTCTAAGCGAAATTACCAACACACTTTGTCTGAAGTTTTGTTCTTTTGTTCCTCACATCTCCACCACATTCTGTCGATTCATTTCATCCTCTTTCCACACATATATATATATATATATATATATATATATATATATATATCATATAATGCATGTGTGTGAGTGTTTTTAACCTGTGGCAAATTTTGGACCCAAATTGGAGGTTTCTACATCAACTGAGCAGATTTGGTTTTTGATATACTATGAAATCATCTCTAACAAACTGTTTTATTTGCAGTCATTAAAATAAAAATTGTAGTTTGGGTTTTAATTTGGAAATATCCCAAATAAAACAATAACCAATTTCTAAATTAAAACTAGAAAATATTCATTTTTCTAATTTTTGTTGAATTTTAATTGTTTTAATTTAATGGCAATGAAAATTTTGGCACATACACACACACACGTGTTGTGCATATATATATATAATATATATATATATACTTATAATGTAATATATATAGTTAATTCCTTGTTAGTATTGGAGAATGATAATGAAGTGCTTAATTACTTCTGTAGAGCTGTAAATTTATTTATTTTAGTTACAATACATTTAAAAGTCCGTTTTAGCCAAATGGTTTTCGGAAACATCACTTTAGGTGATTGGTCGTCTCAGAAACGTTCACTTTTCTTGTCTAAAGTTAGAAGGTGGAGAAGGTGAAGAAGAAATCTATGAAGTATGAAAGAAAAAGTGAATGTTCTGATGACGACCAATCAACCTAAAGGTGATGTTCGCGAAACCCATTATTAAAAAGTGACTTTTAAATGTATTGTAAACTTAAATAATATATATATATATATTATATATATATATATATATTATGTGTGAGTGTGTGTGTGTGTGCATGTGCTAGAATACATTATAGCTGATGTCTAATTCTGATGACACAGTTTTAGTGCATTCTGATAAAGCTGTTTCAGGCAATATTCATCTATATAATAAACTAGTAAATTAATGCTTGAGAAATAAATTTTTGTTTAAAAAATGAATTTCATGCATAAAAAATTCTCCTATCATTACAATTCACAATCTAATGTGTATATTTATTTACAACTTAGCACAAATACATACACCACAACATAGAACTTGTGAGTATAATATATAATAATATTATATATATATATATATTATTCCATGTGTGTGTCTAGTAGACGGAAAATAATAGTGGAGTTGCATTTAAATTTAATAAAAATCATGGATTATTTTCTAACCTGATATATTCAAACACACGCACAAGTTATTTGGTAAAACATCCTTATGTTTCTTTTGTGCATCTATATAGATTTGCACACAGTCATATATATATAATATAATATATATATATAAATATATATACACACACACCACACAATCCATGACCTGTGGGGTTCTCAATTAATAACACAGTTCATCATGATATTTGCCTATTTTTCTAATTATATAAGGAGTGATAGATTCTAATTAACACTTCCATAGTTATCTAAAAAATATTGAGAATTTAGATGTTTAAGAATAAAAAGTGAGATTCACTTTGCATGTATAGCCACAGCACGAACAAATTATTCAATTGCAAATAGACTGGAAATTGGCGCTTTATTCTCTAAGCTTTTTAGTTTTAAGCCTCACTATCATGTGTAATTTTTTTGGGTATTACAATTATTATATAATTATATAATTATATATGGAGATATGTGCTTAATTGAAGTCGTACCTATTTTGGAAGTCATTAATAATTATTAATTTGCAGGCATTAACTTCCAAAATTAGGTACGACTTCAATTAAGCACATATTCTCCCAAAAAATTGTCGGCTAAAAAAAGCCAATATCAAAAACCAATCGTTTGTGTATTTACTTCTTATATATATATATATATATATATATATATTATATATATGAAAAGGTTAATAGAAATAAATGTACTGGGTTTTTTTAGCCTAAAAGAATGGAAATCTAAGAATTAAAAATGAATTTGAATTTTAGTTTCACTATTCTTTCATGGTTCAAAAACCAATATTCTATTTCTTAATAACCTTGTCATCAGATATTATGAAGCATACATGAAACCCTTACAATTTATTAATATATATAATGAATATAATATATATATAATATATATAGTATAGCTTTAATATATATGATATATATATAATTAATATATATTGATATATATATATTTTAATATATATTTATATTACTATGAAGCACATTCAATTCAATGACAATACCTAATATAGACACAAGCTAGTCAGTCATATGAAAGGCCTTTTAAATGGAAACTCATATTTTGCCATCTCATCTAAAACACTCCAAACATTTTCTTGTCTAAAGTTAGAAGGTGAGAAGGTGAAAGAAGAAAATCTATGAAGCATGAAAGAAAATTGATGCGAAGAATTTGATCAAAATATGGAATTTAAAATTTTAATTAGGCAAAACATATAAATCAAAAAAATATCATAATAGTAAATTAGCTCCATAAATGCACTTATAATATACATGTGTATGTAATGTGTATATGTGTGTTGCTTTTGTTTCATATAGTTTGTGTTTGATAATATGAGCTTCTATGCAAGTGATAATAAAAGCATTTTTTTTTCTGATAATGTGAATATGATTATATTATTTTATGAACATATAACCCATATATATGAGTACCACTGATGGGCATGTAAAATAATGTTATGCGAATATACATATAAAGACCTATATACAAGGTGATTGATGAAGAGAGAGTGGGTGAAGAAACATTTTGCCAGGCCTTTCTTAACTCCCAGTTAAGTAAAGCAAAATGATGTTACTCCCATAGTCAACCTTGCAAATCAAAATTACATATATATATATATATATTATATATTTAAGAACAGGGGGGGGATGGTAGAGAGAGAGAGAGAGAGAGCTTATACATTAACATGGCAAATGTGTGTATATACAATATATTCACATACATACATGTGTGTGTATATATAGTATTTTCACATACATTCAACACACACATGTGTTGTGTTGTATATATATATATATATATATATATATATATCACTATACATACATTCACATACCACACGTGTCTGTATGTATATATGTATATATATATATACACACATTTCCATACCACGTGTCCCTTAATTATATATACATACATTCACATACACACATCTGTCTATACATATATATATAATATATATTCACATACATACATTCACATCACACGTGTCTGTATGTTATATATATAGTATATGCACATACACACGTGTCTGTGTAATTATATAATTATATTCACATACACACGTGGTCTGTGTATATATATATTATATATTCACATACACACGTGTCTGTGTATATATATATAATACTATATTCACATACTCACGTGTCTGTGTATATATACATATGCACATATACACAACATATGCAAATACATATGCACTCACACACACACACACACACACAGCATATATAATATATTATGCTCACATTTGCGTACAGATATACTTCTGCACCTAATGTTACATTAATGTATACTTATGTGTTTGTGTATTTGCGCCAATAAGAAGCATGCATATATGATATCTTTTTATTGCAGTTTCTTTTTAAGAAATTATGAGGCATTTATTATGCAGACTAAAGTATTTAGCAGAGAATGTTTTATAAAAATTCATACTTCATCTTATTGATATATATTATATGTGTGTGTGCAGAGTTTGTTGTTCTTAACAAAATGTATTATGTATGAAACATGGTTAGTCTATCTCATCTCATTTTAGATGATTGCTACAGAAATGAAATTAAACCATAAGTGCATATATTTGCTAGGATATATAATGTTTGTGTGTTGTCCCTCTTGTATGTGAATATATGTATTTATCAATTGAAACAAATCTTCTGTTTTGAAACACTTCACTATACTTAAATTCTATTGTGCATTATACATAGAGTGTGTGCCGTGCATTATATTAATATATATTCAACATACACATATAAAATAAATGTTCACACATAGTCTTACACACAACTATACACATTTAATAATAATCTAACACATCACACACACAAACTTATTTATAATTATGCATGTTTAAGATAGATAATAGAGTATTACCCCCAAACCCCTGTATGAAGAGTGTTGTCAGTTATTTCTCCCTGAAGTGATTTCTCTACTGAATCAAGCTCCTGGGATGTAGATTCAGCAACGGTTCTCCAAATACTCGCCTTACCCAAAAGGGGAAAGGACAGGTGAGCCTATTCTTTCTATATAAGCCTTTCTTTCTAAAAAGCTTGCAGGCACCTTAATATAACTGGAAAAACTTGCCCAAATATCCACTGGAGGATTGCTGCTGGCAAAATGTGAGAAGGGACTTTTTTTCCCATATTTTGGATAGAGAATAGATATTTTCTCCAACTATAAGGAGAAAAAGGTCTTTATGGAAATGTATAAATACGAAAGATTAAATATAAACGCTCCACACATACATGTATAGATAAGTAAAATTTTACATGTTTCTACCATTGCACTTAATAAATAAAAATTTATGTATCCAGCTATCTATATATATATATATATATATATTAATAGACATGATGCAAGGCATACCAAAGATTTATCTCTTTGCACGTGTAAGCACACAAAAAATATGCCATAAACATATAAGCAGATTTCAATATTACACTCACACATTACTATAATATATATATAATATATATATATATATTATTGGTAGCTGAATGATCAAAAACCTGGTTCAGGTGTTAGTAGAATTTTAATCTGAAATTTCATTGTACAATATCTTGATAATATATGTATGGGAAATTAACATGAAGGAGATTGTTGAAAATTTAAATTATTTATTGCCAGTTTTTTTGTTTTTTTATCAAAAACTTATGGAAACTGAGATATATACTTTATATGCTTATAAGTATATAAATGTTGATATATGCAAATGTGTATTTATTTATACAGAGGTATATGGCAAATGGTATTTATATACAGAGGTATATGCAAATGTGTATTTGATATACAGAGAGTATAGGAAATGTGTAATTGTAATACAGAGGTATATGCAAGAGGTGTATTTATATACAAGGTATATGCAAATGTTGTATTATGATACAGAGGTATATGCAAAATGTGTAAAACAGAGTATATGCAAATGTGTATTCATATACCAAGTATATCAAATGTGTATTCATATACAGAGGTGATATGCAAATTGTGTATTTAATACAGAAGTATATGCAAATGTGTATTTATATATAAGCTATATATGATGCATTCAATGAATTTGTGTATATGCATGTGTTTTCATACATATTATATATTATATCTTAGCAAAGTATTATTGTATGCCTTATTTGGTGTGCCAACAAACAATTTCTATGTATATGTTCCACACAACATACTTTAACAATAAAGTATTTGAACATTAATTATAATTTTATAAAAAAACCCAATTGGAACCATTAAAATTTACACACAAATAGATGAATACTTGGAAAAGTTTGATGCAAAATTATATGCATCTGCACATGGATGACGCCTCATCATTATTCCATGTTAAAAATACCATCAAGCAGCGGACACATTATTGGAAAAGGCGACAAAATTGCTAGAAATCCACAAATGGAACTCTGCAGGCACCAGAGTACCTCCCAACATGCCACCCCTTCCCAACCCATTCTGTCATAGCCATGTTAAGATATGCCACATGCGTACGTGTATTTCGAAGAATATTGAATCAGGAATCCTTTCAGCGGACATTTTTTGTAGTTGGTCAGGTTGTGTGATATTGTTTCTTTTTTTGCTTTTTTTTCTTTTTATTTATTTTTATTATTTATTTTATTTTTGTCTTCATATGAATCTTGTCTTGTTCAGTCTGGTTTTTTCAAAAAATGCATTTAAAATTTTATTGTTTCACGGCAACAAAAAGAGCGCAGCTAAATTTATGGCCCCTATCGAAAATAGACTGATTCCATTTTGATTTAATGGGTTAAGTAAGAAGGGGAAAAAAAGGTGGGAGATTCACAAAAGTTTTTTATTGTTTATCTTTTTGCACATACACACACAAAACACACACTCATGAGAAAAAACAGTATGGCATGTCCCTATGAAAAACAGATGACAGCAATTTGTGCATCACTGAAATTCAATAGGGTGTATGCATTTTCAGTACAAATAAATCATGCAAATGAGATATCAATAGAATTTGTAACTTAATGATGAAAAAAAAGCATTGTATTTTTACATGATAAAATATTTATTTTTCACAGTGATCACTCTTTTTGTCAGGCACTTAATCCACCAGTAATAATATCATATTTAATGGCATGTAAGAAAACTTTTTTCCTAAAGAATACTTGGAACGGTCTCCAGATCCTATATGTTTGAAGCGTACAGTATCTATGATTAGCTGAGGGTTTGCAGTGATGTATCATCAAAAGGGAACTGAACACGTTGAAACAAGCTTCAAATCTTAGATGAGGCTCTTTTATTTTACATAGTTCTAATACCCTTGGGAAAATATGAATCTTCATCGATTCTCTATCAGCTATGAGAAATAGTAGGTAGACAAACCGGTGGCAAACTTGGTCGAGGAGGAAAAGAAAACTGACCTTTTTTTTATGTCACATCCTGCACATGCAGAGGGGTTTGAAATTTTTTTCTCCAAAAAATACTCAGAAGTTGTTCTTGGATCTTATAATTTGAAGTTCAATATCTGATTAAAGGCAAAAATTTTGTACTTAGATGCTATATCACCCTGTGTAGTGGCTAGAATATACTGACGGGTGTTTCCCTGTGTGGGTGTGTGTGGGGGTAATACCTCCCCTGCCAAGTGGTGTCACTTAATGATACTAAACTGCATATAATGTGAGGCTCCATATCTGAAGGAGTTGGAGTACCCCTTCATTGCTATTACGGTCCAGTCCACACTGACTCAGGATAGTTAGCTGTTAGGGTTCCATCGGATGGGTCAAATAGATTTGTTAAAGTGATTCTTATTGATAGAACCAATGCAAAAAAAAAAAATTTTTGTAAACTCTAAAGAAACCAACTAACAAAAAAGTAATTCATAAATGATTGAAGTAAATTTTATTTTCCATTGTATAAATCATCAAGATATATTCGCCCTCTGGGCAAAGTAATTAAGTTTAATTGATGAATAGGTTAAGAAAAGACTATGGAAATTAAAATAAGAAGTATTTTAAAATGATTACACTATTTTAATTGCTATATATAAAATCATTCATTGGATTGATTTTTAAGACATTGGAGAAAAAAACAATAATATTAGAAATCAATAACACCAAGGATATTTATTAAACCCCGTTTTGGTTAAAACCAGTATGCAAATTCCCACACCATATATTATGTAAACCTTTATTTCTTAGTGAAGGACACCATTGCAGGATTTTAAACACACTAACAACCACGGCCTTTGTTAATTGTAAATTAAGCAGCATGATCCCGGGGGCTTATCTCCCAAGGCAATACCTACCCCCTTATATTTAAAGGAGGCAGGGCTGGGTTTATTGCCCAGCGTCTGGGTGCCCCCCTTGAGGAGAATGCAAATGGGATCAACGCATTTTTTGTGCCTACCAGCCAGTACTTCGGCTGTGGTGGCCCACATAAAAAATGTCCTTGTGTCGGCCTTTATATGTGGGATGAGAGGCAAATAGCCGGATTAAAAGTTGAACTCCAGATTAAAAATAACTCTCATTAAAATTAATCAATTGAATACCATACACAATAGGAACTGTACTTAGCTAAACTTATAAACTGTTAATATTTAAGAGTGTTAACTGTAAAGGGTAGTCTTTTATTCGGTTATTGTGCCAAAGGGCTATTCCTGTTTTAAGAACAGTAGTCGGTACTATTTAACCCATAGATGGAAGAATGAGAGTATTCATACCTTTCCAAAAGTGAAGCCAAATTGTTGTCTTGAGTTTGAACTCGCTGACAATGATCCCAACGTTCAAACTCTAAAAGGAGCTATATGCTACCAATAAATTTGGCATAGTGGAATATGGTATTCTACAAAGAAAATTTCATAAAACAGTTATGTGAAGAAAAATAGATTTAAGTTAAATTATCAGATGCTTTTTTTTTTTTAAATAACTGTTGTTCTGAATAATTTTTTACCGTAGTTTCTTTTTAACTGGTGTGGATACTTTTAAGAAGTGGCCTTGGTGGTACATGTTGCGGACTAACATCATAGTAAACCAAATTGAAACTCAAAACACACTATGCATTCACTTACAGCTAATGCCCTGAAATGGCTGTAATTTCCTTCTCATTTCCTCTAAAATAGACCACTACTTTTCTATAATGATGGATTTGGCATTAAAAATAACTTCTGAGGTTGATATGCCATTAAAACAAAGAAACCAAATCAGTATGTGCCTTTAAGAAAAGCTACAGGCCCAGTCACCCCTAGTTTTAGATTGGACTAAATTGGTTCACCACCAGACTAGATGAGAGGAAGGGTGACTAGACAACAAGCAGGATAAAAATAAGGATTGTCAAAGGGCTTGATAAACCCTCTGGGTTGGGTTTACTAACCATTAGCAACAACTTATACTGCGATGCATAGATGGGAGGAAGCGCGTGGTTGTAATGTTAAAGTGATGGAAAATGGACTCGTTGCCCCGAGTTCAAATCCTGGACGTGTTAATTGCATTTCATTTAGCGCTAATATCCCTTGGAAAGGTATGAATCCTACCTCCTCCAGCTACTAAATAGTGTAAGTTTAAAGTGATGGAAAAATGACCGTCGCCCCAAGTTCAAATCCTGGACTGGTAATTGCATTTCACTTAGCGCTAAGATCCTTGGGAAAGTATGATCCTACTCCCCTCCAGCTATGGGTAAATAGTAGGGCAGACTGGGCCGTCTTAACTTGGTTAGGCAACCGTCTAGGAGAAGAAAACTCTGAATCAAACCTTGTGATTCCGCTGAAGAAATTGGACCTTGTGTCGCATCCTGCTCGTGCAGAAGGGTTGGAAATATATATTAACTGTGATGCATACCAAGATTTTGATAAATGAGCCATTAAGAAGTAGACAGTCTGGAAATATATCGCACAGATTTTTGGTGTTTTTGCCAAATTACTTAAACATTGGATAGTACTTATACACAGACAAAATGTTGATGACACCAAAAGTGATTAGATTGACAGCTACTATAGAAAACAAATCAAAGTAGGGTTAAAAGTATTAATTAGGCTAGCCCAAGCCTGAATACTTCATTTGGATGTCTTTGAATACTGATTATTGCCAAATAGAAAAAATGAGTGTCTTCAGTATAGGCCAAATTTTATGACCGAAGGAGACTAGATCAAGATCATTTTCAGTATGACCTAGTTTTATAGGATACCACATACAGTTGTGGTGATACCTTTACTTGCAGTGATCTATGAAGGAAAAAAAAACTCAACTATGCCAATAAGACTAGATCCATCAAACAAAATAAAAGAATAAGACTGTTTCTAGCCTTGGTTGGCCACCAGTAATAAAAATGAGGCACCCACTACCATAAAGAAAATTGCCTTAGAGATAAGGTTTTTGATTGTTGTTTATAATTGAGATACCCAAAGAGATATAACTCCATTCAGTCCTAATTATTTGTGAGACTAAATTGTTAACCTTCCTTTATTTTACTAAACTATGTGAGGCACAGGTGT
>CM042151.1:13254995-13285254 GCA_023376005.1 Doryteuthis pealeii | reverse complement strand
AGAGAGAGATCTAAATGTGGTGGGGGGTGATCCGAGCTTAATTGCTGGTAGAATGGGCTCCAAATGCTTTTGAGTGTTTAGCGGGAAGATTTCATTGGTTGAAATCGGATTCCTTACAATATTATTTTTTTGTTTATTTTGGAATTCTCTCAAGCGTAACTCAATCCGGCCTATGCGGGAACTGCGTCGAATTGGTCACTATTCGTGAGAGGGTAATTGATACTTCCGTTTGTTGCCGTCCGACTTGAGTTTTGTGTTTTATGCTAGCGAGTGTATTTTTGTGAGTAGCATTGTGAATCATAAGAGATATCTTCTTCGATATAACATATATATATATATATATATATATATATTATATTGGTGTTTTCATCTTCAGGATAAGAAGATGCTTGCTTGGCTAGTTTAGGCTGTAACCTTATTAAATAGCCTTTAGGGGTGCAGGCAACTATATGATAATTATTATATCAAGTTACTACATTAAGACAAACAATTTGAATACAGTTCTAATGGTTTTTACGTATTCCTATCTAATCTAATAATGCTAAGTATTTCAAGCAATTTGAGATAGTTTTAAAAATAACTAATAATAGCCCTTAGTAAACACTATAGTTCAAGTGAATATTCTTATATAGATAATTTGCACCACAGTTTAGGGATTGAATTATTTTGAAAATTTCACAACAAACATTGAACTACTCACCAAATTTCATGGAAATTTGATCAATAGATGAGACCTTGACAGGTACCTTGACTACTCCAAGACAAACGTGGACCTGGGAGTAATAGCAAAAATGGTGATTTAAAACTAAACCTACTACACTGTGAGCTTTGATATTTTACCCTGTGTAGATGGTACTTCGGCTAGTGAGTAATAATTCTATATATAAATGTTGCTGTGAAACATCTTTTCCTTTGAAAGACATCATAAATATTAGGTTGACAATTTACATTTCCAGGAGATGGAATAAAAAAAATAACAAATAATAATAATAATAACACCAACATTCAATGCAACTAACATTAAATCTATTTATCAAGAATATAATCAACATTATGGCAGCAATGACAAAGGATGACTGTGAAACTAATTATTCTTTGTTAAAAGAACTCCATTCTGTCCGAAAAGAATTCCGATAAAGCTGAATTGATCTCTTTATGTCTAAATGTTTTCCACTCTGAAAGGAATTCTATTCATCGGAACAAATGAAAAATTGAAGGTGTGAAAATCATTTAATAGAAATGCTGAGGGAGAACATCACAATCTAATGATTTGATTTTTCTCAGTCCTAATTTTGGAATTTTAAGCTTGCATGACATTCTATAGAATGTCACAGTTTGTTTCAAATTAGGACGTTTCTATTTAAATGTTTCAATCTTCATTCATTGTTAACAATAAAGAATAAGCTGTGTTGTTTTGTTTGTTTGTTTTGTTTTGTTTTACGGCATATCAACTTCAGTGGGTCATTTAATGCCGATAAGTTTTGAAATAAATCTTCTTAATGGATAATACAATTTTTTATAAATACATTTTTCTATTTAACCATGATGGGGCCTAAACAGGACTACACTCGGGTCAGATGGCCAGGGAGCAATGGTGATGAAGGGGTGCTCCACATTCCCCAAACTCCAAACTGGAACCTCACCATCAGATAGAGTTTAACATCATTCCCAGGACATGTAGACCAAGTCACCCCCTTCTAGCACCCATATGAAAAAAGGGGTTGGGCTTGCCATAAGGGCAATAGGGGTTGGGGCAATCATATAGATGCTAGGGGCTTGACGTGACCAGCCAATTGATCGGAGGGGGCCTCTCCGACCGCCCGTCTAGCCCAAGATAGGGCCAAAGTGGAGTATTGCATGTCATGAACTGCTCATCACCTGGGCTCTATCTTAAGCATCACGGGTCGCCACCCACGGCCAACAGGTTGCCCATTGGGGATCTTACCCCTCTGCAGAAGGTGCAGTCGGTGCATTCTAACGCCCCAGCCGACAGGGCGGAGCTGTGATTGTCTTCCCTTTTATTTACGAAGAGCTTCTAAAGGAAGAAACCTCCCAGATTACACAGACTGCTCACCAACACCTTACAGGATTGAAACGTTGATTCAAACTAGGGGATGAAAGCAGTTGATATTTGCCCTGAGGTGTTTGTGGAAATATCCAAGAGGTCAGAAGATAAGTTGATAAAGGTGATAGAGGTTAAAAGCTGAACTTTAGGGGTTGAAGGTGATATTAAGAAATAAAAATAGACTGATTACTCTAACAAATGCCAAATGACAACAAATGAATTCTACATTCTGTGCATTTCTCTATATTCATTTATCATTCTGTACTAGCAAAATAAAAAGACGCACTCCGGGTGATGTAAAAATAATTTTTTGAAAGAATTGCCTGAGGGGATGGGAGCTGAAAATTCAATGTCATAGAGTGTGTACCATAAGTATGTAAAATCATCAATTCATTAAAGGAGTAAAAAAAAAAAGAAAGAGAAGAAAAAAGACAATTTGAAATGGAAACAGTTCCGATAACTTTAATATTATATTAGAATAAAACAATCTATATATAAATATGTACGCTGGGCATCTATTTATTGAAACTTGAGGATTGTCTAATGTTGCATGCTCACATTTTGATTATTTTTATTCTATGTTATGACGTTGGATTATGTTTGGGTAATGTGACGTAAACAGTGACACAGTTTTTGTTACAGACAAAAACCAGAAGCGAATATCCATTATTATAGATAATTTGAATAATTTTATGTTCAATTCCATAATTATGCTCACTATTTTGTACATTATCATGACTATTTCTCTGAATTTTTGAGACAAGGCTTGATAATTAGTATTATTTGGATTATACGGACTATTGTCCTCATATAAGACTAATAAATAACTGAAAATAAAAAATGGAATTGTTGAAATTAACAATTAACAATCTTTTCTAACATACTTGTAGGACCGGTTAGAGAACCAAATCAGTGACATCATCCCCCGGCCTTCTTCAGGTATTTCTTGTTAGACTCAGGAGGCTTCTTGAACTCGGGAACCTTTTTGTCATAATTGGGAGCCATCACAGAACTTTGAACCCAACCCTTAATCAATCTACAGGGTATCTTATTCTTATTCTCCTAACCAGAGCTGGGTACAGGTGTTAAGCTGTGTTAATTATTATTCTATGTTATTGTCGCCCTTGACCAGGATTGAACCTGCAGCCTACAGATAACTCTTACTTAGAACTGTCTTAACCCAACCCCTTTATTCACTATGCTATGTGTCCAATCAGCCAAAGTGTTGTACAGATAATAAAGATGAGTACAATAGTCCGAATAATCCAAATAATACTATTTCACATGACGTCCACATAATAGTTTCAGAAGTATCAAATAAAACCTTTTATCTACATATTTTTATATACATATCTTATTGCATCTAAAATAACTGGAATTTCTACAGGTACGGTTACTGAACTGATTCTATTCACAAGTGCCAAAAATTGAAGCTTTGATTGAAGCAGGCACTCGGATAACATTCTAGCAAAAGTTATAGACAGACAATGGAAGAAAGGAGAAGAAAAAAAACCCTGACAAAATCATACAGTTCATTATATAGATAAACTGAGTGGTTTTAAAGAAAACAAAGTGACCAAGAAATGAAATGAATAACGACCTGTCATCATGTAGTAGTGTTGTTACATTAGAGAAAGAAAAAAAAGAAAAGAAATAAGATAAGAAAATTGAAGCGTTAACATTGCATGGTCAAAGCAAAGAGCTTTGAATTGATTGATGAGGGTAGATGGATGGGTTGGTGAAGACAGGAAGAAGGGTCTCTTGAAAGAAAAAGCTGGAGTCTGCAATGCTAGTTGAAAGGTTTGTAATGATAGCTGCTACAAAACAATGCACTTCATCCTAGCAGAAGTTGAAAAGCACATGAACAAACATTAAAGTTGTCACATTATTCATTTACAAAGTCAAATTATTATATATAATATATATATATATATATATATATATGTGTGGTGTGTGTGTGTGTGTGTAAGGTAATCAAATGACTGTAAGTAAGGGAGGATTCTATTTGGGATTATCAGATCTCACTGTATTGGTTTGGTTTGGTTTGTTTTACAGCATATCAACCTCAGTGGGTCAATTTAATGCCGATAAAGTTTTGAAATAAAGTCATTCTTAATGGATAATACAATGTTTTATAAATACATTTTTCTATTTAACCCATAGATGGGATCCTAACAGTTACTACACTCTCCGGGTCAGAGTGGACCAGGGAGCAATGGTGATGAAGGAGTGCTCCACATTCCCCAAACCTCCAAACTGGAACCTCACCATCAGATAAGTTTAACATCATTCCCAGGACATGTAAACCTCAGCCACCACCTTCTAGCACCCATATGATAAAAAAGGGTTGGGGCTTGCCATGAGGGCAATAGGGTTGGGAAAATCATATAGGTGCTAGGCTTACGTGACCAGCTGATTGATCGGAGCGGGTCTCTCGACTGCAATCTCACTGTAGAAAATATTGTCTGCTCTCTCTCTCTCTATATATATATATACACAGTGATACTGATAGTTTTTGAATGAGTCCCTGGAAAATTTATGGGCACCAAGTAAAGTTTCTTAATAAATTGTAGTGTTTATTTATGATCTGGGGAAACAACTAAAGCCGTCTAACCCCTACCTTGTAACCTATGCTCTGTAATTCTTCTAAGAAACTATAGAAAGTAATTACGTGAAATAATGAGCAAGAAAAAGAAAGACACTGTGATGCATAGGTATGATTTTACTGTCCTTTTAGATTTTCTGTGTATCAGGGATTCAGGATCAGCATCTTTTGATATATAATATATATGAAAAATGTTCTGGTTCCAACGGGAGAAAATTCAATATTTTATAAAAAGAAGGTCCGCAAATGTATTATGTTTTTAGAAAAAAATGTTATTCTTTTTATGTTACATATGCAACACATGTTTCAGATCTTCTGGTATCTTCTTCAGCTTTGATCAATAATAAAAAGAATAAAAAATTTTTCTAAAAACATAATACATTTTGCAGACCTTCTTTTTTATAAAAATTGAATTTTCTATATTAATATATATATTATATATATATATACTGAGGTAAGAATTCAATTTTAGACTATTTTTATTGTATAGGTAGGAAAGGGTATTCATTCCATTTTTTATTTAAGTTTTTCTTGTTGGTAAGCAAAATAGTTTCAATATAGATTGAAAGGGCTCCATAAAAAAATATTTGGAATAGTTTTATGCCCTTGATCTATATTTTCAGCATTTTCTCTCTGACAGGAAAACTCAATAATGAATCCTGTCTGTCATATTCAATGAAACAATATATTGAAGTTCTATCATTCACTTTGTGTTGAAATTTTCAGCAGTAATCCAAAGATTAAACAATTTTTTTTTATCAATATGTGTTGTCGGTGAGAAAAATAACAATAATAATTATGTGTTTCTAGAATAGTAAATCCACTCATCTGCCACAATAGCAGGCCAAATGTTCACACACATTTATATATGTATGTCATTTGGATAATAATATCTGATAATGCGGTTAGAAATATAACTGAAAAATAAAAAACTGAATTGTTGAAATTAACAATACTTTTCTAACTTGTAGGCCGGTTTAGAGAACCAAATCAGTGACAGATGTTAACTACCCAGGTTCCACCAAGTAGGATCATCCGGATAATTCTCTCTTTCTCTCTCTCTGTATATATATATATATATATATATATATATATATATATATATATAGTCATCCACAGATACCGTGTTTTGACGTTTATGTCTCATCAGTGTGGCTAGACGTAACAGCTACTTTTAGCTGGGAGTGATACCTGACTGAATTTTCATCAGTCCAATGACTTTACCTCTCGGCCGTCGGTAGCTGTCAGTAAGAGGCAAACATTTAACTAATAATTACATCCATCCAAGATGTATGTTACAATCACCAGAGAACTCAAGTTTGTAAACAACAGATGAGTAATGCCTTTTTGGCTACGTGGTGAAAGTTCTTAAAGTCCCCACTAGAAAGCTCTACCAGGCTTTGGGTATATATATATATATATATACATGAATGTGTGTATGTATTTTATATATATATACACATGAATGTGTGGTTGTATTTTATATATATATATTATATACACATGAATGTGTGTATGTATTTTATTATATATATATATATAATATATATATATTACATCATGAATGTGTGGTATGTATATATATATATATATATATATCACATGAATATGTATTATATATATATATATAAATAAATAAATGAATAATAAAAGTTTAGCTTTTTTTTGTATTATCATCGGAACAATGATAAGATAAATTTTAAAGAAAGCTAAACCTTTTATTCATTCATTTATTTATCTATTAACACTATCACAGATATTGAGCACTCTTCTAATAACACTACATTGGATTACTACCGCTTTTTCAAGTATAATAGTGCCTACCATACACATTGGGATATATATATATATATATATATATATTAATATATATACACACACATACAAACGTGTGTTTATATGTAATATATATATATATATATATATATATATAATATATATAAAAATGCAAATAAATATATAAACACGGCACAAATGTATGTGAGCGTATAATCAAGCACACTACATTCATACTTATATTTAATCAAATTTTTTAATTTCAGAATCTCTTTGTTCAAATGATTGATTCCTTTCCACTGGGCTGACCCCAACGGAAAGGTAGAGAAAATCATATTTCTCTTTGCACACCTCCACTTTGTTCCTCTTCTGTGCTGATTAAATAAAGATGGCCTAAAGGGGCAACCTCATCAAATTGCTTGGTAAAATGAATTGCATTTGTGATGTCCATTAGTCTCATTCGCCACTTCTCCTGACGGTGAGTAGAAGGGTGCACTACGCTGGTGGAGAGAAAGTCTTCTAGTCTAGTAGGTTCCTATCACCACAAATACTACAGCATGCAGACAAGAAATGAGCTAAAGAGTGGATATGCACAAAGGAGCAGATACCAAAATCTTTATCAGCCAGGAACTGCTCTCAAAATTGATATAAATCTCACCTGATGAAGACTGTAAAGAAGGAATCTAATTGAAAGGTTACAAGTGAACTTAAATAAATGAGTACAGTGAACTTAAAATTCAGTACACTGAGTACAGAGTAGGTAATTCATAAAAAATTCTTAAGTGATAGACACAGTAAGGATTCTGTATGCTTAAATGAGATATATGAATAATGTATATAACCCCTTTCTGGCCTTAGAACCATATATATATATATATATATATATATTGAAAAGAGAAAGAAAGTATAGAAAGAAAGTATATATATATATATATATATATATAGAAAGTATTTAAAATATCCTATTTTATCCATTCTATACTTTCTTTCCTTTATTTCTTTTTTCAACATACTGTCGGATTAATTCCATTTTACATACATACATACATATATTATATTTTTTAAAAAAATCTCAACCATTTGACTCATCTGAAGATTGCATAAGCATGAAATTAAGTTATGAGTTTAAATCATCCATAATACCATTACTATGATTATAATATATATATAATATATATATAAATAATGGACTCTCCCGTCGATTTTTGATGTATGAGAGTTCATACACACAATAAACTCCAACAGGGATTTGTTTATAGTGGTGAAGGCTTGTGTTGACCATCCACACTTTTTGGCACAGTCGATAGGAAAGAATTGGTGCATCAAGGGTTGCACAAACCCAATCAACGACCGACCTCAGGAATTTTTAATTCAGAGTTATCCCTCTCCTAGACTGGTTACCTACGCAAGGCTGAAGAGCCCAGTCTGCCTACTATTTTAACCCATAGCTGGAGGAGAATATATGGATTCATACCTTTCTCAAGGGTATAATATATATATATATATATATATATATATATATATTTTTGAAGTCAGAAGGAGGTTATATCCATTATTATTGTCACCCTTTTGTTAAATATATATTTTTTCTTTAACCTTTTTTTACTTCATTGAGCATATGATAAATAATTATTTCTATTTGCTGTACCATTCATTTATTTATTACATGGTCCGATACTTGTTTTTTGCCCGATACTTATTTTTTCATGGTAAAATATTGAAATGTCAATAATAATACAACTTGTAATTATAGAAAATAATTTAATTCTTTAAGATTTCTTTTTTAGAGTTAAAATTATGCACTTAACTTATATTTTTACTATTAAAACAAAAATAATGAAAGTTAAAACAATATGTAGGGGTGACGAAACTTTCAGACAACCGTGTATGTGTATATATATATAATATATATAATAAATACTACTTTATACTGAGTAAGACTCCAAGATTTAACCCGCAGATAAATTATTTTTTAAATAGACAAATATAAAAATCCTTTCTACTAATATCTATTTTACAATTTTTTTATTGTTAATTAAAATGTAATTTTACAAATGGGGTAATTGTTACAATAAAAATAATTCTATCTAATTTACCAATTTTATTTGTATATTATCTTTTTAAGTTAATATTGTTTAGTGGAAAATTTAATGCAGTTTTTGTTGTAGAAATGCTCAAGATAGTTAATCCTGACTCAGCAATGAGGAATAGAGTGTCACTTTAGCTCAGTCGTAGAGTATCCGACTGAGAACCTCAAGGTTCCTGGTTCATTACTAGCCTCGCTAACTTACTGTATGAGTAGCACAAGGATCTGTGCAGTAAAGTGAAGAGCTGATGGCAGGTGTGGTGCTCCACCTCAGAGGCTAAAAAAAAAAAATATCCTTGGTTTATTGCTAGTAAAAGAGGAAGGACTCCCTTGCTGACTAGCTGATACTGACTTTAGGCCAATTTTACTTTTTTTTAATCTATAAACCTAATTAGTAATGTTCAATTAAAATAACTAGCAAAATAAAAAACGCCCCCTGGGCGACGTAAAATAAATATTGCCTGAGGGGATGGGAGTTGAAAATTTAATATCAGAGAGTTTGTATCATAATTAAAGTGAAATCATCAAATTTATTAAATGAGTAAAAGATAAAATAAATTTATTAAAGAGTAAAAAATATGAAAAATTGAAATGGAAACTTACTTCTGATAACTTTAGATATATATTAGAATAAAACAAACTATATATGATAGATAGATAATACCAGGTATGTATTTTATTAAAACTTGTTTAAAAAAAACCAATGAGGACTGTTTAACATTGCATGCTCAAATTCTGTGTTTATTATTCTACGTTATGACGTTTTAGGTAGTGTGACGTAATCATTGACGTTTTTGTTACAGACAAAACCGGAAGCGAATCCCATTATTATAGATTTGGTAATTTTTTTAAAGTGTATAAATCTAAATTCTATATGATGAGTTATAACTTGCAGTAACATGGCTTTATTCTTTTTAGAGAGTCTCTGTGAGAGATTTGACCGTTACCTCACAAGGAAGGATTTTTTAATGCTAAATGTCTAAATGCTGTTTTTCTGTCTATAATGGAAAGATAAACTTTTTCCCCATTATATATAGTAAATTAGACTGAATCAAAGAGAAACTGATTATTTCATTGTATATTAGTAATTTTATGGCCCTGTGTCATTCCAAGAACCCTCACCCACACATATACTTATCTATATATATATATGAGGTATCAGAAGGCATGTAAAATATGAAAAAGCAAATCTTCAGAAGATGTATTCACATTTATGAATAAATAGTTCTGCCTACATTCAGTAATCTAAGGGCCGGTTAGCTCAGTTTGTAGAGCATTTGGCTAGAAACAACAAGGTTCCTAGTTTGATACCGGCCCTCGCCAACTCAGCGTATGAGTAGCACAGGGATCTGTGCGGTAAAGTAAGGAGCTGATGGTAGGTGTGGCGCTCCACCTCAGACGCTCCTTGGTCTAGCACTAGTGAAAAGGGATAGACTCCCTCAATGTATGGCTCATACTGACATTAGGGCGCCCCGACGACTTTACATTCAGTAATTTAATTTTTCTTCATATATATCAACCATCATCAGGGCAATATTAGGAAGCAAAGTCATGAACCTCTATAAAGAAAGAACTGAATTTGTACTTTTTTTCATATTGAAGTTAAGATGATAGATAGGGAGAACATTGGAGTAAGACATCTCAAGAATCAGTGTATATGTTAAGGCATAGTTACCTCTTAAGTAGACCATGTATGAGATGAATACAACATTAAAAAGGCGAGATTAGATTATCATTAAAAAAGAAATTAAATCGCAATATAACATAATATAAAATAAAACTAACGTTACACTTTGTTAGATGCCAAAAATTCACTCTGGATTGTTCATTCGGATACATAAACAATGGATATAAGCGTTGAGTTAATACAATTCAAGTGACATCAATTGTAGGTTGCAGGTTCAAATCCTGACTACGGGCAAAATAACAGAATAATACTCCTAGCTTATATTTGTACTCAGTCATGGTTAATGTATTGAGAAAATGGCTTAAATAAAGTTGTTTGGTTCAAAGCCTTATGAAGGCTCCAAAGTTTGACAGGAAATTCCTGAGAAGCCAGAGAACACATCATCCTCCAAAAAATTTGTATAAACACAAAGATGAGGAACAATTTTAAATAATCTAAATATTTATATTATATTCCCACTACACAAAATCTTTTATATTACACTATATGTACATAAATGTAGAAATGAATATCTGGTCCATGAAGATACACACTACAAATATTGAAAAAAAAAAAAAAAAACTATAAATAGCCAGAAATGTTTAGGCATTTAAGGTGCACATTGGCTTACAAAACAGATGTGGACTTTTGATAAAATTTGCCACGAAGATCATTTTGGAAAATTGGATAACTGCACATAATTGAGGGCTTGTCTTTGAAATTTCTTTTTTTACACTTAAAAAAATTCAAAGAAGATTTTCATTGCTTTTCATTTGTTGCAATTTAAAAAAAAAAAAAGAAAAACAGAAAGACAATAAAAAAAAAACTGGTATGTATTTATATTTACTCATGAAACATCTTTACCCAATAATGCGGCACATTTACTATCTAAGTTAGGCAAGAAACTGACAGTTACCAAGTACATTGACTTTTTTGTCTACCTAACGTATACTCTATCAATGATATGAGCCATATATTTATATATATTTAATATACCAAATTGTTGGTAATCTCGTGGTGAAGAAAAACCCAGCAAATAGTTTGATTGTAAAAATATATACAAAACATTACCTGGGAGAAAAAATTTTTTTGAAAATAAAGATAAGACAAGATATCGTACAATCAACCAAAAATAATCTATGGTACAATATTTGGCCAAGAAAACCAATTTTATGTAATATATATATATATAAGATATATATATTCATACAAAACCGCCAGGAAACTAAAGCTACAAGTAAAAGTGGCTCAATACCTAAGTAGAGCAACATAAAATCTTTATATTTTTTTTCATCTTTTTTTATATATATATATATATATAGTTTACACTATTCTTTAAATGGCTTGAAACAAGAAATTAAAATTTGCCTAAATTAATATATATATTTATATATATATATATATTAGGCAAATTAATTTTCTATGTTTCAAGCCATTTAAAGAATAGTTGAACTGGCATTTTTATTTACTTGTTTTAAATGAAATTGGCATGGGCCATTGAAGTATCATTGTGTAATGGTAAGTGTGAACCAAATGAGAATGTATCAGTTGGTGTGACACCAAATGATATCCATAACAATTCTATATAAGGAGAGTAGCCTTGACAGCAAAGAGGCAGAAAGAGAGAGAAAAGCCAGTAGCCCTAAGCATGACAGTTTGTGTGCATTCAATGCACCAAAGATGTCACTTCAAGATTGGGTCTGCCAGAGGTCACTTGCGCAGATGCAAATCTTTTTTGGACACACGCCATTGTCCTTTAGTGGATTGAAAATCCAATAAGATAATTATATAATATATATATATATACACACACACACCACACACACACACACACATAGTTGTGTGTTTAATACTTTCTACAGAGAGTTAGATATCATAAACTGATCCTAAGGCAGAAGTACTATAGAGTGACATTTGATCCAAGACAAAGTGCATACATACTACACTCTGATCTAGAGAGACAGCTGAGTTTGGACATTTTGAACCTTGGCAGAGTGCAACAGCTTCTATGCTCTGAAACTTAGTACACAAAGTGTCAGTGAGCAACACTTTAATTCTTGAATATTTTTTTGGAACGCTTTTGTAGTACTACTACTACATAACTAGTGGTAGCTGTCATAGTCATATTAATATTATCTTCTTGGTTGGTGAGATGTACTGTTTTTCTACCAGTGCTATAAGCCGGTATTCAAAGAGGATTTTCAAATCTAGCAGAAAGGCCTCCCCACTTAGTAGAATGGTGAAGTAATTATTCCTGTAACTACTTTCCTCTCTCACTGGGTCTCCTACCTTAATGAATTAGGTTAGTTAATATTAGTTCATATTGCTAAGCTGAACGTTTTCTAAAAATGAACAAAAATTACATTTAGATTTTGGCAAAAGCAAAGAGAGTATTTTTAAGCTGCGCACTCAAAATAGTTTTCATTTAACATTTATTTACCTGTATTTGAATAAAATAAAAACCATTATTGCACTATAACAATAATATTATATATATATATATATATTTATATATATTATATATATGTGTGTAGTGTGTGTGTATTTTTTTATGTACACATATATTACACACAAAATCAATATAATATATTATATATATATTATTATTATATATATATCAAGTATGTGTGTATGTATGTAGGAATTTTCAATGAGCCTATACAGGTTTATTAAACAACAAATGACTTATTAACAAAATTGTTTTTTCCTCATCTTCATTGTCAATGCACTTATTCAGTCATAAATATAAAATTATTTTGGTGATGGGCTAGTTTTAGCTTCGTTTGGTAGAGCGTCTGTCTAAGAACCACAAGCTTCGGTTTGATACCAATCCTTGCCCAACTCAGCACATGAGTAGCACACAGCTTGGATCTGTGAGTAAACTAGGGAGCTGATGGTAGGTGAGATGCTCCACTTCAGATGCAAAAGCTATCTCTCGTTTAGTGCTGGTTAAAAGGGGATAGACTCCCTGCAGTCTAGCTGGTACTGACATAGGCCACCTGCTGACTTTACATTATAGATGGTCTATAAGATATATTCATAGTTGTGAAGTTAGTAGAGTTTTTGTTTAGGAAGCACTGGCAATGGAACTGTTTAACTTATAATTTCCTGTCTAGTGCATTTGCCCTGGAAAAGCTACAGTACACCGTGTTACAGTTTCAAAATTTAATACAGTCTGTGTCATTATGTATCACTGAGATTAAGCTGTTTTTATAGCCGAGCTTACACCTCTGATCATTGGGGCACTAGATTATTCTTGCAAACAAACTAATTTTCATTCCTTTCAGCTATTCATGACTTTTATGTTGAGCCATAGGCCCCATGGCTCTTCAGCCAGGGCTGAGCCGAGAGCTATTCATTGACAAATCATTGGGCTAAAAAGATGCAGCATTATTAAATGGCCGACGGTGCTGTTTTAATATTCAAAGAACTAAACAACAATATCCAGGAATTATTAATAAACAATGAACAAACTCTTTTTTGTCTTTTTTTACTCTTTCTGAAATAAATTTTCTAAAATGAAGAAAAAAAAAAAAAAGAAAAAAAAAAGAAGAAATCTTAGAAATAGAATAAATTTTTAAAAACTAAACAATATTTTTTATGCAAAGCAAAGAAACCACATGTGGTTTTATTTCAGTTAAATGTCTCCACAAAATAACAAAAATAAAATAAAATAAAACCAAGAGAATTAACATTACAAGTAAAAATGAAGTCTGGCATTTATTAAATGAATCTCCTCAAGCTATTATCGAAATTAACGAAGCGCATCCATTAATGATAATCATACTATAATTAGTATCTTTATACGAATAATAGTGCATTGTGTGTATGTGTGTAGGGGAGAGAGAGAGATAGAGTGAGGGAAGTACTGGAGAACAGTAGAGAAGTAATGGAGACAGAAGTGTTATTAGAAATCTGGTATGTCAAGTGAGACCACTGAACAGTAGGAGAAATCATTCCCCCCAAAAATGCTTCTTAGCTTTCAGAAATCAAGAAAGATATTTTTAGGGTTTTTAACCATTCAATTTCAACAGAAACTGAAGATGGGAGGTCCCAGAAATTTTTAGGAGAAATAATTTAGAAATACAGTGATTTCACTTTGTAAGATTGTTAGTTTGCTTTTCTTTTTTCTTTTTTAAAAATCGCGAACAGAAGATTTTTATGCCAATTCCTTAACGCTGGAGTTCATAATTTAACAGAATAGTCTTATAGAACAGGCGTTTAAAAAACATTGATTAAAGTGTTCAGTTACCTGACATCCTGAGTTCAAATCCTTATCAGGTATTAATGCATGAAAAGTCCATATACTCTGGTTCAGCCAAAGAGAATGATTTTCAAGTGTGAATTATTAGGAAGAATTAGAGGTTCGGCGGCAGAAACCACTAAGGTTTCCTAGTTCTATCCGGTCCTCCCACTCAGCGTTATGAGTAGCAAAGGGATCTGTGCGGTAAGTAAGGAGCTGATGGTAGGTGTGGCCTCAACTCAGATGCAAAAACAATCTCCTTGGTCTAGCGCTAGTGAAAAGGGATAGAACTCCCTTCGATTGGCGGATATGACATTAAGGCCGCCCGATGACTTTTACTTTATTTTATTTCTCAATCTGTTAAGCCAGATAGGATGTGAGACAAAGTCCCAAGAACATTCAGCAAGGATCAACTCACTAATTCAGTTGGAAGAATATTAGTATGAGAAATCTTACATGTGGTTTTGAATAAAGGGTTTGGTTTTAATTTCTCAGCAAGTTACCTGTCAGGTCAAACTAAAAAAAAAAGGCCAGAAAGGACAATGGAAAAACTGTTGAGATTATAACAACCAAAAGAGGAACTAATCTGATAACAGTTGTAAATTGGAAATTAGACAAAAGATTGAATATTTTTATTTTTTGGGTTTCTTATTTTAAAAATCTTGACATTGCCTGAAGAGACAATATTTCATGCTTGGTATTATTGTATGGATAGGATCAGTATAATATTTGCATTGCCCTTACTCAGACCATTGCCTCAACTTTTTCCTTGTTTGGTCATCCATGTGGTCTCTCTGTCAGCATTTAATCAATCTGTTTCATAACCCCCAACTGTTCAAAGTTTTTTGCTTGGGATCGGAACAATTCAAGATACATTTTTATAATGTGCACATAATTAATTTTATTATTTTTGATTACTTTTCACTCCACGCATATACTCATTCACAACTAAACAGTGACTCAGAGATCAGAGCATAGATAGAATTTTTAACCTTTATCTGGTAATCTCTAACTACTAAAGTTTTATCTGCTTCCAAGTTCCTATTGTCATCAAGATAAATGATCTTTAGTCTCATGGGACTAAAATGTCCTATAATGACCTCAGGTCATCACTCATCAATCAAACTGGATGGCCCAATGGTTTTTATTTGCAAATCTTTTTAACTCTTTCTACACTACCTTGTCAATAAGATTCCTGCATTCATTATTTAACATATAGCCGGCTGCTTATGCTCATGAAGATTATGCTATTGGAAGGAACAAACCCAAAATAAAACAATGGGCATTGACCTATACGTTATAATAATTTTTAGATATTGGTTTAAAAATTAATCTAATGTAACAACTAATTTTGTCCTTGTTAGTCTGAGTTATTTTCCTAATTGCTTATGTTTGTAAAAGTATAAAAATGGCCATTATTCCTCAACTTTGGACTGGGAATAACACATCCTAGACATATTTTGTTTCTGGGTAGAGTGGGTGTTATTTCTTAATTGCTTATGTTGTAAAAGTTAGAAAATGGCCATTATTGCTTACAAACTTTTGTTTTTGTGTTCTGGAATCATGAATTTGGAAATTATATATTATTATATATCACCCCGCCGCCGCCCCCCCCAAAAAAAAAAGAAAATTAGATTTTGGACAATTTCCTTCCCTAAGGTTGAATAAACGGAATCAAAATACAAAGTTTATACAAGGGGAACAAAATGTTAAGTCAGTTGTTTTTTTTTGTTTTTTTTTGCTTAGATTTGCTACACTCCTCTGACTTGTGAGTTACACACTTTAATCTACAAGAAATTCACTCCTTGAAGTCTAGATGTCCAGAAGCTCAGTATACAACTTTGTCAGCCAAAAATCTCGATCAAGTCATTTGAGTTCTTTGGTTGAGATAGTTATGGATTTCTCTCACCAGTTTACTCTGAAAATTGAAATTAGATCTTCACATTTCTTCTCTTTTAATGGCTGCATCATTTGAGAATGGTTGCTCTCTCTCTCTTTCTCTCCTCGCTAACCAGAGTAGATACGGAGAGTTCAGGGCAGTGGGTAGCACTGAGGTGATGTAATAATGGAAAGGTCAATACAGGATAGGCAAATTATTTTTGCGCCAGCCTGACGTTTTGGAAGGTCATCATCGCAGAAAGTAACAATTGATTTGAGTGGTCAGTGGGTTATGTTAATTCTTGGAATAGCAAGTCCATCGTTTCTTAACCAGGCACAAAAAGTTTGAAAACTTTTCTTTCTTCCTTCTTTTTTTCAAATCTCACAAATTGGTTTTTTCCCCTAATTTATTTCGAACATAAGCTATTGAAACAGCAATTTCTGAATAAATGAACAAAGATTATCTAATCTATTATATATGGAGATTTCGCTTTCCTGTTTTTTGTTTTGTAACAAAAACTATGTCACTGCTTACGTCCATTACCTAAATTGTCATACATAGAATAAATACACTCAAATTTGAGCATGCCAAATTTTTGAATTTTTTTTAAACATTTTAATAAAATACATACTGGGTATTATCTAATCTATATAATAGTTTGTTTTATTTTAATATATATTAAGTTATCAGAATAAGTTTCCATTTCATTTTTTTATTTTTTACTCTTAATAATTTGATGATTTTAACTTTAACTATGATGCACTCTCTGATATTAAATTTTCAACTCCCATTCCCTCAAGCAATATTTAATTTTTACGTCGCCCGAGGTGTTTTTATTTTGCTAGTACTCATAATATTTCACAACAATCTATTTGACCAAAGAATGGGACCCTAACAGCTACTAACCACTTTGAATGAGAGTAAACTGGAAGTTAATGGGTAATGAAGGTAATACACCCCACCTAGAGCTACAGAACGAATCTTAACCACTGGAATGTATTTAGCATAATTACCCAGGATACTCCTTTGATGGATCCTATCCTCTTCAGGGATACAGTTTAGTAGATTTTTAGACCTGCGGACTGGGCAAGTGTGATTAAGGAGAAGCCTTAAATTAATATCTACAAAGGAGATTATGTTAAAAGATCTTGAGACAACTTTTATGTGGAATGGAATTTCTGATGTTATGTTATGCCAGGAGGTTAAATCAGGATATATTGCTTTCTAAAACTGTATGTTAAAGGCATTTGGGAACAGGAAAAAAAAATACAAAAGAGGAAAGAGATGGGGATAGAGAGAAAGATATAATTTAGATAGAAAAAGAAGGAAAAAGAAGGAAATAGGTGGGAGAAAGGAAAGGAAAAGGAAAACAGAGAGGAAGAAAGGAAAGGAAAAGGAAAAAAGAGAGGAAGAAAGAAAGGAAAAGGAAAAAGAGAGGAAGAAAAGGAAAGGCAAAGGAAAAAGAGAGGAAGGAGAGACAGAAAGTAGAGAGAGGAAGAAATGAGACTATAAGAGGAAGAGACAATGAAAATATGGAGAGGGGGAGAAAAGAACGATGAGAGAGAAGAAAGGAAAGAGAGAGAGGAGAGAGAGAGACCCGGAAGAAAGGAAAAAGAGAGAGAACCGGAGAAAGGAAAAAGAGAGGACGGAAGAAGGAAAAAAGAAGAGAGAGAGGAAAGGAAAAGAGAGAGACAGGAGAACAGAAAAAGAGAAGACAGGAAGAAGAAAAAGAGAGAGAGACAGAGAAAAGAAAAGAAAAAAAGAAAAGGGGAATAAGGTAAAAAATGAATAATACTAAAGTTGAAAAAACAGAAATAAAAAGAAATTTCCCTAAGACAAATGCGTTTAATGCAAGATAAATAGAAAAACAGGAGATATGATACAAGTAATCATCTAAGTAAAAAGATAAAACTAAAAAGATTTTTTTTTTAAATAGTCAAGAGATACACTGAATAAAATCATAGGAAGAGGAACCAAGAAGGAATTAAATATTAAAGAATTTAGGTGAAAAAAAATAAGCAAAAAATAAGGAAGAGAAGAACCAAACAGTTTAAAGATAAACATAAAAACAAAGGAAAGGAAATATCCAGATTTTTGCTATCATTGGATAACTTGCTTTCTTTTTTTCCAAGATTTTTTTTTACTGATCCTCAATTTAAAAAAAAAATAGAAAGCATGAAAAACAAATAAAATCAAGCAAGCAAACAAAAAAAAACTTTTTAAAAAAGCAGAATGATAGGGGAAATGAAATGACAATAGACGTTACTCCAAAAAAAGAAAAGAAAGAAGATAAATAAGAAAATCAAAAAAAAAATTGTACATCCACCCAGAAAATAAATACAAGACATGATCTACCCTCCTTTTCCCTGACTTAGCAGCAAAACCCATCCTCACTGGTCCATCTCATAGCAACATATCCTTCGACTACAATAAACTCTAGTGGTCAGAAAGTGATAAGAATGCACTAGATATCCGCAGTGACAGTACAATATGGTTTGTTGGCTGTAAAAAGATAAGCAGGGTAAAGAATTATTGCTAAGATGTTGGGTCTTCATACAAAAATATATAATAAAACAAAAAGAATGATATGAAATGAAAAATATAATAAAACCAAGAAGTCAAGAAGAGAGGGAGAGAAAAATGAAAAGTTTAAGCAGATAATAACTGTGGAGGTAAGAATAGAGAAAATATTGATTAGGCAGAAAGGGGATAAAACAATAAGCAAGATTGGAAAAGAAAATAATTGGAAAAGGAGGCAGAGATATTTCCAAAAAATTATGATGTGACACTACAGGAAAAAAGTTTTGTAGAAAGAAGGAGAAGAAAACAAAGAATGAAAAGGAAAAAAATGAAGAAAAAACAACTATTATAATGATATAAGGACGGAGAACAGAAAGAATAAAGATTAATTTAATAAAAAAATGAAGGGACAGCAAAAAAGTATAAGAAAATGAAAAATGGAACAGGGCTGAATGATTGAGATAAATGTGGAATGTTGAAGTGAAAAAGCCAATTAAGTGCCAGAATAGGAAGGAAGAAGAGAAGAGGGTAAAACAGAAGAAGAAGAGAGGGTAGAAGAGAAGAAGAAGAAGAAGGTAAAAAAGAAGAAGAAGAGGGTAAAAAGAAGAAGAAGAAAGAAAGGGTACAAAAAGAAGAGAACAACAACAACAGGTAAGAAGAAGAACAACAACAACAGTGGTAAGAAGAAGAAGAAGAAGAGAAGAAGAGAGAAAATCAAAAGAGGATGTCAAGAATCAGAAGAGATTAAGGTGGCCGAATATAAGAAGGATGAATTCCCCCCCCAAAAAAAAACAGAAAATTGTTTCCCTAGATAAAGAGGATAAAGATCCAGTCAACCAGAATAGTCTCCAACCAACATGAAATAGAGATAAACTGTCCAATCATAATATGAAACTGGCAATTTAGCTGAAAGCTTCTACTCTGACAATTATCACTCAAACACCTTCCAATGTATTCCTATAGTAAAATAATTTGCAAATGGCATTCTTTAGTAAAAAATGTAAAGGTGCTATTGTCACTTACTAACCTAATTATCAATATTTCCCAGGAAACTATTTTATAGAAGAAAGTAAATATTCTATTAGCTAATGATATCATTTAAGAAGATTTCATGAAGTAAAATAAAAGAAAGGTTTGACAGAAAAAAAGAATCCTAATTTTTCGTAACACTTTAATAATAAATTAATTACCTATGATTTTAATACATACTTTCTCACCACCAAAATGAATACAGAATACTGTATCAAGTGACTTCTTTTACTATAAAGAATGCATTGCAAATTATTTTTACTATAGGAATACATTGGAATGGGTTTTTGAAGTGATAATTGTCAGAGTAGAAAGCTTCAGCTAAATTGCAGTTTTCATATTATGATTGCAGTTTTATCTCTATTTCCATTGTTGGTTGGAGGAGGTATTCCTGGTGGGTGACTGGTCTTTTTATTCCTTCTTTATCTAGGTGTGTGTTTTTTTTTTGGGGGGGGGGTTCATCCTTTGATATTCTCGGCACCTTAATCTTCTTCTTGATCTTGACATTCCTCTTTTTTGATTTTCTTCTTCTTCTTCTTCATATATATATCTTCTCTCTTCTGTTGTTGTTGTTCTTCTTCTTACTGTTGTTGTGTTCTCTTCCTTTTTACCCTCTTTACTTCTTCTTCTTCTTTTTTTACCCTCTTCTTCTTCTTTTTTACCCTCTTCTTCTTCTTCTTCTTCTTCTTTACCTCGTCTTCTCTTCTTCTTTTTTACCTCTTCTTCTTTTCTTCCTTCCCTATTCTTGGTCACTTTATTGGCTTTTTCACTTTTTCACATTCACATTTTATCTCTAATCATCAGCCCTTCATTTTTCATTTTCTATACTTTTTGCGTTCCTTTCATTTTTTAATTAATAATTAATCTTTATTCTTCTGTCTCTTCCTTATATATTATAATATGTTGTTTTTTCTTCATTTTTTCCTTTTTCATCTTTGTTTTCTTCTCCTTTTCTTTCTACAAAACTTTTTTCCTTTATGTCACCATCATTATTTTTTGGAAATATCTCTGCCTCTTTTCCAATTATTTTCTTTTCCAATCCTGCTTATGTTTTTTATCCCCCTTTTTTCTGTGCCTATCAATATTTTCTCTATTCTTATCCACAGTTATTATCTTGCTAACTTTCATTTTTTCTTCTCCTCTTCTCCTTGACTTTCTTGGTTTTATTATATTTTTCAATTTCAATATTCATTCTTTTTGTTTTATTATATTTTTTGTATGAGATCCCAACATCTTTAGCAATAATTTTTTACCTGCTATCTTTTACAGCCAACACCATATTGTACTGTCACTGACGGATATTATGTGCATTCATTATCACTTTCATGACACTAGTTTATTGTAGTCGGAAGGGATTGGGTGCTATGAGATGGGACAGTGAGGATGGGTTTGCTGCTAAGTCAGGGATAAAGGAGGGTAGAATCCATTGTCTTGTATTTTTTTTTTTCTGGGTGGATGGTAAATTTTCTTTTTTGATTTTTCTATTTTTATCATTCTTTCTTTTCTTTTTTTTTTTAGTAACTGTCTATTGTCATTTCAATTTTCCCCTATCATTTCTGCTTTTTTAAAGTTTTATTTTTGTTTGCTTGCTTGTTTATTTGTTTTTCATGCTTCTATTTTTTTTTTAAATTGAGGATCAGTAAAAAAAAATCTGGAAAAAAAGAAAGCAAGTTATCCAATTGATAGCATAAAATCATGGATATTCCTTTCCTTTGTTTTTATGCTTTATTCTTTAAACTGTTTGGTTCTTCTCTTCCTTATTTTTTTCTTACTTTTTTTTCCCTAGAATTTCTTTAATACTTTAATTCCTTCTTGGTTCCTTCTTCTATGATTTTATCAGTGTATCTCTTGACTATTTAAAAAAAAATCTTTTTAGTTTATTCTTTTTTACTTAGATGATTACTTGTATCATATCTCCTGTTTTTCTATTTATCTTGCATAAACGCATTTTGTCTTAGGGATTTCTTTTTATTTCTGTTTTTCAACTTAGTATATTTCATTTTTTACCTTTTATTCCCCCTTTTCTTTTCTTCTCTTTTTCTTTTCTTCCTGTCTCTCTTCTCTTTTTCTTTTCTTCCTGTCTCTCTCTTTTTCTGTTCTTCCTGTCTCTCTCTTTTTCCTTTCTTCCTCTCTCTCTCTTTTTTCCTTTCTTCCGGTCTCTCTCTTTTTTCCTTTCTTCCGGTCCTCTCTCTTTTTCCTTTCTTCCGGTCTCTCTCTCTCTCTCTCCTCTTCCTTTCTTTCCTCTCTCAATCGTTTCTTTTTCTCCCCCTCTCCATAGTTTCATTTTCTCTCCTCTATAGTTTCTCATTTCTTCCTCTCTCTACTTTCTGTCTCTCCTTCCTCTCTTTTTTCCTTTTCCTTTCCTTTTCTTCCTCTCTTTTTTCCTTTTCCTTTCCTTTTCTTTCTCTTTTTCCTTTTCTTTCCTTTTCTTCCTCTCTTTTCCTTTTCCTTTCTTTTCTCCCACCTATTTCTTCTTTTTCCTTTCTTCTTCTATCTTAATTTATATTTTCTCTCTATCCCCATCTCTTTCTCTCTTTGTATTTTTTCTTTTCCCAAATGCCTTAACATACAGTTTTAGAAAGCATCAATATCTGATTTAACCTCTGGCATAACATCACATCAAAATCCATTCCACATAAAGTTGGTCTCAAGATCTTTTAACATAATCTCCTTTGTTAGTATATTTAATTTAAGGCTTCTCCATTAATCACACTGCCCAGTCCGCAGGTTCTTAAAATCTACTAACTGTATCCCTTGAAGATGGATAAGACTCCCATCAAAGGAGTATCCTGGGTATATGCTCAAAACTACATCCAGTTGGTTAAGATTCAGTTCTGTAGCTTAGGGTGGGGTGATTACCCCTTCATTCCATTACTCCCAGTTTTACTCTCATTCAAAGTGGTAGTCGCTGTAGGGTCCCATCTTTTGGTCAAATAGATCTGTTTGAAAAATTATGAGTACTAGCAAAATAAAAAACGACCTCTGGGCGACGTAAAATAATATTGCTTTGAGGGGATGGGAGTTGAAAATTTAATATCAGAGAGTTTGCATCATAAGTAAAGTAAAATCATCAAATTTATTAAAGGAGTAAAAATAAAAAAATTGAAATGGAAACTTAGTTCTGATAACTTTAAATATAATATTAAAATAAAACAACTAATATATAGATAGATAAATAGGTATGTATTTATTAAAACTTGTTTAAAAAATCAATTGCATGCTCAAATTTGAGTGTATTTTATTCTATTTATGACAATTTAGGTAATGTGATAAGCAGTGACATAGTTTTTGTTACAAACAAAAACAGGAAGCGAATCTCCATTATTAAGAGATTAGATAATCTTGTTCATTATCAGAAATTGCTGTTTTCCAATAGCTTATGTTCGAAATAAATAGGGGGAAAAACAATTTGTGAGATGAAAAAAAGAGAGGAAGAAAGGAAAAGTTTTTCAAACTTTTTTGTGACCTGGGTAAGAACGATGAACTTTGCTATTCCAAGAATTGAACATGAACCCACTGACCACTCAAGCAATTGTTACTTCTGCATGATGGACCCTTCCAAACGTCAGGCTGGCAAAAATACATTTGCTATCCTGTATCTGGACCTTCCATTATACATCACCTCAGTGCTACACTGCCCTGAACTCTCCGTATCTACTCTGGTAGAGAGAGAGAAAGAGAGAGAGAGCAACCATTCTCAAATGATGCAGCCATTCAAAAGAGGAGAGAAATGTTGAAGATCTAGATTTCAATTTCAGAGGTGAAACTGGTGAGAGAAATCCATACTATCTCAACCAAAGAGAACTCAATGACTGATCGGAGATTTTGGTCTGACAAAGTTGTATACTGAGGCTTCTGACATCTAGACTCAAGGAGTGGAATTTCTTAGATTTAAAGTGTGTAACTCACAAGTCAGAGGAATTGTAGCAAATCTAAAAGCAAAAACAAAAAAAAACAACTGACTTAACATTTTTGTTCCCTTTGTATAACTTTGGTATTTTGATTCCTGTTTATTCAAACCTAGGTGAAGGAAAATGGTCCAAATTTGCTAATTCTTTTTTTTTTTTGGGGGGGGGGGGGCGGGGGCGGGGGTGATATATAATATTATATTAATTTCAAATTTCATTATCAGAACACAAAAACAAAGTTTGTAAGCAATAATGGCCATTTTCTATACTTTTACAACATAAGCAATTAAGAAATAACACACTCTACCCAGAAACAAAATATGTCTTAGATAGTGTTATCCCAGGCCAAAGTTTGAAGGGAATAATGGCCATTTTTCTATACTTTTACAACATAAGCAATTAGGAAATAACTCAGACTAAGCAAGGACAAAATTAGTTGTACATAGATTAATTTTTAAACTTCAATATTCTAAAATTATTATTAACGTATAGGTCAATGCCATTGTTTTATTTGTTTTTTTCCTTCCAATAGCATAATCTTCATGAGCATAATGCATCCGGCATATGTTAAATAATGAATTGGCAGAATCTATTGACAGGTATTGTAGAAGAGTTTTAAAAGATTTGCAAAAGAAAAACCATTGGGCCATCCAGTTGATTGATGAGTGATGACCCTGAGGTCATTATAGGACATTTTAGTCCAATGAAGGACTAAAGAGTCATTTGATCTGATGACAATAGGAACATTGGAAGCAGATTAAAACTTTAGTTAGTTAGAAAGTATTACCAGATGAAAGTGTTAGAAAATTCTATCTATGCTCTGATCTCTGAGTCAGTTTTAGTTGTGAATGAGTTATATGGAGTGAAAGTAATCAAATAATAAATTAATTATGTCCATATAAAAATGTACTGAATTGTTCTCGATCCCAAGGCAAAACTTTGAACAGTTGGGTTATGAAACAGATGATTAAAATGCTGACAGAGAGACCCATGGATGACAAAACAAGAAAAAGTGATGGCAATGGTCTGAGTAAGGGCAATGCAAAATATGGATTTACTGATCCTATCTCATACATGAATACCAAGCATGAAATATTTTTTCTTCAGGCAATGTCAAGATTTTTAAAATAAGCCCAAAAAATAAAAAATGTTCAATCTTTTTGTCTGAATTTCCAATTTACAACTGTTATCAGATTAGTGTCCTCTTTTTGGTTGTTATAATCTCAACAGTTTTTCCATTGTACCTTCTGGCCTTTTTTTTTTTAGTTTGACCTGACAGGTAACTTTCTGAGAAATTAAAACCAAACCCTTTATTCAAACCACATGTATAGATTTCTCATACTAATAATTCTTCCAACTGAATAGTGAGTTGGATCCTTGCTGAATGTTTCTTGGGACTTTGTCTCACATCCTATCTGGGCTTAACAGATTGAGGAAATAAAATAAAGTAAAGTCATCGGGGCGGCCTAATGTCAGTATCCGCCAATCAGCAAGGGAGTCTATCCCCTTTTCACTAGCGCTAGACCAAGGAGATTGTTTTTGCATCTGAGTTGGAGCGCCACACCTACCATCAGCTCCTTACTTTACCGCACAGATCCCTGTGCTACTCATAACGCTGAGTTGGCGAGGACCGGAATAGAACTAGGAACCTTGTGGTTTCTAGCCGAACGCTCTAATTCTTCCTAATTAATTCACACTTGAAATTTCCCATTTCTCTTTGGCTGAACCAGAGTATATGACTTTTCATGCATAATTACCTGACTAAGGATTGAACTCATGATGTTCAGGTAACTGGATACACTTTAATCAATGTTTTTAACGCTGGTTCTATAAGACTATTTCTGTTTTAATTATGACTCCAGCGTTAAGGAATTTGCATAAAAAATCTTCTTTCGCATTTTTTTAAAAAGAAAAAAGAAAAGCAAAACTAACACATCTTACAAAGTGAAATCACTGTATTTTCTAAATATATTTCTCCCTAAATTTCTGGACCTTTCCCATCTTCAGTTTCTTTCTGTTGAAATTGGAATGGTTAAAACCCTAAAAATATCTTTCTTGATTTTCTGAAAGCCTAGAAGCCATTTTTGGGGGAATGAATTTCTCCTACTGTTCAGTGGGTCTCACTTGACATCACCAGATTTCTAATAACACTTCTGTCTCCATTACTTCTCTACTGTCTCCAGTACTTCCCTCACTCTATCTCTCTCTCCCTACACACATACACACAATGCCACTATTATTCGTATAAAGATACTAATTATAGTATGATTATCATTAATGGATGCTTGCTTCGTTATTTCTGATAATAGTCTTGAGGAGATTCATTTAATAAATGCCAGACTTCATTTTTACTTGTAATGTTAATTTCTCTTGGTTTTATTTTTATTTTAATTTTGTTATTTTGTGGAGACATTTAACTGAAATAAAACCACATGTGGTTTTCTTTGCTTTTGCATAAAATATTGTTTTTTTTAAATTTATTCTTTTTCTAAGATTTCTTTTTTTTTTTTTTTCTTTTTTTTTTTGTATTCTTCATTTTTAGAAAATTGATTTTCAGAAAGAAGTAAAAAAAGACAAAAAAGAGTTCTGTTCATTGTTTTATTAATAATTCCTGGATATTGTTGTTTAGTTCTTGTGAATATTAATGACAGCACCGTCGGCCATTTAATAATGCTTGCATCTTTTTAGCCCAATGATTTGTCAATGAGATAGCTCTCCGGCTCAGCCCTTGACTGAAGAGCCATGGGGCCTATGGCTCAACATAAAATGTCATGAATGAGCTGAAATGAATGAAAATAGTTTTGTTTGCAAGAATAATCTAGTGCCCCAATGATCAGAGGTGTAAGCTCGAGGCTATAAAACAGCTTAATCTCAGGTGATACATAAGTGACACAGACTGTATTAAATTTTGAAACTGTAACACGGTGACTGTAGCTTTTCCAGGGCAAATGCACTAGACAGGAAATTATAAGTTAAACAGTTCCATTGCCAGTGCTTCCTAAACAAAAACTCTACTAACTTCACAACTATGAATATATCTTATAGACCATCTATAATGTAAAGTCAGCAGGGTGGCCTATTGTCAGTACCAGCTAGACTGCAAGGGAGTCTATCCCCTTTTAACCAGCACTAAACGAGGAAGATAGCTTTTGCATCTGAAGTGGAGCATCTCACCTACCATCAGCTCCCTAGTTTACCTCACAGATCCAAGCTGTGCTACTCATGTGCTGAGTTGGCAAGGATTGGTATCAAACCTGGAAGCTTGTGGTTCTTAGACAGACGCTCTACCAAACGAAGCTAAACTAGCCCATCACCAAAATAATTTTGATATTTATGACTGAATTAAGTGCATTGACAATGAAGATGAGGAAAAAACAATTTTTGTGTTAAATAAGTCATTTGTTGTTTTAATAACCTGTATAGGCTCATTGAAAATTCCTACATACATACACACATACTTTGATATATATATATATATATATATATATATATATATATATATTGATTTGTGTGTATATATGTGTACATAAAAAATACACACACACACACACACACATATATATATATAATATATATATATATATATATATATATATATTGTTATTAGTGCAATAATGGTTTTTATTTTTATCAAATACAGAGTAAATAAATGATTTAAATGAAAACTATTTTGAGTGCAGCTTAAAAATACTCTCTTTGCTTTGCCAAAATCTAAAATGTAATTTTTGTTCATTTTTAGAAAACGTTCAGCTTAGCAATATGACTAATATTAACTAAGCCTAATTCATTAAGGTAGGAGACCCAGTGAGAGAGGAAAGTAGTTACAGGAATAATGTACTTCACCATTCTACTAAGTGGGGAGGGCCTTTCTGCTAGATTTGAAAATCCTCTTTGAATACCGGCTTATAGCACTGGTAAGAAAAACAGTACAATCTCACCAACCAAGAAGATAATTATTAATATGACTATGACAGCTACCACTAGTATTAGTAGTAGTAGTACTACAAGCGTGTCCATAAAAAATATTCCAAGAATTAAAGTGTTGCTCACTGACACTTTGTGTACTAAGTTTCAGAGCATAGAAGCTGTGCACTCTGCCAAGGTTCAAAATGTCCAAACTCAGCTGTCTCTCTAGGATCAGAGTGTAGTATGTATGCACTTTGTCTTGGATCAAATGTCACTCTATAGTACTTCTGCCTAGGATCAGTTTATGATATCTGAACTCTCTGTAGAAAGTATTAAACACACAAACTATGTGTGTGTGTGTGTGTGTGTGTGTGTGTGTATATATATATATATATATATAATTATCTTATTGGATCCTTTCAATCCACTAAGGACAATGGCGTGGTGTCCAAAAAAATGATTTGCATCTGCGCAAGTGACTCTGCAGACCAATTCTTGAGTGACAGTCTTTGGTGCATTGAATGCACACAAACTGTCATGCTTTATGGGGCTACTGGCTTTTCTCTCTCTTTCTGGCTCTCTTTGCTGTCAAGGCTACTCTCCTTATATATAATGTGTATGGGATATCATTTGGTGTCACACCAACTGATACCATTCTCATTTGGTTCACCACTACCATTACACAATGATACTTCAATGGCCCATGCCAATTTCATTTAAAACAAGTAAATAAAAATGCCAGTTCACACTATTCTTTAAATGGCTTGAAACATAGAAAATTAAATTTGCCTAAATTTTATATATATATATATATATATATATATATATAATTTAGGCAAATTTAATTTTCTATGTTTCAAGCCATTTAAAGAATAGTGTAAACTATATATATATATATATATATATATATATAAAGATGAAGATAAAGATTAATAAAGATTTTATGTTGCTCTACTTAGGTATTGAGCACTTTTTACTTATTAGCTTTAGTTTCCTGGCGGTTTTGTATGAATATATATATCTTATATATATATATATACATATAAATTGTTTTTTCTTTTGGCCAAATATTGTACCAATAGATTATTTTTGGTTGGTACGAGTATCTTGGTCTTATCTTTTTTTCAAAAAATTTTTTTCTCCCCAGGTAATGTTTTGTAGTATATTTTTACAATCAAACTATTTGCTGGGTTTTTTCTCACCACGAGGATTTACCAACAAGTTTGGTATATTAAATTATATATATATATATATTGCTCAATATCATTGATAGAGTATACGTTAGGGTAGACAAAAAGTCAATGGTACTTGGTAACTGTCAGTTTCTTGCCTAACTTAGATAGTAAATGTGCCTGCATTATTGGAAAGATGGTTCATGAGTAAATATAAATACAATACCAGTTTTTTTTTTATTTGTCTTTCTTTTTTTCTTTTTTTTTTTTTTAATGCAACAAATGAAAAGCAATGATAAACTCTTCTTTGAATTTTTTTAAGTGTAAAAAGAAATTTCAAAGACAAGCCCTCAATTATGTGCAGTTATCCAATTTTCCAAAATGATCTTCGTGGCAAATTTTATCAAATTAGTCCACATCTGTTTTGTAAGCCAATGTGGCACCTAAATGCCTAAACATTCTGGCTATTTATAGTTTTTTTTTTTTTTTTTCAATATTTGTAGGTGTGTATCTTCATGGACAGATATTCATTTTCTCACCATTTATGTACATATATGTGTAAATATAAAAAGATTTTGTGTAGTGGGAATATATATATATATATATATTAGATTATTTAAATTGTTTTCCTCATCTTTGTTGTTTTATACATTTTTTGGATGATGTGTTCTCTGGGCTTCTTCAGGAATTTCCTGTCAAACTTTGGAGCCTTCATAGGTCTTTGAACCAAACACTTTATTTAATCCATTGTTCTCAATACATTAACCATGACTGAGTACAAATGATAAGCTATGTTGAGTATTCTGTTATTTTTGCCCGTAGTCAGGATTGAACCTGCAACCTACAGATGATTGTCACTTTGAATTGTATTAACTCAACGCTTATATCCATTGTGTTATGTATCCGAATGAACAATCCAGAGTGAATTTTTGGCATCTACAAGTGTAACGTTATTTTTATTTTTATACTTATGTATATTGCGATTTAATTTTTTTTTAATGATAATCTAATCTCGCCTTTTTAATGTTGTATTCATCTCTATACATGGTCTACTTAAGAGGTAACTATGGCCTTAACATATACACTGATTCTTTGAGATGTCTTATTCTCCAATGTTCTTCCCTATCTATCATCTTAACTTCAATATGAAAAAGTACAAAATTCAGTTCTTTTCTTGATAGAGGTTCATGACTTTGCTTCCTAATATTGCCCTGATGATGGTTGATATATATGAAGAAAATTAAATTACTGAATGTAAAGTCGTCGGGGCGGCCTAATGTCAGTATGAGCCATACATTGAGGGAGTCTATCCCCTTTTCACTAGTGCTAGACCAAGGAGCGTCTGAGGTGGAGCGCCACACCTACCATCAGCTCCTTACTTTACCGCACAGATCCCTGTGCTAC
>CM042151.1:13242495-13249995 GCA_023376005.1 Doryteuthis pealeii | reverse complement strand
AACATAATACATTTTGCGGACCTTCTTTTTTATAAAATATTGAATTTTCTCCCGTTGGAACCAGAACATTTTTCATATATATATATATACAAAGAGATGCTGATCCTGAATCCCTGATACACAGAAAATCTAAAAGGACAGTAAAATCATACCTATGCATCACAGTGTCTTTCTTTTTTCTTGCTCATTATTTCACTGTAATTACATTTCTATAGTTTCTTAGAAATGAATTACAGAGCATAGGTTACAAGGTAGGGGTTAGACGGCTTTAGTTGTTTCCCCAGATCATAAATAAAAACACTACAATTTATTAAGAAACTTTACTTGGTGCCCATAAATTTTCCAGGGGACTCATTCAAAAAACTATCAGTATCACTGTGTATATATATATATAGAGAGAGAGAGAGAGCAGACAATATGTTTCTACAGTGAGATTGCAGTCGGAGAGACCCGCTCCGATCAATCAGCTGGTCACGTAAGCCCTAGCACCTATATGATTTTCCCAACCCTATTGCCCTCATGGCAAGCCCCAACCCTTTTTTATCATATGGGTGCTAGAAGGTGGTGGCTGAGGGTTTACATGTCCTGGGAATGATGTTAAACTCTATCTGATGGTGAGGTTCCAGTTTTGGAGGTTTGGGGAATGTGGAGCACTCCTTCATCACCATTGCTCCCTGGTCCACTCTGACCCGGAGTGGTAGTAACTGTTAGGATCCCATCTATGGGTTAAATAGAAAAATGTATTTATAAAACATTGTATTATCCATTAAGAATGACTTTATTTCAAAACTTTATCGGCATTAAATTGACCCACTGAGGTTGATATGCTGTAAAACAAACCAAACCAAACCAATACAGTGAGATCTGATAATCCCAAATAGAATCCTCCCTTACTTACCAGTCATTTGGATTACCTTACACACACACACACACACACACACATATATATATATATATATATATATATATATAATATATTATTTGACTTTGTAAATGAATAATGTGACAACTTTTAATGTTTGTTCATGTGCTTTCAACTTCTGCTAGGATGAAGTGCATTGTTTGTAGCAGCTATCATTACAACCTTTCAACCTAGCATTGCAGACTCCAGCTTTCTCTTTCAAGAGACCCTTCTTCCTGTCTCACCACCCATCCATCTACCCTCATCAATCAATTCAAGCTCTTTGCTCTTGACCATGCAATGTTAACGCTTCAATTTTCTTATCTTATTTCTTTTTCTTTTTTTCTTTTCTCTAATGTAACAACACTACTACATGATGACAGGTCGTTTATTCATTCATCATTTCTGGTCACTTTTGTTTTCTTTAAAACCACTCAGTTTATCTATATAATGAACTGTATGATTTTGTCAGGGTTTTTTTTTTCTTCTTCCTTTCTTCCATTGTCTGTCTATAACTTTTGCTAGAATGTAGTATCCGAGTGCCTTGCTTCAATCAAAGCTTCAATTTTTGGCACTTGTGAATAGAATCAGTTCAGTAACCGTACCTGTAGAAATTCCAGTTATTTTAGATGCAATAAGATATGTATATAAAAATATGTAGATAAAAAGGTTTTATTTTGATACTTCTGAAACTATTATTGTGGACGTCATGTGAAATAGTATTATTTGGATTATTCGGACTATTGTACTCATCTTTATTATCTGTACAACACTTTGGCTGATTGGACACATAGCATAGTGAATAAAGGGGTTGGGTTAAGACAGTTCTAAGTAAGAGTTATCTGTAGGCTGCAGGTTCAATCCTGGTCAAGGGCGACAATAACATAGAATAATAATTAACACAGCTTAACACCTGTACCCCAGCTCTGGTTAGGAGAATAAGAATAAGATACCCTGTAGATTGATTAAGGGTTGGGTTCAAAGTTCTGTGATGGCTCCCAATTATGACAAAAAGGTTCCCGAGTTCAAGAAGCCTCCTGAGTCTAACAAGAAATACCTGAAGAAGGCCGGGGGATGATGTCACTGATTTGGTTCTCTAAACCGTCCTACAAGTATGTTAGAAAAGATTTGTTAATTGTTAATTTCAACAATTCCATTTTTTATTTTTCAGTTATTTATTTAGTCTTATATGAGGACAATAGTCCGTATAATCCAAATAATACTAATTATCAAGCCTTGTCTCAAAAATTCAGAGAAATAGTCATGATAAATGTACAAAATAGTGAGCATAATTATGGAATTGAACATAAAATTATTCAATATTATCTATAATAATGGATATTCGCTTCTGGTTTTTGTCTGTAACAAAAACTGTGTCACTGTTTACGTCACATTACCCAACACATAATCCAACGTCATAACATAGAATAAAAATAATCAAAATGTGAGCATGCAACATTAGACAATCCTCATAGTTTCAATAAATAGATGCCCAGCGTTACATATTTATATATAGATTGTTTTATTCTAATATAATATTTAAAGTTATCGGAACTGTTTCCATTTCAAATTGTCTTTTTCTCTTCTTTCTTTTTTTTTTTTTACTCCTTTAATGAATTTGATGATTTTACATACTTATGGTACACACTCTATGACATTGAATTTTCAGCTCCCATCCCCTCAGGCAATATCTTTCAAAAAATTATTTTTACATCACCCGGAGTGCGTCTTTTTATTTTGCTAGTACAGAATGATAAATGAATATAGAGAAATGCACAGAATGTAGAATTCATTTGTTGTCATTTGGCATTGTTAGAGTAATCAGTCTATTTTTATTTCTTAATATCAACCTTCAACCCCTAAAGTTCAGCTTTTAACCTCTATCACCTTTATCAACTTATCTTCTGACCTCTTGGATATTTCCACAAACACCTCAGGGCAAATATCAACTGCTTTCATCCCCTAGTTTGAATCAACGTTTCAATCCTGTAAGGTGTTGGTGAGCAGTCTGTGTAATCTGGGAGGTTTCTTCCTTTAGAAGCTCTTTCGTAATAAAAGGGAAGACAATCACAGCTCCGCCCTGTCGGCTGGGGCGTTAGAATGCACCGACTGCACCTCTGCAGAGGGGTAAGACTCCCCCAATGGGGCAACCTGTTGGCCGTGGGTGGCGACCCGTGATGCTTAAGGATAGAGCCCAGGTGGATGAGCAGTTCATGACATGCAATACTCCACTTTGGCCCTATCTTGGGCTAGACGGGCGGTCGGAGAGGCCCCCTCCGATCAATTGGCTGGTCACGTCAAGCCCTAGCATCTATATGATTGCCCCAACCCTATTGCCCTTATGGCAAGCCCCAACCCCTTTTTATCATATGGGTGCTAGAAGGGGGTGACTGTGGGTCTACATGTCCTGGGAATGATGTTAAACTCTATCTGATGGTGAGGTTCCAGTTTTGGAGGTTTGGGGAATGTGGAGCACCCCTTCATCACCATTGCTCCCTGGTCCACTCTGACCCGGAGTGGTAGTACCTGTTAGGGTCCCATCCATGGGTTAAATAGAAAAATGTATTTATAAAAAAATTGTATTATCCATTAAGAATTGATTTATTTCAAAACTTTATCGGCATTAAATGACCCACTGAAGTTGATATGCCGTAAAACAAAACAAAACAAACAAACAAACAAACACAGCTTATCTTTATTGTTAACAATGAATGAAGATTGAACATTAAATAGAAACGTCCTAATTTGACCAACAAACTGTGACATTCTATAGAATGTCAATGCAAGCTTAAATTCCAAAAATTAGACTGAGAAAAATCAAATCATTAGATTGTGATGTTCTCCCTCAGCATTTCTATTAAATGGATTTTCACACCTTCAAATTTTCATTTGTTCCGATGAATAGAATTCTTTCAGAGTGGCAAAACATTTAGACATAAAGAGATCAATTCAGCTTTATCGGAATTCTTTTTCGGACAGAATGGAGGATTCTTTTAACAAAGAATAAATTAGTTTCACAGTCATCCTTTGTCATTGCTGCTAATGTTGATTATATTCTTGATAAATAGATTTAATGTTAGTTGCATTTGAATGTTGGTGTTTATTATTATTATTATTGTTATTTTTTTTATTCCATCTCCTGAAATGTAATATTGTCAACCTAATATTTATGATGTCTTTCAAAGAAAAGATGTTCACAGCAACATTTATATTATAGAATTATTACTCACCGAAGTACCCATCTACACAGGGTAAAATATCAAAGCTCACAGTGTAGTAGGTTAGTTTTAAATCATCCATTTTTGCTATTACTCCCAGGTCCACTTTGTCTTGGAGTAGTCAAGGTACCTGTCAAGGTCTCATCTATTGATCAAATTTCCCATGAAATTTTGGTGAGGTAGTTTCAATGTTTTGTTTGAAAATTTTCAAAATAATTCAATCCCTATAACTGTGTGCAAATTATCTATATTAAGAATATTCACTTGAAGCTATAGTTGTTTACTAAGGGCTATTATTAGTTATTTAAAACTATTCAATTGCTTGAAATACTTAGACATTATTAGTATTAGATAGGAATACTTGAAACCATAGAACTGTATTCAAATTGTTTGTCTTAAGTGTAGTTACTTGTATATAAATAATTATCATATAGTTGCCTGCACCCCTAAAGGCTGATTTAATAAGGGTTTACATGCCATAAAACTAGCCAAGCAAGCATCTTCTTATCCTGAAGATGAAACACCAATATATATATATATATATATATATATATATATATATGTTATATCAGAGAGAAGATATCTCTTATGATTCACAATGCTTACTCACAAAATACACCTCGCTAGCATAAAACATCAAAACTCAAGTCGGAGGCAACAAACGGAAGTGAACTCAATGGTACCCTCTCACGAAGTGACCAATTCGACGCAGTTCTGCGCATAGGCTCGGATTGAGTTACGCTTGAGAGGAATTCCAAAATAAACAAAAAAAATAATTGTAAGGAATCCGGATTTTCAACCAATGAAAAATCTTCCCGCTAAACACCTCAAAAGCATTCTGGAGCCCATCTACCAGCATATAAGCTCGGGCATTTTGAGAATCGGCAGTTGGACGGACGGCCTGGAACCGAGAATATCACCAGACGAGAGGATCAAGGAACTGCTACGCACCCACCACCACGCACGCCTCGCCCACCCGACACTCAGCCTACTTCAACACCTCACCGTAGCCAGGCGACATCCTTACCCCCTGACCACTACAGCGCTACCCGCTACAAACTCGCTGAGATATTCCTGACTTTATTCCCGCACCAAGTGACCGTATCCACTTACAACGGTATCCTACCGGCACGAACTCAACTCCCTCGGCCACTACTACATTCCTGACCATCACTATTCCACTGAGATATTCCTGACTTGGTCCCTACACCAAGTGACCGTATCAACTCAACTTCTACCTCACGCCTTGCACAGGCCAAGAGAGATTCCGACGTATCATACGATACCCACGCCTCACCGACCCTCGGCCACTCCAGAGAACTACTACCGTTATCTACGCGAACAACAATTTTCACACTCGTTATTTCAATAAACGATTTTTATCAAATAATCTTGTCCATTATTCTTCCTTGCAAACCATACGCTTTAGGATAACTAAGATATAACACTGGTGTCAGAAGTGGGATAACTAAGATATATCATTGGTGTCAGCGTGTTGCAATGGGAACATGGACATACAAGATTAACTCGCTCGGAAATTCTCGACTTATTAGAGACCAGATGAAGTTCCTCCAAGAATTAAGAACTCGCCCCACACCCCCAAAACCAGAAAATATACAATTTTGAAAGCCGACTTACACAGGATGATGGAAGCCCTGGATCATGCCAAGCCGACAATACCACCAATAGCCCAGATAGTCGACATCCAAGATAGATCAAGGCGTCTCAAATCCATACTTGACGTTATGAGACTGAAAAACGAATTCAGTCCGGGAGATGACGTGAATCAATTTATCACAAGCCTGAACGTGACCTATACGACCCACGTCACGCCCGAGATTGCCGTGTATCCTGACCTTGAGAACGAATTCGTCAAGGCTGCCAAGGATTTACTCGACTACAGCATATTTGAACAGATGATAGAGTCCAAGCAGGACACATCCACCTTTGAACAACTAAAGCATACCTCATAGCGACCCATGGCAACAAGATTGACAACACAGCCTCACACAACACTGCACATACTGCAAAAGATTCCACAACCAGCACAGTGATTGAAACTGACGTAAATACCATAGCGACCCATGGCAACGAGACTGACGACAGCAGCACAACCAAAATAATGACCCCTACTACTACTACTGACGAAAATACCAGAACGGGACATCCCGTACAAACGATTGCCACCACCACACCACAGGAATGCGAGCACGCTAAAGAACCCGCTATAAGCAAGAATTACTTGGACCCCACTCGCTCACACGGACGCGACTGCCATATTCTCAACCACTACTAGCTCGGACGGATGATAACAAACCATCCATAAGCATCAGGACTGTATTCCCCATGCCTTACCCCAACTCCATAATCGCCATCCAGACAATACCCTTCAGGGAAAAACTCACACCATTTTTTTCCAAATCCAGGTACATCCATCTAGTGTTAGCGAACGAAAAACTCCTTCCAAAAGTAGATGTACCATATAAATAGCCTTCGTCTTCGTCGCTCTGCGCTACACGTTAGCCATCATAATTAGCTTCAAGCGATACTTTCTACCACACCAGGCGAAAGAGACCAACACGACCAAAGCTATCGGGGGTAAACCAGCAAATATCTCTCCACCACAGAGAAAAGACGAAAATTATCCCCACATCTTAGCTCCACTTCAATCTCCCAAAACCACGTGAAGAGAAAACACGAATATCAACCCAATGATGTCGATAAACTATCGCCAAAGCAAAATCACCATTCAACGCACGCCACCCTAACCAACGAAGGGACTGGCCTAAAAATGGAAGCGAAACAAAAAATTTTGTACTAAGACAACATTCTCACCATTTTCATCATGTGACACTCACATGAATGCACATATCTCCCACCTCCACCTCGTTATGGGGCAAATAAGTCAACTCACAACCACATCAACAACAAAAAACAAACTAAAACCTATATCGATAATACTAATATTAGGCCTATTTCATACACGTCTTAAAAGAATTCTAATTATTCATCTGTCAACACACCACCTACATAACCATACATACACATTGTGAATCAAATTGATATCTTGGGAGCTTTGTTATATCAGAGAGAAGATATCTCTTATGATCACAATGCTTACTCACAAAATACACCTCGCTAGCATAAAACATCAAAACTCAAGTCGGAGGCAAGTTTTTTTCAACGCGGTGTGCTGTAGCAGCACTAGAGTACTGTGAAGCTATCATGAGTGTGCTTCATGAAGTGTTGAGGATGGTTGATCATCTTATATATATTTTCTATTACTTTAATTATTTTGTTGTTTAATTAAATATTATTTATCAAGCCATACAACCTTCAGATTAAGTAAAATAATAAACAAACACCAAGCGCAGATGTTCT
>CM042151.1:13195239-13242485 GCA_023376005.1 Doryteuthis pealeii | reverse complement strand
TCTGGCAACAAAACGGAAGTGAAACTTCAATGGTACCCTCTCACGAATGGCGACGACTGGACCAATTCGACGCAGCTTCTTGCGCATAGGCTCGGCATTGAGTTACGCTTGAGAGGAATTCAAAATAAACACAGAAATAATATTGTAAAGGGAATCCGATTTCACACCAATGAAAATCTTTCCCGCTAAACACAATCTCTGATGCATTGATGAAGTTTCTAATCTTTTTTATCTGTTTGTGTTTGCCATGATTAAAAATATACCTTTAGAAATAAAATTGCATTGTTTTCTTTTACACTTGTAGCACATTTTACTATTTCTTTTCTTTTAAAATTTCAATGATAAAATAATTATATGTTTATTATACTGATTGTTTCCCTCGATCAATTTATTGCCCAGCTCACTGTGCTGTGAGATGAACAATGTTGAGAAACTCTGCTATAAAACTCTATAGGATAATGGGTCAATCTTGATCAGACTTGCATGTTAACTTCTCCGATCTCGAGAAGTGTCTGAGAAATATTCTTTTAATTTGTCTATCATCTCTACTCAAGCATGTATTAATGAAAGACTACTACATAAATTCACAATACTTGAGTTTTAATTTTCATGTTTGAATTTGAATCATGGAATTTTGGTTAAGTTTCTATTAGAAGAGGGATTTCAAAGTGGTATTCTGATATATGCCTACCAAAAAAGTACATGTTTGGGAAGAAAATCTCCTAAAGCTCTTATAAAATTAATTTTTCATTAACAAAATTGTTTTTAGTCCAAGCAATATCAGATATTTTAGCTTGTATATATATATATATATGTATATTTATATTTATATAGTGTATGTATAATTACATATGTTTATGTGTGTGTGTGTGTATATATATATATATAATATTAATATATAAATATATATATAGTGTAAGTATTCATACATTTGTGTGTGAGTGTGTATATGTATTATGTTTGTGTATGTATGTATATTCTTACATATGTATGTGTATATATAATGTACATATTCATGCATATTTGTGTGTGTATAGATATATTTAGTGTGTGGATTCATGCATGCCTGTATGTATGTACATACACATTTTACCTTCATGTGAAGCTTGACATATATCTATCTTATTATAATGGAGATTGTGTGTTTTTCTGTCTGTAACCGAACTATATTACTAATCGAGTCACAAATAACATAGTTATATTACATCACATTCTTCATGATTTTATTTATATTTAAACCTCAATTATTAATAAAATTGCTTCACCTTTTATTAGTGTTGTCCATATCTACATACTAATAACATGCTATTGTATTTATATATACAAAAAAATAGCGGTTTGCAGTGTGAATGGGAAGGCTAATTTGCATATTGATATTAAAAATGTGATTTTATTAAATATGTGCTTAGTATTATTGATTTCTAACTGTTTGGTTTTATTTTAATGAATATAAGCAAAAATCTCTCCAATGAATCTTAAATGAAATCCATCAACAAGAAAAAAAGTGTAATTTTATTCTTTATTTCCTAATTTAACTAAATAGTTAAATAAGTAAGATTCAGCAATGAAAGACGGCAGTGATGGAAGAGTAAGTTTCATTTCTATTTTTCTATTATACCCCCACTCTGTTTCAAATCTATTTTTATCTGCATTTTTATTAGATTTTCTAATTATATATAATATTTCATTACATTAAAACTTAAATACTTGCACCCGAGGGTGCATATATTTGCTAGTATATATAAATGTTTGTGTGTTGTCCCTCTTTGTATGAATATATGTATTTGATTCAATTGATAACAAATCTTCTGTTTGTGAAACACTTCACTGATAACTTAATTCTATTGTGCATTATTACATAGAGTGTGTCCGTGCATATATATATATATATATATTCACATAAACATTATAAAATAAATGTTCACACATAGTCTTACACACAACTATACACATTAATTAATAATCTACACATCACACACACAGAACTTATTTATAATATGCATGTTTTTAAGATAGATAAATAGATATACCCCCAAACCCTGTATGAAGAGTTTGTCAGTTATTTTCTCCCTGGAAGTGATTCTCTACTGAATCAGCTCCTGGGATGTGAATTCAGCAACTGCTTCTCCAAATACTCGCCTTTACCCAAAGGGAAAGGACAGGTGAGCCTTCTTTCTATATAAGCCTTCTTTCTAAAATCTGCAGTTGCACCTAATAATAACTGGAAAACTTTGCCAAATATCCACTGGGAGATTGCTGCTGGCAATAATGTGGAGAAGATTTTTTTCCCGATATTTTGGATAGAGAATAGATATTTCTCCAACTATAAGGAGAAAAAGGTCTTTATGGAAATGTATAAATACAGAAAGATAAATATAACGCTCACATACATTGTATAGATAAGTAAATTTATTCATGTTTCTACATTGCACTTTAATAAATAAAATTATGTATCTAATATCTATATATATATATATATATATATTATATAGACATGATGCAGGCATACAAAGATTCTTTTATCTTCTTTGCACGTGTAAGCACACAAAGAAATGCCATAAACATATAAGCAGATTATCAATATACACTCACACATACTATATATATATATTATATATATATATATATATATATATATGGTAGCTGAATGATCAAAAACCGGTTCAGGTTTAGTAGAATTTTATCTGAAATTTTCATTGTACAATATCTGATATATATGATGGAATTAACATGGAAGGAGATTGTTGAAAATTAAATATTTATGCCAAGTTTTTTGTTTTTTTTATCAAAAACTTATGAAACTGAGATATATTTTGTATATGCTATATTATAAGTATATAAAATATATGTATACAGAGGTATATGCAAATGTGTATTTATATACAGAGGTATATGCAAATGTGTATTTATATACAGAGGTATATGCAAATGTGTATTTATTACAGAGGTATATGCAAATGTGTATTCATATACAGAGGTATATGCAAATGTGTATTCATATACAGAGGTATATGCAAATGTGTATTTATATACAGAGTATATGCATTATATACAAAGTATATGTGTATTTATATATAGAGCTATATATATGTGCATTTCAATGAATTTGTGTATATGCATGTGTTTCATACATATTATATATTCATATCTTAGCAAGTATTATTATTGTATGCCTTATTTGGTGTGCACAAACAGATTTCTATGTATATGTTCACACACATACTTATACAATAAAGTATTTGAACATTAATATATATACATGTACATAAATGTACACACAAATAGATGAATACTTGAAAGATTTTGATGCAAAATTATATGCATCTGCACATGGATGCACGCCTCATCATTTATCCATGTTAAACCATCAGCAGCGACACATTTATTTGAAAAGGCGACAAATTGCTAGAAATTCCACAAATGGAACTCTGCAGGCCACCAAGAGTTACAGCTTTCCCAACATGCCACCCCTTCCAACCATTCTTCATAGCCATTTAAGATATGCACATGCGACGTGTATTTGCCGAAGAATATTGAATCAGAATCCTTTTCAGCGGACATTTTTGTAGTTGGTCATGGTTGTGATATTGTTTCTTTTTTCTTTTTTTTCTTTTTATTTATTATTTATTTATTTATTTTTGTCTTCCAGTATGAATCTTTTGTCTTTGTTCAGCTGGGTTTTTCAAAAATGCATTTAAAATTTTATGTTTCACGCACAAAGAGCGCATCTAAATTTATGGCCTATCGAAAATAGACTGATTCCATTTTGGATTTTTAATGGGTTTAGAGTAAGAAGGGGAAAAAAAGTGGGGAGATTCACAAAAGGTTTTTTTATTTTTTTATCTTTTTTGCACATACACACACAAACACACACTCATGAGAAAACATATGCATGTCCCTATGAATAAACAGATGACAGCATATTTGTGCATACACTGAAATCAATAGGTGTATGCATTTTCATACAAATACAACCATGCAAATAGAGATATCAATAAATTTGTAACTTAATGATGAAAAAAAGCATTTATTTTACATGATAAATATTTATTTTTCAACATGATCATCTTTTTTGTCAGGGCACTTAATTCACCAGTAAATAATATCATATTTAATGGCATGTAAGAAACTTTTTTCTCCTAAAAATACTTGGAACGTGTCTCCCAGATTCCTATATTTGAAGGTACAGTATCTATGATTAGCTGAGGTGTTTGCAGTGTAATGGTTATCATCAAAGGGAATGAACACGTTGAAACAAGTTCAAATCTTAGATGAGGCTCTTTTTATTTTACATAGTTCTAATACCCTTGGGAAAGATATGAATCTCTATCGATTCTCTATCCAGCTATGAGTAAATAGTAGGGTAGACAACCGGTGGCAACTGGTCTAGGAGAAAGAAAACTGACCTTGTGTCACATCCTGCACATGCAGAGGGGTTGAAATTTTTTTCTCCAAAAAATACTCAGAAAGTGTCTCTTGGATCTTATATTTGAAGGTTCAATATCTGATTAGCAAATGTTTACTTAGATGCTATATCACCCTGTTAGTGGGGCTTAGAATATACTGACGGTGTTTCCTGTGTGTGTGTGTGTGTGGGGGGGTAATACCTCCCCTGCCAATGGTGTCTACTAAATGATACTAAACTGCATATAATGGTGAGGCTCCATATCTGAGGAGTTTGGAGTACCCCTTCATTGCTATTACTTCCAGTCCACACTGACTCAGTGATAGTAGCTGTTAGGGTTCCATCGATGGGTCAAATAGATTTGTTTAAAAGTGATTCTTATTTGATAGAACCATATGCAAAAAAAAAAAATTTTTTAAACTCTAAAGAAACAACTATACAAAAAATGTAATTCATATAATGAATTGAAGTAAATTTATTTCCATTGTATAAATCATCAAGAATATTCGCCCTCTGGGCATAAGTATTTAAGTTTTAATGTGATGAAATAGATTAGAAAGACTTATGAAATTAAATAAGAATGTATTTAAAATGATTACACTTATTTTAATTGGCTTATATATAAAATCATTCATTGGATTGATTTTAATACATTGGAGAATAAAACAATAATATTAGAAATCAATAACACCAAGTGATTATTTATTAAACCCGGTTTTGTTAAAACCAGTATGCAAATTACCCACACCATATATTATGTAAACCTTTATTTCTTAGTGAAGACACATTGCAGGATTTTAAACACACTAACAACACGGGCCTTTGTTAATGTAAATTAACAGCAATGATCCCAGGGGGCTATCTCCCAAGGCAATACCTACCCCCTTGATTTAAAGGGGCAGGGCTGGGTTTATTGCCCAGCGTCTGAGGTGCCCCCCTTGAGGGAGAATGCAAATGGGATCAACGCATTTTTTGTGCCTACCAGCCATGAGCTTCGGCTTGTGGGTGGGCCCACATAAAAATGTCCTTGTGTCAGGCCTTTATATGTGGGATGAGAGGCAAATACCGGATTAAAATTTGAACTCCAGATTAAAAATAACTCTCATTAAAATTAATCAATGAGATACCATACACAATAAGAACTGGTACTTAAGCAAACTTTATAAAACTGTAATATTAAGATGTTAACTGTAAAGGGTTTAGGTTTCTTTTTATTCTGGTTATTTGATTCCAAAGCTATCCTTGTTTAAGAACAGTAGTGGTACTATTTAACCCATAGATGGAAGAATGAGAGGATTCATACCTTTCCAAAAGTGAAGGCAATTGTGTGTCTTGAGTTTGAACTCGCTGACAATGATCTCAACGTCAAACTCTAAAAGGAGGTTCTTATATGCTACCAAATAAATTTTCATAGTGGAATATTGAGTATTCTACAAAGAAAATTTCATAAAAACAGTTATTGAAGAAAATAGATTTAGATTAAATATCAGGATGCCTTTTTTTTTTTTAATAATAAACTTGTTGTTCTGGAATAATTTTTTACCGTATGTTTCTTTTAACTGGTGTGGATACTTTTAAGAAGTGGCCTGGTGGGTAATGTGCTGGACTGAGACATCATAGTAAACAAATTGAAACTCAAAACACACTATTGCATTCACTTACAGACTAATGCCCTTGAAATTGGCTGTAATCCTCTCATTCCTCTAGATAAATAGTACCACTACTGTTTTTCTATAATGATGGATTTGGCATTAAATAACTTCTGAAGGTTGATATGCCATTAAAAAAGAAACCAAATCAGTATGTCCTTTAAGAAAAGCTACAGGCCCATCACCCCTAGTTTTAGATTGGACTAAATTGGTTCACCACCAGACTTAGATGATGAGGAGGGTGACTAGACAACAAGCAGGATGAAAAATAAGGATTGTCAAAGGGCTGATAAACCCTCTGGTTGGGTTACTAACCATTTAGCACACTTATACTGCGATGCATAGATGTAGGAAGCGCGTGGTGTAATGGTTAAAGTGATGGAAAATGGACTCGTTGCCCCGAGTTCAAATCCTGGACGTGGTAATTGCATTTCATTTAGCGCTAATATCCTTGGGAAAGGTATGAATCCTACTCTCCCTCCAGCTATGGATAAATAGTGTAATGGTTAAAGTGATGGAAAATGGACTCGTCGCCCCAAGTTCAAATCCTGGACGTGGTAATTGCATTTCACTTAGCGCTAATATCCTTGGGAAAGGTATGAATCCTACTCTCCCTCCAGCTATGGGTAAATAGTAGGGCAGACTGGGCTCTTTAACCTTGGTTAGGCAACCGGTCTAGGAGAAGGAAAACTCTGAATTCAAACCTGTTGAATTCCGCTTAAGAAATTGACCTTGTGTCGCATCCTGCTCGTGCAGAGGGGTTGGTAAATATATATACTGTGATGCATACCAAGATTTTGATAAATGATCCATTTAAGAAGTAGACAGTCTGAAATATATCGCACAGATTTTTGTGTGTTTTTTGCTCAAATTACTTAAACATTTGGATAGTACTTTATACACAGACAAAATGTTATGACCACCAAAGTGATAAGATTGACAGCTACTATCAGATAACAAATGCAAATGTCAGGGTTAAAAGTATGTAATTAGGCTAGCCAACCTGAAGTACTTCATTTTGATGTCTTGAATACTGTAGTTATTGGCAAAATAGAAAAATGAGTGTCTTCAGTATAGGCCAAATTCTTATGACCAAGGAGACTAGATCAGATCATTTTCAGTATGACCTAGTTTATAGGATGACCACATCCAGTTGTGGTGAATACCTACTTGCAGTGATCTATGAAGGAAAAAAAAACTCAACTATTGCCAATAAGACTAGAATCCATCAAACAAAATAAAAGAATAGACTGGGTTTTCTAGCCTTGGTTGGCCACCAGTATATAAATATGAGGCACCCACTACATAAAGAAATTGGCCTTAGAGATAAGGTTTTTGATTGTTGTTTTATAATTGAGATACCCAAAGAGGATTGAACTCACTTCAGTCCTAATTATTTGTGAGACTAAATTGTTAAACCTTCCTTTATTTACTAAACTATGTGAGGCACAGAGTGTGGTTTAATTTCATTTCTGTAGCAATCATCTATGAGATGAGATAGCTAACCATTGTTTCATAGCATAATACATTTTGTTAAGACAGACAAACTCTGCACACACACATATATATATATCAATAAGATTGAAGTTATGAATTTTTTATAAAACATCTCTGTGAAATACTTTAGTTGCATAATAAATGCTCATAATTTCTTAAAAAAGAAACTGCAATAAAAAGATATCATATATGATTGCTTCTTATTGGCCAGCAAATACACAAACACATAAGTATACATTAATGTAACATTAGGTGCAGAAGTATATCTGTACGCAATATGTGAGCATATATATATATATATGTGTGTGTGTGTGTGTGTGTGTGAGTGCATATGTATTTGCATATGTATGTGTATATGTGCATATGTATATATACACAGACACGTGAGTATGTGATATATACACAGACACGTGTATATATATATATATATACACAGACACGTGTGTATGTGAATATATATATATATATACACAGACACGTGTGTATGTGAATATATATATATATATATATACATACAGACACGTGTGTATGTGAATGTATGTATGTGAATATATATATATATATATATAGACAGATGTGTGTATGTGAATGTATGTATATATACATACAGACACGTGTGTATGTGAATGTGTGTATATATATATATACATATATACATACAGACACGTGTGTATGTGAATGTATGTATGTGAATATATATATATATATATATATATATATATACACACAGACACATGTGTGTGAATGTATTGAATATTATATATATACACACACATGTATGTATGTGAATATATATGTATATACACACATTTGCATGTTAGTGTATAAGTCTCTCTCTCTCTCTCCTCTTTCCATCCCCCCCCTTTCTTATATTATATATATATATATATATATATATATAATTTGATTTTTGTCAAGGTTGACTATGGGAGTAACATCATTTTGCTTTACTTAACTGGGTAGTTAAGAAGCCTGCCCAAATGTTTCTTCACCCACTCTCTTCTTCATCAATCACCTTGTATATTTAGTGTCTTTATATGTATATCGCATACATATTTACATGCCCATCAGTGGGTACTCATATATATGGGTTATATGTTCATAAAATAATATAAATCATATTCACATTATCAGAAAAAAAAATGCTTTTATTATTCACTTGCATAGAAGCTCATATTATCAAACACAAACTATATGAAACAAAAGCATACACACATATACACATACATACACATGTATATTATAGATGCATTTATGGAGTAATTTACTATTATGATTATTTTATTGATTTATATAGTTTATCCTAATAAAATTTTAAATTCCATATTTTGATCAAATTCTTTCGCATCAATTTTCTTTCATGCTTCATAGATTTTCTTCTTTCACCTTCTCCACCTTCTAACTTTAGACAAGAAAATGAATTCTGGAGTGTTTTAGATGAGATGCAAAATATGAGTTTCCATTTAAAGGCTTTCATATGACTGACTAGGCTTGTGTCTATATAGGTATGTGTCATGAATTGAATGTGCTTCATATATATAAATATATATTAAAATATATATATATCAATATATATTAAAATATATATATATATCAATATATATTAAAGTATATATATATATATATATATATATATATATATATATATATAAATTGTAAGGGTTTCATGTATGCTTCATATATCTGATGACAAGGTTATAAGAAATAGATATATTGGGTTTTTTGAACCATGAAAGAATAGTGAAACTAAGAATTCAAATTCATTTTAATTCTTAGTTTCCCTATTCTTTTATGCTAAAAAACCCAGTACATTTATTTCTATAACCTTTTCATATATATATATATATATATATATATATATATATATATAAGAAGTAAATACACAAACGATGTGTTTTTGATATGGCTTTTTTTAGCCGACAATTTTTGGGAGAATATGTGCTTAATTGAAGTCGTACCTAATTTTGGAAGTTAATGCCTGCATAATTAATTAATTATTAATTGACTTCCAAAATTAGGTACGACTTCAATTAAGCACATATTCTCCCATATATAGATATATATATATATATATAATTGTAATACCCAAAAAATTACACATGATAGTGAGGCTTAAAACTAAAAATGGTCTTAGAGAATAAAGCAATTTCCAGTCTATTTTGCAATTGAATAATTTGTTGTGGGTGGGTATACATGCAAGCTGAATCTCACTTTTTATTCTAAACATCTAAATTCTCAATATTTTTTAGATAACTATGGAGTGGTAATTAGAATCTATCACTCCTTATATAATTAGAAATAGCAATATCATGATGAACTGTTGTTATAATTGAGAACCCCACAGGTTCATGGATTGTGTGTGTGTGTGTGTATATATATTTATATATATATATATATATATATATATATGACTGTGTGCAAATCTATATAGATGCACAAAAAGAAACATAAGGATGTTTTACACAAATAACTTGTGCGTGTGTTTGAATATATCAGGTTTAGAAAATAATCCATGATTTTTATTAAATTTAAATGCAAACTCACCTATTATTTTCCAGTCTACTAGACACACACATGAATAATAATATATATAATATATATATATATATATATATACTCACAAGTCTAATGTTGTGTGTATGTATTTGTGTAAGTGTAAATAAATATACACATTAGATTTGTAATGTAATGATAGGAGAATTTATTTTATGCAGTGAATATTCATTTTTTAACAAAAATTTATTTCTCAACGCATTTAATTTACTAGTTTATTTATATAGATTGAATATTGTGAAACAGCTTTGATCAGAATGCACCTAATAACTGTGTCATCAGAATTAGACATCAGCTATAATGTATTCTAGCACATGCACACACACACACACTCACACATAATATATATATATATATATATATATATATATATATATTTATTTATAGTTTACAATACATTTAAAAGTCCGTTTTAATAATGGTTTCGGAACATCACCTTTAGGTGATTGGTCGTCATCAGAAACATTCACTTTTTCTTTCATACTTCATAGATTTTCTTCTTTCACCTTCTCCACCTTCTAACTTTAGACAAGAAAAGTGAACGTTTCTGATGACGACCAATCACCTAAAGGTGATGTTCCGAAACCATTGGTAAAACGGACTTTTAAATGTATTGTAAACTATAAATAAATAAATACAGCTCTTACAGAAGTAATTAAGCACTTTATTATCATTTCTCCAATACTAACAAGGAATTAACTATATATATATATATATATATATATATATATATATATATATATGCACAACACGTGTGTGTGTGTATGGCCAAATTTTCATGCCATTAAATTAAAACAATTAAAATTCAACAAAAATTAGAAAAAATGAATATTTTCTAGTTTTAATTTAGAAATATGGTTATTGTTTATTTGGGATATTTCCAAATTAAAACCCAAACTACAATTTTTATTTAATGACTGCAAATAAAAACAGGTTTGTAGAGATGATCTTCTTCATAGTATATCAAAAACCAAATCTGCTCAGTTGATGTAGAAACCCTCCAATTTGGTCCAAAATTTGCCACAGGTTAAAAACACTCACACACATGCATTATATATATATATATATATATATATATATATATAATATATATATGTGTGGAAAGAGGATTGAAATGAATCCGACAGAATGTGGTGGAGATGTGAGGAACAAAAGAACAAAACTCAGACAAAAGTGTGTTGGATATATTTCGCTAGAGCTTTGAGCTCAGCATCAGCAGTCATTTTAATGAATTATCAGGTTATCATACAAGTGTTTTATAGATGGGGTAGTGTAGCGGGAGGAGGTGGATAGGAGAGGAGGTCAAGTGGGTGGGTAAGCGTTGGTGAGGAGAGGTTTTGAATGGTCAAGCAGGAATCAATGGATAGGAAGAGAAGGAAATCAGAAGGGGAGAAAGATAGAGATAGTGAGCAGGGAGAAAGTAGAGAGTAAAAGAAACAGGTTAGGGGCGGAGGTGGGTGGCCTTCTTGGAGAGAAATTTGATCAAAGCAGCAGCACACTTTTGTCTGAGTTTTGTTCTTTTGTTCCTCACATCTCCACCATATATATATATATATATATATATATATACACATATATATACTTTGGTGCGGTACCAAGTTTCTTGGTACAAGGTGATTCTAGGCGGGTCCTAATTCTCTATTAGTAGTTTGTTGTAGAGTTCAGGTTCCGTATGAGAGCTCAATGTTTAATTATTGTAAACAGAGCAAAGTTATTTGGGAATAAAAGGCCTTAAATACCATGGGTATCATGGTTATGGACCATTTCCACTCGCGAGTATGCCCACGAGCTTCTTCAGACCACTAATATATTTTATTTAGACAGGCACATGGCCAAATTCATTTTATATTCATACATTTCACCTCCCTCATTCAGGGGTGGTCATATTGCATTTTTTTCTTTTCAAGTGTCTTTTTTATTGGTGGAAATTTTTTTTTTTTTTTTTTTGTCTGAAGAAGCTCGTGGGCATGGTCCATAAACATGATACCCATGGTATTTAAGGCCTTTTATTCCCAAATATATATATATATATATATATTATGAGTACTCCAGAAGTTAATTTCCGATGACTTTTGTTTTAGAAATTAATTGAATCTAATATTAGTTGAAAAGGATTTTTCTTTTAATTATGTATGGAAATTTGTATTCCTTAAGTGTTAATATTATTGGAAGTTATGTATGTTAAGTAACTAATGCTCATTCCAAGACGAGAGTTAATGAGTTATGCTGTCTTTGATAATTGGATGTTTGGAGTAAGTTGATCAAGATAGATGACACTTTTGACTGATTTGCATAGCAATTGTGTTGCTGAGCCATTAATCAATCATAACTAAGCTGTAGTTCAAACTTTAGGTATATGAGCTTCACACTTCAAAGACTGAGAACAGTCCAACTTGTTATTCTAAATGTGTGATGATTAGAATGAAGTACATTTTGATGTTTAGAGATTGAAGCAGTGGAAATTCTAACAATATATACTGCATATGGGGTATGATCAAAAAGTATCAAGGCTCAATTTTTTAATCTTAAAATTTAATGCTCGAACATAGTATCAAGACCAATTTTTTAAATCTTAAAATTTAATGCTCAAACATAGTTTCCATGAGTACAGCAGATGAGTAGCACAGAGATATGTGCAGTAAAGTGAAGAGCTGATGGTAGGTGTGGCACTCCGTCTCAGACACTAAAAAAACATCTCCTTGATCTAGAGCTAGTGAAAAGTGGATAGACTCCCTCATTCTCTGGGTGATACAGTCTTTAGACCACCCCAACAACTTTACTTACATAGCTTAGTAATTTTAATACAAGAGTAATCCCAAATGTAAGGTCTCCAAAATATTTAGAAATCAAAGAAACGTTTGTTTATGGTCAATGATGTTTACATCATTTTAAAGTTGGAACATGTTTCTATTTTTCTACATAATCCTTATTTTGGTTGACGCATTTTTGTAGGTGCTGCGGTAGTTTTTGAATGCCCATGTTATACCAGCTCACCACCATGTCAGTAAATGTTGTTGCAAACTCGCTACACCACTTGCAGATGCTTTTGGCATCCATGCATAACTTGCCACACACTTTCATTAATTGTTGACATATTTCTATGGTTTAATGTCTTTTGCATTCAAAAAACGAATGACTGCATAAATTTCACTCTTGGTGGTAGTGTCAGTCAGGAGCTTCAGCAAAAATGACAGCAAAACCAAGACTGAGTGTAGCGCACGTAGGGGCAGGCACAGCCGCACAATAGCCCAGTGTTTTGGAGACTTGACTTTTGTAATTACCCTCATAATAGACATCTAGACTGCTGTCTGGACTTTGTCTTGGCAAGTTAATACTAATACTTTATACTTCTTGATTAGCAATTTTGGTAAAATACAGAATTGTACAACTCTTTTTTATTTCCTAAACTAAAAATTCATCTTAAGGGAAAGGATTTGATGATGTGAAGGAATATTATAAGAAATAAGATGTTGCAGCACCATATTAAAAATGCCCCCATGGTCTTGTAGGGTTATCATCATAGGAAATGGACAGAGTGACATGAGTTCAAATCTTGTTAGTATTTCACAAAGCACTAATGCCCTTGGGAAGATAGGCATCCAGCTATTCTCCTTCCAGCTATGGGTAAATAGTAGGGCAGACTGGACTCTTTAACCTTGGTATGGTAACCAATAGAGGAGAAGGAAAAATTCTGAATTCAATCCTCTACTCAAAAATTGACCATGTGTCACATCCTATGCATGTAAAGAAGTTGGTAAATGTATGTATATATACACACACGCACATATATATATATATATGAAAGAGAGAGGGCACCTCACATGGTGTAATGGTTAGCAAGCTAGATTTGCAAACCACTGTGAGTTCATTACTCAATCGGCGCCCCATACTTCTGGCCTTGTGCCACATCTAAGCAAAGCTTAGTAAATAACTATATATATATATATACATATATACATATATATGTGAAGAGAAAAATGGAAGTGAATCTGATGGTATGTAATATGGGGAAAAATTTGAAAAAACACAGGTTCAATAAAATTTGGCTGAATAAATATCACTCATTTTATCGAATCTGTGTTTTTTCAAATTTTTCCCTATATTATATATACTAGCAAATATATGCACCCTCCGGGTGCAAGTACTTAAATTTTAATGTAATAAAATATCATATTAAATTAGAAATAAGAATGAAAAAAAAAATTTGCAACAGAGGGGGCTATAATCAAAAAATAGAACAACTGAAACTTACTCTTCCACCACTTCCGTCTTTCATTACTAAATTTTTCTAATTTAACTATTTAGTTAACATGAGAAGTAAAGAATAAAATTACAGTTATTTCTTCTTGTAAATAATTTTCTTTTAAGATTTATCTCCGAGATTTTTGCACATATTCATTAAGATAAAACCAAACAATTAGAAATCAATAATACCAAGCACATATTTATTAAAATCAAATTTTAAATATCAATATGCAAATAATCCTCCCCGTGCATACTGTATGCCACTATTTTGTTGTATATATAAATACAATCACATGTTATTAGTATGTAGATATGGTCACCAGTATTAATAATGTAAAACAATTTTATATTTTTATAATAATTTTATAATAATTGAAGGTTTAAAAGAATGAAACCATGGATAATTTGACGTAAATAATTAAGGGAATTGTGACTTGAGTAGTGATATAGTTTCGGTTACAGACAGAAAAACACACAATCTCCATTATAATAAGATATATATATATATATATATATATCAAAGACAAAAATCAATAAAAATGGAACTGATGAGACTATAATAAAAATAAATTTATTTTCTAAAGGTATATATTTTTTTATTTTATATATATATATATATATTATAATATATATATATAAACTGTTTATGTCATTGCATTTATTTGAGTCTTGATTGTACTTAAAATTGACATTGTGTCACATCTTGCTTATGTGGAAGGGTTGGTAAATATATATTAAAAAGTGCTTCTACCAATAGAAAACTCAGGAGAATAAATGTGTTGAATGCAATAGGAGACTAATTTGAGGATGTTTGATTCATTGTTTCATTTCTGTCTCAATAATTTTTTTGATCACACCTCATATTATTTTGAACTATTTTGAAGATGTTTGATTTCTGTCTCCAGTTTCAATACTTTTTGAACACATCTCTTGTTAGTCACTAATGTGTCATCCTGTCACATGCATACAAAGAATTACAAAAAATGAAATGTCCTATGTTAACAATAGTCATCTGACTTCCTGTCATCACATTTACATATAAATATAGACACAAAGATTTCTTGGTGCCAGTGACTTTGATTTTGGCAGCCATTGTGGCAGGGGGTGGATTGTACCTTTTTATAGGAACTAATAATTATACTCTCTCTCTCTCTCTCTCTCTCTCTCTCTCTCTCTCTCTCTCTCTCTCTCTCTCTCTCTCTCAATCACCTTTATTCATTTTTTTTTCTTTCTTTTCATTTATTCTAACAAAACACATCGATAAAAATAGTTTTGTCTTCTTTTGATGGTTGCCGAAACTTTCAACCCAAAGTGAATGAGAACTGGCTCAGAAGAGACACAAAATAGGTTTTTTAAAAATGTATTCTTTTTTTTTTTTTTTGACTCTTGGAGTTGTTAATGAGCATTACCAAGAATGCCAAGGAAACTGAATTCTAGTCACATATTCCTGTTTGCGGATATCTTTATCCAACCAAAATTGTGCTTAATGTGTAGATATTTCACAACTACAAATAGCTTCTAAGTATTGATAAATTAGTAAAATAGATTTTCTAATGATTTTGCATGTATGTATTGAACCCAACCATTCCACCATCGGCTAGATGTGACATGAGGTCATTTTTAAGTGGTGTTTAAACAGGTTTGAATTCCGTTTTCCTTCACCTAGACTGGTTGCCTTACAAAGGAGAAAGAACCAAATTTGCCCTATTATTTACCAATCATCAGTTTGCACTGACAGTGCTGATTCCTATGACTTTCTCACTACCCTTCTCTAACAGTCATTGCTTCTGACAGGTTTTCTGCACACTATTCAGAATCTGTACTGAATTGATTAATATAGGTTTTTGCTGGTCACCCTACACTGGTGAACCCATGTGTAGGTGCCCACAAGAAAACATTACTTATGAATTCGTTCTTGCTTCACCCACAGTTTCCAGCATATCTTATTTGTTTTACTTCAAATGGAGGTAAGTTGCCATACAGCTGCTTTTTTGTCGGGTTAGCTCAGTCGGTAGAGCATTCGGCTAAAAACCACAAGGTTCCTAGTTCGATACTGGCCCTCGCTAACTCAGCGTATGAGTAGCACAGGGATCTGTGTGGTAAAGTAAGGAGCTGATGGTAGGTGTGGCGCATCACCTCAGGCATTAAAACAATCTCCTTGGTCTAGTGCTAATGAAAAGGAGATAGACTCCCTCACTGATTGGTTGATACCGACTTTAGGCCACCCCAACAACTTTACTTGAATGTATACCTTTCTCAAGGATATTAGCGTGAAACATAAACTCATCCAGGATTTGAACTCGGGTTGCTTATTCCATTTCCTACAATGATAACCATTACTCTAAGTGCAACTCCATTTTTGCATCTGTGATTCAATAAAGTTGTACCTGGTCAGTCACCATACTTGGAAAGGGATAAAATCTAGAAAAAGTTGAGAAACCTGTACCCAAATTTAGTACCTAATTTACAGTATATGATTTATGAGAACAGACTGAAAGAATTAGGTCTAACAACTTGAGAAGGTGGGAGACTCTGGAATTACTTGATAGAAATGCATAAATTATGCATGATTTTTAATCATTTCATTGCAATGTGTTGTTTACCAGAAGAAGGTACTTAAAGGTCATGAAAGTGCTGTTGATGTAAACCAATTGAGATTAAACATCAGGATATTTAAAAAAAAAATCTTTTTGTAATAGACTTAAAGGTTTCCAGTAATTTGCACGATTATGTAGATGCTCTTAAGAAAAAAATATAATAATCATTTTAGCACCATAAGTGATTAATAGTTTTAAAATTGAAGTAAACTAGATGTGTATTTGATGTTATATATATATATAAAAGTAATTGGTAATTTGCTTGAAGCATTGTTAAGTATGTTATAATATATTAGTAATTTGAAGGCAATTACAATGCGTATAAAAAATAAAAACAAAAAAGATGTTATTTTTGTCTTATTGATTTCAAAGCATAAACTTCCGAAATCGATAGGACAAAAATAACATCTTTTTGTGTTTATTTTTCATACGCATTGTATTTGCCTTCAAATTACTATATATTATAATATATATAATATATATATATATATATATATATATATATGGACTCAGATGATTAAATGAAGCCTGAAGAAAATAAGAGAAAATCTGAAAAAAAATTAATTTTGTGGACCTTCTTTTTATAGAATATTCAATTTTCTCCCTGGACCCATTACAAGACATATATATAATATATATATATATATATATATATAATGAGGCTGAGTAGAATGTGACACATCGTCAATTTCTTTAGTCAACCATAACAAGTTTGAATAAAGAGTTTTCCTTCTCTTAGACTGCTTACTTAACTATGTTTAAAGAACCCAGTCTGCCCTACTATTTACCCATAGGAAGAGTGAGAATAGTTGGATACATATCTTTCCCAAGAGTAAATGTAAACAGCTCTGTCTATTTCCTATGATGATAATCATTACACAATATGCTCCATCTCATCTGTGTATTTAGGCTCTATTCTATCTCTGTGGCATAGTGGCTAATGTGCTGGACTGCAACAACCTAGTAAGTGAGTTCAAACTCCAGCCATGCTATTATGTTCACTTTTGAACTATTACCATTGGGAAAACTATGAAATTCGGCACAATGGGTTAAATAGTACCATTACTGTTCTTCTACAAGGATTACAGGTTTTAAATAACCACAAAGATTGATATGCCATTACTCAAAGAAACCAAACTGAAACCCTATAATTGCTTGCAAAAAAAAAATGACTTAAGCATTCAATAAACTAATGGAGGTCAGCATGCCTTAAAACCAACCATTTCCAGGATTATCAACTGTATCCTGGTTGTCACCCAAGTCCAGAGACTAATAGATGCTGTCATCACCAAGTTTGGTACAAGGCAGATAATAATGAGATAGCTATTGACACTTCAGCTGATAACAATAATTTCTAAGACTATTAAGCCATCACTCTGCAGCAGGCAGAGAACAGCCATGATAAAATAGATTTAGCTGCTTTTGAACTTCTTTTACCCTTGGTGCACGTGTGCAGTAGGTTGACTGAATTACAAAAATATAATAATCAATAGAAATTAAGTAGTAACAGTCTGTGTTTTGTTTGTCACTTCATAATGGTTTACTTTGCTCTATGAACCCATTACATCCCCCTCCTTTTTTTTTCCAGATATATTGATCATTGTTTTTCCAATAAGTGGGCAAGTTGGTGATGAAACCAATAGGGCCGTCAAAAGGCATTGAGATTTCTCTTAGCACTTTTGTTTTTCTGATGCCAAAATCTATAAAAATTGAAAGAAAAGAATAATACAAACTTCTGATTACTTTGCTGTCAAATGTTGCATTGTGGGATGTTGTGGTGCAACTTGTCGATTCCTTTGCAATTTTCATGTGTAAGAGCCACAATTGCAGGGCACACAGTGAGGACTGAACTCACAAGTATTGTAATGTGCAAGAGACTCTACAAAAGCAGGAGGACACAAGTGCAAAGCACCCAATGAGGATTGAAGTCACTATAATCATTATCTATACAACTGGGGTCGGCAACCTTTTCGAAAGAGGGGACCAATTGGCTATGTAGTGTCTCGGTGAAGGGCCGTGGTATTAAATATAATACAAATAAATTTCCACTCTGTCTGAAAATCTTTTTCTGAAGGTTTAAATAAAAATAAGGAATTTAATCTGATTTTATTTAAACAATTTATCTTATTTTACTACAGGAATAATAGAAAAACAATTACTAACTAACATAATAAAAGTCCAGCTGTTAAGTTGGGGGCCGGATGAAAACCAGTTGAGGGCCTGATGTGGCCAACCCTGATATACAAAATTCTCATATAGTCATCAGATCACATTTACAAGGTATCTAGCAAGATCTAAATTCATTATACTAGTAATAATTAATAGACAATAAGTTTTGCATAAGGCTCTAAGTAGGGAGCACCAAGTAAGGATTGAGTTACTGAAATCTGAAAAAAACAAAACATTGACTGACAGAAAACTACAATAGTAGGACACCCAAAGAGGATTGATTTCCTTACACTAATAAGAAAGGCCATAAATGTCGGGCACTTATTAAGTAGTTCATTCTTTATAAAGGTAGCCTGACAGTGGAGCTTAGAATACACTAACTGCATCCACGGCAGAGGGGTAAGACCCTCCCCCCAAATGAAGGACAGCCTCAGTATGATTCTTAACTGCATCTGGTGGTGAGTTTTGAGTTCTAAAAGTTTAAGGAGGGTGAAATTAGGTCTTTATTGTTATTAGTTCTAGGTCTACTCTGGCCTGGAGTGGTAGTATCTGTTGGGGTTCAATCTATGAGTAGAATACAACTTTGTAAAATTATTTGTATTAGATATGAATACTTGAAGCCATATAACTGTGGACAAATTATTAAAATTGTTTCCAAATGATTATTATTACCAATTACTTGAAACCATATAACTACTTGTAGGAAGAGCGTGGTGTGATGGTTAAAGTCATGGGAAATGGACTCTTCGCCCCGAGTTCAAATCTGGATGGGATAATTGCATTTCACTTAGTGCCAATACCCTTGGGAAAGGTATGAATCCTACTCTCCCTCCAGTTATGGATAAATAGTAGGGCAGACTGGGCTCTTTAACCTTGGTTAGGCAACCAGTCTAGGAGAAGGAAAACTCTGAATTCAAACCTGTTGAACTCCACTTAAGAAATTGACCTTGTGTCACATCTTGCTCGTGCGGAGGGGTTGGTAAATATATATAACTGCTGTCTTGCAAAAAAAAAAGATTAGGCATTGAATAACTCAAGAGTTGACATGCCATAAAATTAACCAACCAAAGCTGCAGATTTTTTTTAGAAGTTATTATACTCATAGGTATAAACTGTTTAGTCTGGCACTGGACTCTTTTGTGTTTTCTTTTTACTTTTGTGCTCTTTGATTTTGCTTTCCATCCATCGATTTTTGTTTACCTTTGCTTTTTTTCTCTGTGTTACCCTGCCCTCATTGCTTTCATCTTTTGTTGCCCTGCCCCACACCCCACCGTTTATGGTCTTTTTATGCTCTGCCCCTCTCTGTTTGTGCTCTTTCTCTGAATTGTCCCCTTGTTTTCTCCCCTTCTCTGTGCTGCCCCTTGATTATGTACTTTCTGGGTTCAACCCCTCCCCTGTTTGTGTTGTTTCTCTCCTCTGTTCCCCCTCTTACTTGTGCTTTTTCTCTGCACTGTCCCACCTCTATTTGCACCCCTTCTCTGTGTCGCACCCCCTATTTATGCTCTTTCTTGGTACTATCCATCTGTGTTCTTTCTCAGCACTGATCCTCTCCCCTGTTTGTGTTCTGATTTTGTACTGTCCCCACCTTTTTTTTTGCACTGCCCGTCTGCGTTTGTGCCTTTTCTCTGCATTGCCTCCCTTTTTGCTCTCCTTCTCAGTGCTCACTCTATTTTCTTCCTTTCTCTGTAATGCCTCCCTCGGTTGCCCTCTTTCTCTGCTCCTAAGTTTGCTCCTTCTGACTTTGCTGTCCCATTTGCTCTCTTTCTGGGATATCCCCTGTTTACTCACTTTGTCTTTGTATGTTCTCTTTTTGCATTGCTCATTCTTCTTCTTCTCTTCTTCCTTTGCTCTTCTTCTTCTTTTCTTCTTTCTTCTTCTTCTTCTTCTTCTTCTTCTTTCTTTCTTCTCTTCCTTTGCTTCTTCTTCTTCTTCCTTTCTTCTTCTTCTTCTCTTCTTCCTTCTTTTCTTCTTCTTCCTTCTTCTCTTCTTCTTCCTTTGCTCTTCTTCTTCTTCTTCCTTTGCTCTTCTTCTTCCTTTGCTCTTCTTTCTTCTTCTTCTTCTTTCTTCTTCTTCTTCTTCTTCTTCCTTTGCTCTCCTCTTTTCTTCTTCTTCCTTTGCTCTCTTCCTTCTTCTTCTTCTTTCTCTTCTTCTCTTCTTCTTCTTCTTTCTCTTTCTTCTTTCCTTTGCTCTTCTTCTTCTTCTTCCTTTGCTCTCTTCTTCTTCTTCTTCCTTTGCTTTCTTCTTCTTCTTCTTCTCTCCTTCTTCTTCTTCTTCCTTTCTTCTCTTCTTCTTCTTCTTCTCCTTTCTTCCTTCTTCTTCTTCTTCTTTCCTTTGCTTCCTTTCTTCTTCTTCTTCTTCTTCCTTTGCTCTCCTCCTCTTCTTCTTCTTCCTTTGCTCTCCTCCTCTTCTTCTTCTTCTTCTTCTTCTTCTTCCTTTGCTCTGCTTCTCCTTTGCTCTCCTCCTCCTTCTTCCTCTCCTCCTTTGCTCCTTTGCTCTCCTCCTCCTTCTTCTCCTTTGCTCTCCTCCTCCTTCTTTCCTTTCTTCTTTCTTTGCCTCCTCCTCCTTCTTCTTCTTTGCCCTCCTCCTCCTTCTTCTTCATTTGCCCTCTCCTCCTTCTTCTTTGCCCTCTTTCTTCCAATCTTTGGTTTCTTGTACCCTTTTCTCATCTGAGATTTATTACTCTCTCTTACATTTATCCTGAACTCCATTTTTTATCATCTCTTATCACGTTTTTTTCTTTTCTACCATATTCCTTGTTTTGTTTCTTTGTGTCTATTCTTTCTACTTTTTTTCCCCTTTCATCTCTTCCTTTCCTTTATTGTTTATAGATTTCCCTATACATTTTATGATTCTATTAGTAATTTAATTAGTCTTTCTTCCAAGTCTTTTCCTCCATCATGAATTTGATATTTGGCATTTTTTCGCCCTTCAGGTCTTTTCTTTTGTTCCACCCCACCTTAAATTTTTAAAAACTCTTCTTCTGTTCTTCCTACACCAATTACTATTAAAGCCATTCTCTTCTTAATGCCTACCTAATTTCTGAATGAGTGCAGATGCTCTCCTTTCACAACTTTCCAATTTCTGGCGACATAAACATCCCTGACAAAGCCATTAAGTGTAAATATAGTTGTTTATGTTGCTGTGAAAGGAGACGTGAAGGTGCTACACAAGATAAGCATGGGAATTAAAAAAAGAAAAAAAAGTGGGGAAAAAAAAATAATTTGCAGAATAATAAAATACTTAAATGTATAAGAAAGAATAAACAAAATGGCTACTGAAGCAGCATATTATTGCAAGTTCATAAGGCAAAACAAAGTGAATGGAGGTTGGTGCAGATGTAAATAGGAAGACCTTAAATGAAGGAGAAAACTTCCGCACCTGCCCCTTGAAATTGAGGTTAATTTCTTGCTTAAATTCCTTAACCTAGCTTCTGGGCATAAAATGGCTTATTACATTTTGTTCTGGAACAATCATTATCATCATCTTTATTTTATTTTGTGCAATTTATTTATTTTATTCTACTTTTTTACTCTGCTGTTTTTTTTGTTTTTTTTTTTTACTCATTGAAATTTACATGGTAATAATTGGTGGCTTTCATGGAGATCAAGCAATAGCAAGCCCCTTCAATACACTAGGATTTTCCTCAGTATTATAGCTTATTTTATTCATGCTGTTGTATGAGTGGTTTGATTGTTTCTTGAATTTCAAATTCTTACAACATTTGACAGGGCTCTTTAGGATTATCACACCCTGCCACACACACTTAGAATGTGCTGATAGCATTCGGAATAGGGGGTGAGACCTCCACCTCCACCCAAAAGAAGGTATGTTCAGGTATTATACTAAACTGCAAGCAGTGGTGAGGATCCAGTTCTGGATCTCTGGGAATTGTAGAGTCACCCCTATTACTTCCAGGTCAACTCTGTCCTGGAGTGGTAATACCTGTTAGAGTCCCATCTATAGATCTGTTTGAAAATTATTAGTATTAGATAGGAATACTTGAAACCATATAGCAGTAAAAGTAAGGTCAGCAGAGTGGCCTATTGTCAATATCAGCCAGACAGCAAGGGGATTCTATCCCCTTTTCACTAGTGCTAGACCAGGGTGATTGTTTTTGCATCTGAGCGGATCACCACACCTACTATCAGCTCTCCACTTTACTGCTCAGATTCAAGCTGTGCTATTTATGCGCTGAGTTGGTGAGGGCCAGTATCAAAATTGGAACCTTGTGGTTCCTAGGCGGATGCTCTACCGACTGAGCTAAACTGACCCTAACTATTCACAAATCATTTATATTAAGAATTATTTACAAATGATCATCAATAGTTATTTGAAACTGTATAAGCACTCACTTTTAATTATGCAAAATAACCTTTACACAATACAACAGCACAGTGGGGCCTCCTAGTGATGTTTCTATACATTAACACTGAATTGGACAATGAGCAACAGGAAAATACCTTCCATTGATCCATGGCTAAATCAACAAAAATGTTTCTCTGGTTATATACAATTGGCAACAAAAATTTTGCTCTGTTTGGAAAAGGGTTAAAATTATGGATGTTAGATTTTAGTGTAGACTAAAAAGAATCCAATTTTTTTTCTTCTATTCATACCTTTGGTCTTTTGTCTTTTTCTTTATACTGTAATTAGTTTCAACTTTATATAACCCCACCGATATATTTTGAACCCCAAAAATAAGGCCGGGATTAAAGTTAAGTGACCTGAAAAAAATCAGAAAGTTATGAAATAAAATAACTAATGTCTTATAAAATTAATTCATTGATAAATCAATACTGAAAAATTCATTAAAATTGGATAATTCCCTGATTTTTGGTAAATTCTTTAGTAATATCTTGAAAGACTAAAATTATTTGAATCTTTTTTTTTTTCATCAATTTTTGTTTAGTTCTTTGAGATGTTTAACGTGCCTCATCAACCTAGATCTTGATTCTCAAGGGAGAGACTTTATACAATTAAAACTTCTTCATTTTTCTTCCCCCAATTCTTAAAGAGCATTCCAAAAAAATTTACCACATTGTATTTTAAAGAAAAAAACTTTCTCACCTTTCCATGTCATTTTTGACAACTGCTTGTAGTATATGGTTGTCATAAAAGGTAGATAAACATGAACAAAACAGTTTTACATTATTGTTTTGGGTGAGAGTTGATATCTGTCAAATTCTAAATTTTTCTTCTAAATATTGGATAAGTTGTTTTTTCCGAATACATTATAGTATTGTGAGATGTGGTTCCTGCCACACCTTATGTCATTCTACTACCACCTTTGCTATCACATATCCTCATGTGGATAAAAACAAGTAACACATGCATTCTAAGATTTTTCTTTTTTTAAATTTTTTTACATGACCTGTATGTCAGCCATTTTAAACATAACAGTGAGACTGTCAATGTAAAAAATGACTGAGAAAATCTTCAATTCAAAATACCAATGTGTAACCACACCACAGAATACTACTAATACGTTTTAGTATCAAACCAAAACATTGTGTTGTATAATAGATATAGATATTTGATGTTTAAAATAAAAGCTTTTTTTCCTTCATTAAAGTGTAGGCTTATTGATATATCTATATCGTTAACATACTGAGGCGAAATATCAGTTGAATGAAGTTATTTGTGTTTTATTCATTATTCCTCAATTTTTCATCACATTTTGTGGGATTTTACTCAACCTGTTACTCCTCATATATATATATATATATATATATATATATATATATTAAAGAAAGATTCTGCATGTCTGTTAGTTTGTACAATGACCAAGTGTACATTCTTTTATAAAGGAAAATTGGAGACCAGCAAAGACTAAAGTTTAATAAGATCCATTCCTTATTTTTGTCTGAGAAGAGTGTTAAAAAAACATTTTATCCCTCATTTTTCATAAGAAAAGCTAAATAAAAATATAAGGTTATAAATCAAGGATATATTGAAAAAATTGATTAAAAGAATAATTAAAAGATAAAACAAATTAATAAAGGATAAAAGAAAATAGCAAATAAAAGAAAAAAAATTCAAACAAGAAATGATGAAAATAAAAACAAAGAATAAACAAAGAATAAGAGATAAAACAAATATATGAAAAAAGAAATATTATTAATCTATATATGAATATAGATAAGATATTTATTTTAAAATTATCAAAAACCTGGCAATGTCGGGTAGCTCCGCTAGTATGTAATAAAATAATCTTGGGTCCCTATCCTTGGAATGAAGTTAATAAGCTAATAATATACGGACCAATGCTCTAGTGAATATGGTTATGGTTTTCAGTGCTAATCATCAAAGCAGAGAGAAAATAAGTATTAACATTATTTTATGGTTGAATTTCCTGATCTTTTGGAGCACCCCATTTTACCCCGTGTCCTGGGTATAAGACTAAACTCTGATGGTGAGGCTTAGAGTACCTCTTCATTACCATTACTTGTAGATCCATTTACACCCAGAGTGGTAGTATCTGTTAGGGTCCTATCTATGGATCAAATAGATCTGTTTAAAAATTAATCATATTTGATAGGACCATGTGCAAAAAAAAAATCTCTTAAGAAACAACTAGACAGAAATGTATATATGAATATACAATTAATGCAATTCCTTAAACTCTAAGCATAGAATAACCCTGGACAGATCGACATGCTGTTAAAATCAATAATTTTGACCTTTTTTTTTTTCTTTTTTAGGAAAACAAAAATTGATGTGAATAAACTCCATATTTATATTAATTTCATTATACAGGGTAGATTTTTACCAACCCATTAATCAGGGTTAGGCTGTGACGCAAAGTCACAAGTATGGGCATCCAGCAGGCATCGTACTTGCTATTCAGTATTAATAAATCTGCAAGACTAGTTTGTTAACTATTACAACATGATGGGATGCTCTAGATATCTAATTTGAATAATTGTGGAAAAAATTAATTATCCCCACCCAGGTATTGTACCAAAAAACAATTGTCTGAATCAACGATTATTTTTTTATATTTATCAATCTCTTATAGAAAATAGCTACCAGACTTAGTTTTGAATATTTGGTTATTATAAAATTCAAAAGCATCTTATAAACATCAGACTTGTGTTGTTGAGTTGGCAATGTTTGAACGCAATACACTACTGGATACATTGGTTCGGTTAATAGACCTGGCCGCACTGTCCAAAATAAAATCAGCTAGTCAGGAAGGATGCAAAAATGAAGCTATTTTTAATCTAATTGAAATAACAATAAAATTTTCCAGGAGGCAAAAAAAATTTTTTTTAAAGAGTCGTACAATTAAAACTATTTTCATTGCACCGATTAGAATAATTGGATTAATTAGAATTCTGTAAAAGCTAGATAGCTGCGAATAGAAAACAAAACAAAACAAAAAAAACACTAACTAAAAACAAACCTTTTTTCTCACCCACCTCTCGGTTGGATAATAAGTTCTCTCTTCATCTGGTTCAAGTACTAAAAGCTTTGGAATTACTGTCATTTTTTATTACATTTTATATTTAGACTTTTCATTAAATTAATAAACCTTCAGGCTTGATAGTTTTTATTTCTGTCTCTTGGCAAACAGTCTTATGAAATAAATTCTATAACAGATGCAAATAATGTAAAGCCTAAAAAATTCTAAATCGTTTCTCAGGACATTTTGTATAGAAATATTTTGAAACCATCACTCATCCCCTTTATTATTCTTAAAGTATTTGACGATGTCAATAGTAGGATTTTAATTTTCCTGTATTTATGGTATAAATATTTTAAATTCATATATTAGTAAAATGGAGGCTCAGGGTGTAATGGTTATTGTTGTAGGAAATGGTCACTACAACCAAAGTTCAAAACCTTGACGAGGCTGTGTACATTTCACTTAGCGCTAATACCCTTGTGAAAGGTGTACCTCAACTATTCTCCCTCCAGCTATGGTAAATAGTAGGCAGACTGGGCTCTTTAATCTTGGTTAGGCAACTAGTGTAGAACTCTAAATTCAAACCTGTCAAACTTTACTTAAGAAATTGAGCTTGTGTTATATACTGCTCATGTAGAAGGGTATGTATGTATATATGTATAAATAAGTAAAATTCTCATACTTGTTTATCTATATGTAACTGTAAACCAGCAAAAAAGAGCGTATCATAGTGAGATTTTTATTAGAGTAGTACATTTAGAATGCTTAAGAATAAAGCAATTTCCAGTCCAATTTGGAACTGAATGACAATTAGTGAATTCTGCTTTCATGTTTAACATTGTTTTGGTTTTTTAATAATTCAAATTCTCAATATAATGGATATATATATATATTATATATTAAATTTTTACTTGAAGGCACTTACAACGCATAAAATTCGATACTTTTTCTTATAGAAAATGAACTTGACAAGTGGAATCTCAACAAAGGAGACCGTATGCCCTTCGGCGAAGTGAATAAGAATGTTTGTTTAAAACGTTGCTGGATAAAGTATATATTAAATTTTACATACGGTCTGTTTGTTGTTATTATTCTCTCAATAACGCCCCCTTACTTATTATGGTAGAGGCGTGTAGTATCATTTGACAAGCTTAATTCGCTAGATGGTCAGCTGTGTACTGTGGCCGAGCGATAAAAGTGTTTCACTAGTGTTTCACTGTGTCTGCTGAAGTCCCGGTTTTTCTGTCGGAGGGAAATCGTTAGTATACGCTGATGGGACTTAATAAAGTCGAAACAGTCTGTACGGTATTCTACACCGAGCCATCCTTTGTTGAGATTACACTTGTCAAGTCATTTTCTATAAGAAAAAGTATCGAATTTTATGCGATACATGCGTTGTAAGTGCCTTCTATACTTTATCCAGCAACGTTTCTATAACAAACATCCAAAAATCTTATATATATATATATATGCATGAATTTTAGTGATTAAAAGGAAATTGATGAATTTGAGAATGATTATTGAACTGATTATTGAGTAGGAATTGTATGATCTGGTTTGCATTGTAGCTTCCCATGATGCCTTTTTGCTTTGTTCCTATTTTGCTGAAAGATAGTAAAATTCTGTGAATTTCTTGGTAATACATATTTTTTTTTAAAGTAATTTATGCTGCTTTAAATTACTTTCCCTATTGGATTATTACATTTACATACTCAATAATATAAAGAAATTAGGAAAAATTTGGTTTGCAAAATATTTATCATAAGATTTTTCTTTTTGGTGTAGAAAGGAGGAGTTTGCTTATTTGAAAAGAGGTCATGTTTGTGGTTCCAACGGTACCAAATATAGTTTGATATCACTTTTTTCCAGGTGATTTCTTATTTTGACTGGACTATTTTCATTTACCTGAATCTGCCTTTGTCTGATAGCAGAAACAATGGAGAATACCTTATGTTCCCAAAAGACGTTACAAATTTGAAATTGCAATAAAATTAAATGAAAATGGAAGATGCTGAAAAGGAAACAAGCATGTAATTAAAATTATTTTCATTTCTCTGATTAGAATAATTGGTTTAATTAGATTTTTACAAGATTGAAACATTCTTTGAAGTAAACAGTTTTGTCCGGCCTGTCGGCTGGGGCGTTAGAATACACCGACTGCACCTCTGCAGAGGGGTAAGACTCCCCCAATGGGGCCACCTGTTGACCGTTGTGGTGACCCATGATTCTTAAGGATAGAGCCCAGTGGATGAGCAGTTCATGACATGCAATACTCCACTTTGGCCCTATCTTGGGCTAGACGGGCGGTCGGAGAGGCCCCCTCCAGTTGATTGGCTGGTCACGTCAAGCCCTAGCACTTATATGATTTTCCCAACCCTATTGCCCTTATGGCAAGCCCCAACCCCTTTTTATAATATGGGTGCTAGAAGGCGGTGGCTGCGGGTCTACATGTCCTGGGAATGACTGATGGTGAGGTTCCAGTTTTGGAGGTTTGGGGAATGTGGAGCACCCCTTCATCACCATTGCTCCCTGGTCCACTCTGACCCGGAGTGATAGTACCTGTTAGGGTCCCATCTATGGGTTAAATAGAAAAATGTATTCATAAAAAAATTGTATTATCCATTAAGAATTGATTTATTTCAAAACTTTATCGGCATTAAATGACCCACTGAGGTTGATATGCCGTAAAACAAAACAAACCAAACCAAACAGTTTTGTGCCAATAACTTTTGCTAGTTTGTGGTAAATTTAGAAGATAATTTTTTTTTTCTTTGATTTAAAAAAAATTTTGGTTTGAAATTTCTGAAAGTTTTTAACTATACTAATGTTTACAAAGCTTGCTTTAGTCCAGCACACGGTAAAATATAGGGGTGGGGAATCCCTGTGTTGAAATGGCTAACATGCTGGACTGTGAATGAGTTCAAACTCCAGTCACACTATCATATTCACTTTCAGATTAATACCTTTGAAAAAGGTATTAACCCCCTCATTTTCCCAGCTATTACTGTTCTTCTATATAGATGTATTTGGTATCAAATGCCCTACGAAGATTGATATGCCATTAAACAAAGAACCAAACCTAAAAATTGTTGAAACTATAATTTTCAGACCCCTTGAAAATTTTTTACAGTATTTAGAACCCAAGCTTGATATTTTGATTTTGTCTTTATATCTTCTTTTAAGTCATTAAATGACTTCTTCATTGTTCCTGTATTTTAATCCGGTTATTTCCTATAAGTCTAACATAAACAAAGGGGAACCACTCTTGACTGATACATTATTTATTTTCCCATTAAACTAACCTTAAACCCTAACCCTAACCCTAATTTCTTTTTTCCTAGAAGATCAATCAATAATAAATAAATAATTTATCAGTCAAGAGTGGTTCCCCTTTGTTTATGTTAGACTTATAGGAAATAACCTTTTAATCCTATGTCTAGTTATTGAATAATTGCAATTGACTGCTAACTGGTAACTGACTAGACCTGCAAAATCCTGCTGAATATTTGAATTTCAAAATGGATGTTTTGACTTAGAATAAAGGAAGTACTTTCCACTTTGACCCCTCAAGTGCCAAAGATGTTAAAAAAAAATTAGATTCTTGTCTTTTATGCTATGCCCTTACTGACATCAATGGCTTTAGTCTATGATAATAATTTTTGAAAGCTGTTTTATTCATATTTTATTATCTATATTTCAATGTTTCTTGACATCCCAATTGTTTAGCTACCACTAAATACCTTTATACATAAATTGCAATTTTTAAGTCACAATTTTTTCCTAATAGATTTTGACCCTGAATCTGTGTATTGTACATTGAAAATTAAATAAGCATTATTGATAGATAGAATCATTATCAGTGATTTTGAATGCACTTCTGGTCAAATGCCTTTCTCAATTTCCTCCTATGTTTGTCTAGATTATAATAGGCTCTGCCATGTCTTACCAGCAAACTCTACCATCTGATCTCTCCATCTTCTGTCAAGTCTACATTTATTTCTATTAACCTTTTGCATCATCCGTTATCTTCTCTTCAATCTGTGTGTCCTGCACATTTCTATTTTTGCTATTTAATAATTTCTGATATCTCTTACTTAGTCTGTTCTTTGATCCATGATGATCTCTTTTAATCTCTTAGAGTTATTTCTAGCATTGCTCTTTCCATTATAAAGTTTTCTTGTGATTTAATTCCATGTTTCACAGTCATATGTTATAGCTGATATTTTACATTGATTATGTGTGTTGTTTTAAGCATATTGATAAGGTGCTTATCATTATTGTTGTGGGGTTTTAAGGTTAAAAAATAAGACAAACAACTGGTAACAATGTAGACGAATGTATTGAACAAAAGAGTAGAAATTTACAGCAAAGAAAGTGGAGATTGCGTCCGACCAATACAGTTACGAGCTGACTCGCATTTGCTTTGTGTCAAGCCACAATTGTTCCTATTACTTATAGTAGCCGTCGGCGCATTCCATTTATGTCCATAGGTTATATCACCTATAACAATTATGTCTCTATTTTTATCAAACACCTTCCAATTTATTGTTATCCGTCTTTTTTATTTAATTTTCTTAATCATTCTCTAATTTTATACGCTAAGTAGTTATATTCTTTACAGTCTTCCCAAACTCTATTTGCTATTCTTATGGTTGTTTTTGTGGATGTTACAGTTAAACATTATGCCGCTCCTTATAAAATGGTGTTCTCCTGTGTACAGCTATATATGAACACAACAGTGTAGGTCAACCAGCAAAAACCTACATTAATAAGCTCTGTATGGATTCTGGATGCCATGCTGAGGACCTACCAAGAGCAATGAAAAACAGGGACGTTTGACAAAGGCAAAGTCATGGGAATCTGTGCTAACAGCACAACTTGATGATGATACTTTTGCTATTCAGGTCATTTAGTTTATTGGATTTTATGTCAAGTTAAACCATTTTAAGTACAAGCAAGAATATACATCTTCCAGTCGTAAGTAATTAAGTTTTAATGTAATGAAATATATTAAATTAGAAAGACTCACGAAATCAAATATGAATGCATATAAAAAGATTACACTTATCTAAATTATAGTTTAATTTGTTTGTATATAAGATTATTCATAAGATTTATTTTAATTTGTTGGAGAATAACACAATAATATTAGAGATCAATTACACCAAGTAATTATTTAATAAACCTAGTTTTGTTAAACCAGTATGCAAATCAACCATACACAACATATATTATGTAAACCTTTACTTCTTAGTGATATATAAGACACATTGCAGGATTTTAAATGTGCTAAAAATATGGGCTGTTTTGAGGCAAATCTCAGATTTTCATAGATAGATCATTAATAAATAAGATTTATTCTATCAATTAATGATTTTGATAATAGATTAAATACTCATTGATGAACTTACGCAATTACTGAGGGTATTGGGATGTAAGCAGTGACGATTACAGACAGACACCGAATCTCCATTATGCTAAGATATTTCTCTAATAAAAATCTTGCTTTTATTAATTTTAGCAACATCTTGATATATTTTTGTATTTTTCAGATAGAGCCCTGACTTGAGCAAAACTGGAGGGTCCTGACATCTGTTCGTGAAGCTGGTTTCCTGACTGTGGACATGTTGGAACAGGTATGCGTGCTACTGTCTGTCCTGCACAGGTGCCTGAGCGCAGACCTCACCTATTACGTAGAGGAAGGCAAGAGCCCTGGCACATACATTGGGGACATCTCTGCAGACTCTCATCTAATGGACAGTGTACAATCGCAGGACCACAGTCTAATCACCTTCAGCCAGCTACAAAAGGGCGTGGTTGGTGGCTCTAACCTGTTCCGAGTCACCAAAAAGACTGGAAAGCTCTACACTGCGCAGATATTAGATGCAGAGACACTGTGCACATACAGCACTGATTGTTTTAAAATGGTGGACGTGGCTGTGCGCAAAGCAACCTCATTTATCCGAATTCTTGAAGTGAAGGTGATCATAAGGGATATCAATGATCACCAGCCAGAGTTTCCTGACAAGCAGGTAAATATAACGTTTTCTGAAGGTGATGGAAAAGGTATGCGGAAATCTATTCCGAATGCCATCGACAGGGATGTTGGGGTTGCAAACTCGCAGATTAACTATGAGTTAAAAAACAAAGAAAATGAACCATTTACATTGTCTGTCTCAAAGAGTCTTGACGGCACATCTAAGTTGAGTATAGATTTAAAAGACAGACTGGATAGGGAAGTGAAAGATTCCTACCTTGTGCAGGTAATAGCCAAAGATGGCGGTTCACAGCATAAGCAAACCATCTTGGATGTCCACATCGCAGTCACTGATGTTAATGATAATATACCCATCTTCTCCCAAAATGTTTACAATGTATCAATCAGCAATGAGCATGAAAGAGTAATACCTGTGGCCAGTCTTTTTGCTACAGATCTAGACTCTGGCAAAAATGGTAAGATTTCATACTACTTCAGTTCCAAGACATCGGAAATTGCCAAGAATCACTTCGAGCTAAATCCAATATCGGGAGAAATTTTCTTGAGGAAGAAGTTTCCTCTGGGCAAAGAAATGATTTACAAATTATTTGTAGAAGCCAAAGATGGAGGAAGTCCGCCATTGAGTTCCATAGCCATGGTTCTGGTAAACGTCATCAACCAGCAGAATAATGCTCCCACGATAGACGTTAACTTTATTTCGGCATCAACAGGGAAAACAGCCATTATTTCCGAAGACATTGCAGTCGGCAGTTTTATTGCTTATGTGAAGGTGACCGATTTGGACATTGGTCAGAACGGAGAGGTCAGCTGTGACCTCCACCATAACAAATTCCAGTTGCAAAGCCTGGGAACCAAGAAATATAAAGTAGTCGTTAAGAACCCCGTTGATCGGGAAACAGATGACCATCATGACATCACTATTATTTGCCAGGACAAAGGCTTCCCACCGTTGCATAGTGAGAGCAAATTCTCCATCCAGGTGACTGACGTCAATGATGTTCAGCCTCAGTTTTCAAGGGACACCTTTAAATTTTCCATCTTCGAAAACCAGAAGTCCAAATTTCATGTTGGTTACATCAATGCTAGTGATCCAGATATGGGACCTGGCGGCAAACTGACCTACTCCCTTTTAACCAATGACAAGGACTTCGTACCTTTCCAGATCTCAGACAGTGGATTGATATCAACCGTTATGTCACTGGATCATGAATTCAAGGATGTCTATAAATTTCAGGTCTTTGTAAAGGATAACGGCCGGCCATCATTGAACAACTCGGCCAAAGTTATTATCGAAGTCAGAGATAAAAACGACAATGCTCCTTATTTCACATTTCCAAACCTGAACCCGTTTATCATGGATGTTGTCTACCACCCCCATCAGATGAGTAATATCACCATCCTTAAGGCATCCGACCGGGACAGTCGGGAAAATGCCTTTTTGAAATATGAAATCATAGGTGGCAATGATGAACAGCTGTTTACCATCAACCACTACACTGGTCTTTTGTCTTTCAGTCGTGTTGTTACACCACAGGACGCTGGATCATATGACCTACAGTTTGCAGTCAAGGACAGTGGCACTCCAGTCCTGTCCGCTAACACCACACTTTCTTTAATGCTGACTGTAAGCAACAAGACTTCAGAGATGCTAAACGCAGTTAACATTCAATCAGATGACAAGATACAGCTGTACCTATTGATACTCATCGTGTTGGTGGCCGTGACAGTATCCGTGCCTGTCACAGTGGTAATTTCTATTTGCATCATTCGATGCAATGATCGGCAGAACTCACAAACAAATACTCGCGAAGGCAGCCCTTCAAACAGAAGTGTCAGTGAGCCACGACACTTGATGTGTCCTTCACATGTGGCCACATCTTGCTCTGCTGTGCCCATTGCTTCAACAGCAAACCAGAACATGGGCCGGACTATTCACAAGATGGGGTCGGGTAGGGAAGCCCATCTTGAGGGCGAAATATGTGAAAAACGGAAAGGATCTGGTTCTGGATTGAAACACCAGACAACACCAGAGGTAAGTACATTGTTATTTTGTACATTATTTATATAAATTGGCAATTTCTTTTTTGTGCTTTTTTATTTCAGATCAAGACATCTTCAAAAAGGATTATTTATTCATTCTCTGTCATTCAAATATTTGTATGCATTTATTGCTGCTTTGAAGAGAAGTCAATACTGATCACTTAATCAAGGGTATAAACCCAACAATACTATGTTTGCTGTTTTTGTTTTTATTCAGAACATACTACACAAAGCAATATATACATGTGCATATATATATATATATATATATATATATATATATATATACACACACAATATCAAAAGAAACCAAAGGAATATTTTGTTGTAATCTTGTATATCATTTCTGTTATAGAAGGATGATAGTTGGTTGAATATTGTTTCCTCATACAGAAATAAATTAGAGAAGAATTCCCTATGAAGTAATAACAAGAATATTTTATTGCCTGATCAAACTTAATAGAAGAAAATAAACATGAAAAATAGATACAAGGAAGAGCTTATACAGAGTTGCATGAGTGAAATGTCCTGATATGAAAAGGAATCTGTAGTAGAAAAAGTGTTGAGTCCTTGATATGTAGCTGGTAGAAAGGAAAGTGTAAAGAATTTCATGTTAAGTATGTTATCATGTGCCATGCAACACAAAGATACTGGGGCGCAAAGTCCCTGGTCCATGGACAGGAACACAACTGGTGTGTTGTTACCTCTATCAAGACTGGAAGGTAAGAGAGCATTTTGACTTTGCCACTAATGCCACTGGCTATGTCACCTAGAGGTTATTGACAGACTTAGGAGGTAATTAACTTCCATGTTCCCTAGTGTCAAATATGAAAACCGTGACAAGTAAGGGATGTAATCACTTAACTGTGTTTAAAAACAAGTTTGATTTGCGTTGCAGATTTGGGACGTCTACAAAATGAATAATAGACTTAACAAAGATATATTTGAAAATATTTTCAACATTGATTATAATATAGATAAAATGCTTCAAATAATATAGCTTAAAAAGTTTCCTTAAATTTTTAAGGTTATTTTTTTTCAATATGTAGTTATAGTGATGTCATTGAAAGTACTATAAACCTATTTTGCTTTATCAGCATTTCATTTTATTGATCTTGCTTTCATATATGAAAGCATTTTATTTCATTTTAGAATTAGTTCTTTCCATGTATCACTCTCTTGTAACACTTGTCATTTTTTTAGAATGACCACCCTATAGTTTATGAACCACCTATTTGAGACTCTTAAACCATGTCCCAATTATTAAACTACTCTTTCTGTGTATATTGACTTTTGTGATAAGCTCTTCAAAGGTTATGCTCTCCCTTTTGGTATTTTCATCAGGATCCTATTTTTTGGATATATAAAGAGAGTTGATATACTCAAATCTTAGTAAAAAAAATCCAGTAATTTTTTTTATAGATCAGCAACTCTCATAAAATTAATTGCTGACTTAGACCAAAAAGATTTGTCAAAAATATACGGACAAATCCCATTATATCAGAATTCAGGAGAGTATTGTTTCAAAAGCTTATAGTATTATGTTGAATTTTTCTGAAAATACAATGTACATTTTCATGAATAAGATTTAGATTTCATTTGTAAGAATGGTATAAGTCATTTTTTTAGAATGTAGTATATCCCAATGATTGTGATATGATTTGTAATTTTTTAATTTTTAAAACGCTTGGTTAAAAAATGTGCAGATGCCTCTCAATAGAAGAATTAATTCCATGCACTAAAAGCTGAAGATCTTCAGTGTAGACTTGATATCTTTCTCAGTGTGGTGGCATGGGTTTCTCAGTAAACTGTGTTCTTGGCAAGCAAGCATAGGAAAGTATATCCATCCAGTTGTCCTGTATGCCTTTTATATCAATAAGCATTTCTTAAATGGGATTAAACAGCTCTCAAAATAAATTGTCTGTTATAGGGTACATATGAGTAGCTGCCTTGAATCTGTTACCTTTATTACATAAAACCAGAATGTGAAGGTAGGTAGTTAGCCTCCAAGTGTTTTAGGAGAGTATTTGTAAAGAAAGGTTAGGAAACACTGATTTATAATTTTCAAAAGAGAACTGAAGGGAACTTTTATACATCTAGTGATTTGCTAAAATTTCATATATGTAAGTTGATTTATACATTATATTCTTTATTGCACTTTACATAAAATTTCTTTTTTAATATGATCTTTTTTGACAACTTTTATTTGAATGGCTTTATTATACCCTCCCCAAGTAATTATGTCTTTCTTCACAGAAACACCAACCTCTTTGTAGTGATAATGTGATCAAAGAAAATAGCTTTTTAGTACCTTGGTATTGTGTATCATTACTGTAACTGGACAAAGCTACCTTTGAGCATATCTTCGGTTTTTTTTAAATGAGTTATGTATTATATATAGTAAACCTTTGATCACAGGGTTGAGATTGGGCTCCGGCCATTATTTTTCTGTGTTAATAAAATCTTGTAAATTACCTTTCATTTTTCTTTCATAATCACCATTATTCTTTTTAAAATTATGCTTAAAATGAATATTTATGAGAAGATTGGGTCGGCAAAAGTGGATAGATATATATATTTACCAACTCCCCCGCACAAGCAGGATGTGACACAAGGTCAATTTCTTAAGCGAAGTTCAACAGGTTTGAATTCAGAGTTTTCCTTCTCCTAGACCGGTTGCCTAACCAAGGTTAAAGAGCCCAGTCTGTCCTACTATTTACCCATAGCTGGAGGGAGAGTAGGATTCATACCATTCCCAAGGGTATTAGCGCTAAGTGAAATGCAATTACCACGTCCAGGATTTGAACTCGGGGCGACAAGTCCATTTCCCATGACTTTAACCATTACACCACGCGCTTCCTAAAGTGGATAGATATATATTCTAGAAATATACGATGGTGTACTGACAAGTTCTTAGCACAAACAAGAAGAGGATTTAATTTTTTTTGTAGAAAAATGTATGTGTAGAAACTTGAGAAATGAGGTGTCAGATGTGTTTAATTCCACAGTAAATATGTAGAATAGCATGGCTTTGAAATTATCTTCTTTGCTTAGGCTGAGAACTTTTCAGCCACAATTTATAGTTATTTTTGTTCCTATTTAATAAAGTTCTTTGCTGTATAGTTTCAGGAAACTTTTCATAAAGTCTTATCTCTATTCTATGTCTCTTAGTAATCTAGATCAATACTGAACTGTGGTTAAACAGTAGTTATTTTGTACACTGGTTTTCAGGTGTGATCTGTTTTGAAAAACAATGAAAAAATAGAGCAAGTGTTGTTTTTAAGAAACAAATAAGAAATTAAAGAAATTATAAAAGGTCAGTTGGAAAAATTCTGCCAAAGAAAAAAAAAAAATGAGTATTCCAAAATACAGAGAGTAAACAAACAGAATTTTTTTAATGTTTGAAAGTTACACGTGCATCCTGCTAAAAAAATAAAAAAAAAAAAACAACCTAAAATAGCATTCATCTTTACTAAGATTCTTTTAGAATCATAAGTCACCCAGTGAGAATCAAACTCACTAACAATGATCTCCTAATGTAACCTTCTAACTATTACTCCATACCTGATCCTTTACTAAGATTCTTTTAGAATCATAAGTCACCCAGTGAGAATCAAACTCACTAATAATGATACATTAAACAATTTAAAAACAAGGATGCTGCGTGCAGTCTTGAACAAATCCTGGCAGCAGAACCTCACAAAAGGGTGGCTGTATGGCTACTGACCTCCTATCACACAGACCATCAGGGTAAGATGAATAAGACATGATTTAGAAGCAAGGACGAGCTCATAAGTGATGTAATCCTATGGTACCTACATATCAAAGTATCAGTGTGGGTCAACCAGCAAAAAACTGCATTGGTCAGCTCTATTCATATACTGAGTACTGTACAGAGGACTTGCCAGGAGTGATGGCCAAAAGAAACAGGTGGTGAGGAAGTGTCATGGAGATCAGTGCTGTTGGCATGACTTGATAAATATGTTGATGTAACCTGCAGTAAGCTAATGGTTATAATAATATGAATTTAAATTTAAATCCTTAAAAATACTATTAGAAAAAATAAAAGTTTCTCAGAATACAAAAACAATATCCTCTTAACTTCACCCTTAAAAATGACTGAATTTGGAAAGAAAAGTTTGGATACTTTATATATATATATATATATATATATATATATATATATATGAGAAAATATTTTAAAAATATAACAAACACAGGATGTTATGATCAGGAAACAATTTTTAGTGCCAATACTTAAGCATTTCGGTATATTGTACCATCTTCAGGACATTGTTAAGTAATGTTTATGTGAGGGCCAAAATGAAAGATGTTAAGTGTGTAGTGATTGTGTGAATATGATGCTATTATCCGTTAATTTTTATAGGCGCGTTTGTTTACGAAAACCAATGATGTAATCATTGCATGTGCAAAAATGGAAGGTGAATATCATATAATGACGCATACATTAACGTGAATATATATATATATATATATATATATATATATATATACACACACACTATATTTCTATTACTTAAGTTTTACATAATCTTCAGATGGTTGTGTAGTAAAAATTACCCAGTCAAGCTTTTATATAGATATTACCAACCCCTCCACATGAGCAGGATCTGACACAAGGTCAATTTCTTAAGCAATGGTTAACAGCTTTGAATTCAGAGTTTTTCCTTCTCCTAGACTGGTTACCTAGCTAAGGTTAAAAATCCCTGTCTGCTCTACTATTTACCCATAACTGGAGGGAGAGTAGTTGGATGCATACCTTTCCCAAGGGTATTAGCACTATGTGAAATGCAAACAGCTTTGTCCAGGATTTGAACTCAGGTCGATGAGTCCATTTCCTATGACTCTAACCATTACACCATGTGCCTCCATTTGTATAGTGAGAAATTACACTATACAAATGTTTGACTGGCTACTTTTTACTACACTTACATCTGAAAATTGTGTAAAACACATGAAACTTGAGTAATGGAAATTTAATATCAATAATTTAACCAATAACCTGATCAGTCTTGAAATGTATCCCTCTGATAATAAAAACACACACATACACAAAACTTTGTTCTTCATTTGAATGATTCTTTCAATCATTTAGTAATGTGATAAAAGTAAACATCTCCATAAATCTCAAGAAATTAGAGGTAAGTGTCCAGAGTCCAATGACTAGATGTGTATTCCCATGCAATGAAGAGAATATAATGTCACAAAATGGTTTCAATTTCAGGCTTCAGAATAAGATTCTGTGACATCTTGTTAGAACCAGGAACAATTGTAATATCTAGATATATCATGTTGAAAACAAGGATATGGTTCAATTTTATATCTTGTATTATTATCAGCCCCCCCTCCACACACACACATGCGCACACACATACAAGTAAATCCCAGTTTCATGATGTTAACACAATTGATAGAGGGCTGAATAATGGATAAGTCAAAACTAGCTAATAAGAAAGTATTAAATTATCTGATTGATATTTGGTATATAAGAACTTTCTTTGATTACCAATAAGTTTCTCTTAATTTAACTCCAGAAGTCAATGATAATTTGTTGTACTATTTCTCTGAATGTTTGAGATGAGGCTTAATGATTAGTATTATCTGCATTATTCGGACTATTGTCCCCATCTTCATTGTTATTTGTACAACATTTCAGCTGATATGCTCTCCGGCCTTCTTCAGGTATTTCTTGTCGGACTTGGGAACCTTCTCGAACTTGGGAACCTTCTTTTCAAACTTGGGAACTTTCTTGTCGTAATCAGGAGCCATCACGGAACTTTGAACCTTACCGTTTATTTATGACAAGAAAGTTCCCAAGTTTGAAAAGAATGTTCCCGAGTCCAAGAAGGTTCCAGAGTCTGTCAAGAAATATCTGAAGAAGGCCGGAGGGCATATCAGCCGAAATGTTGTACTAATAACAATGAAGATGGGGACAATAGTCCAAATAACGCAGATAATACTAATTTGTTATAATTTATAGATATTTCGATAGATACGATCAGACCAAGATAAATAGATATACACACACACACACACACACACACACATATATATATATATATATATATATATATATATAATATAACAGGCCATGATAGATCTGAATATGATATCAACTATTTCTATTATGAATAATTTCCAAATGAATCTGTTTGACCCATAATGCAGAGTGCTAAAAGTTAAGAAAATAACATTTATAATTTTGTTTTATCTCTAGTTATTTAAGTTGTGGATCTTTAAAATGGCCAGACAAATAGCCAAAAGCACTTGTGAAAAGTTGATGGACAATTTTTATCTACAGACTCATGTGTAAGAATGATTAATCAATTTTTAAGTCCTTGTCTGTGGTCTTTAATCAAATTTGTTTTAATGAAAAATTGCTTTCTAAATTATCATTATGTACATAAAAATATTATATCTAGTAATTTTGACAGTCAATCATCCTATTTCAGTATTATATATAATGCTTATACACATTTATAGCCAAATGGTGAAAAAAGCATTTACTTATCAAAAATTATATATTTTAAAATTACTTTCCTTGTCAATGCACTTATATATATACACACACACACACATATATATATATGTAGATACACACACACACACTATATATATATATATACACATGTATATATACAAACATATGTAGACACACACACACATACTATATATATATATATATATATATACATGTATATATACAAACATATGTAGACACACACACACTATATTATATATATATATACACACAAACATATATGTAGACACACAGACACTATATATATACATACATACACACATGAAATATATATATATATATATATATATATATATATATATATAAATATGATTTCAGTATCTTTTCTTATCCGGTACATTTCTTAAACTTGATTTGTTTACATTGGTTTACTGATGTTTTTGTTTTTTGTTTCTTTTATCAAAATAATACAAAATTTATTTTACTTAAAAAATTGGTAACTTTTTAAATGATTCTTCTAGACAATGCTGTTTTGAAGGAATCTTTTAGAATTTAATTCTAATAAAGTTTTTCAAAAAAAAATTTAGGAATCATTTATAATGAGTACAATTTTTTTTTGAAAATACTTTCATTATGTCAACACATTTTGGGAAAAAAAAAACACTGTTTATGATATAATAAAAAGATTCGTCAGATTTTTTTGTTTCATTTTCACTTAAAAAAAACAAATCATGACAGGGCTTCATAACATTGCTCCTTAATATTGCCCTGATGATGGTTGAGATATATATATATATATATATATATATATATATATATATATATATGCCAAAATTCTCAAATGTAGGCAGGACTAATCATTCATTCATAAATAAGTATATCTTCTGAATATTTTTTGTCATATATTTATACTTATACAGACACAAACACACACACACAAACACATACACACATATATATATAAACACATTAATAGAAATAGGAATAGCTTTGTGCATACTTATCTAATTTTTTTTCCTTATACCTTCACAGATAAAATGACATTTACCATAATAAAATAATTTAATTAATATCAGTAATGATCATGAAACTATCTTCTATTACCCCCACCCCCCACCCTAACCACAGCAGGTAAATCACAAACTGTTCTTACTTTCAGTTATTGCTGTATTGAGTTTCTACCTGTCTTATCTACAAAATTATTTCTAATAAATAGTTTGATTTTCTTCTTTTAAAATCAGTACTGAGATTAAAAGTTTTGGAGTTCATATGATGAAATGGAGGAGCAAATTCAATTAAAACTGTTAATGTATATCTATTCCTCTGGAAAAGTGGACTTTCTGTTATGATTGCCTTTCCAGACAATTGATTATAGATACAATACTGTATTCTCTGTCTTTGATATGAAAGAAAAGATCAGTTTTGCTTTGTCCATAAACTATAAATTGATCTCTCCACTCTTGTTCCTATGTATTATGTGTGTTATTGAAATTCTATACTTTTCAACAGTGGTGACCTTTGATTCCATTGACTTGAAGCTAATATTTTCATTCAACATCCAGTATCCAATAATATATATATATGTCTGTCTAGAAAGTAGCTAGTCATTTAATATTAAGGAAAAATAGCCTTCTTGAGCAATGGTACCATAGTTTACTTTGAAAAAAAAACTTCTCTTGGAATCTCATGCAACTATCCCAGTATCTTTTATACTTCTTAAAACAGTCTGCAATGTCCTATTTCATTATTGCCATGAGATACTTCATTGTGTACTCTTTATTCTCAAACACCGTTTCTATGAAAATTTTCAGGGAGCCAAATCTAGAATTTAGAAATTTTATGCAATGCTTTGCCTAACCCAAGACTAGATGTAAACAAATACACAGCCATATTGTCATAATGATTGCAATTTTCAATTCAAGGAGAAATATCTAAAAAAAAATGTCTACCATAATTAGAAATTCCATTAATTATTTTAAAGGTTTAATTAGACCACTTCTCTTTCTTCATTTTAGTAAAGTAGTTCATCCTAATTTATCCAATCTCTTTCTGTAAATGTAATCTTTTTCTCTTTCTTATTAGTTTTGTTACTCTTCTTTGTATCCCCTCCAATCTCAATATTACACTCCAGTTTTCATGTCTAGACACTGAAGCCCAAGCCTGAGTACAATATTCTATATGAGGTATTATTAGGGCTTATATATCTTTTAAACAACATTTGCCTCTCTTGAAATAATATTTATAACCATCCAGCCAATAATTCTTTCACTTGTAAGAATGGTATAAGTCATTTCTTTCACTTGTAAGAATGGTATAAGTCATTTCTTTCACTTGTAAGAATGGTATAAGTCATTTCTTTCACTTGTAAGAATGGTATAAGTCATTTATTTCATTTTTAAGAATGGTATAAGTCATTTATTTCATTTTTAAGAATGGTATAAGTCATCAACATCAATGTGGTTTCCACTGTCTTCAATAATTTAAGCTGGAATTTATGAAATCTATAGATAAATTTCTCATTATATATTCTACTTAACACTGGATAAACACGTCACTCATTTCATCAGCACTTAAAGAAGAGTAATGTAAGATAATGACATATATAGTGTTGATTCATTTTTAATTGACTTTATCAAATTTATTCCTTATTTTTTTTACTCCTGATGAAATAAAAATTTGATATATATGTGTGTGTATAATATGATTTTGTATATAAATATCTATATGGACGTGTGTGTGAAGTTTGCATGAATATGATCATGTATGTATATAAGCATGTGTAGAATATGTATGTAAGTGTGTAGGATGTCAGCAGTGAACAGGGTGCAGTTCAAGAGCATACAGTATACTCTGCCCTATTCTATCCAAGTCACTCGGACCAACTTAAGAGAATTCAAACTTCATACAGCAAGTCAGCTGTTAGTGCTTGTCTTTAGTTACTTTGATATACTATACTAGCAGATTATCCCGTCCATGACCAGACTAAAATGATTTTAGGAAAGATGTTTGTGACTTTGATATACTATATCTGTGTGTGTGTGTTGTTTTTGTGTATATGCAAAAGTAAAGTCGTCGGGGCGGCCTAAAGTCGGTATCAGCCAGTCAGCGAGGTAGTCTATCCCCTTTTCAATAGCGCTAAACCGAGAAAATTGTTTTGGCATCTGAGGTGAAGCGCCACACCTACCATCAGCTCCTTACTTTACCGAACCCTATGCTACTGATACGCTGAGTTGGCGAGGACCGGTATCGAACTAGGAACCTTGTGGTTTCTGGCCGAGCGCTCTACCGACTGAGCCCTTTCCTGTTAATATACAATATCAATTCACCAATATATAAGAATCATTGCTTCAAAACTTAAAAATGAAACTGAAATCATTTGAAATATTTCAGATAAATCAAGTGATATTTTTTGATGATTTTGCTATTTGATTTTTTTTACAAATAACTATTTGATATTTCTAAGTATCAATTACATCCATGTATATTTCAGATGAATCTACTGATATTTATATATTATTATATTTTTTTTTCATCAGTGACTTTTAGTACACTTGAGATGTCACAACAAATCTCAAAACTGGCTGATTTTTTTTTTTTTTTTTTTATTATCATTAAAAAAAAGCTAGATACATTCAAAATCAATGATATACACAACAAACCTCTTAATAAAAATCTTAGTTTAGTACAAAAGAATTGATTAGAGGAGAAGACACTTTCTCAGCATTTCATCTTTAACCAGACAATAATAACCATCTATATATTAATACCCTTGTTCCTTAATCTTCTGACCGTTATCATCTTGCAACAACCTCTGGTTAAAAATGAGTCCAAATCGTCCAAGATGAAATGCAAAAATGTAATAGTGTTGCTTATCTGCTTATTCTTATTTCTTATGAGTGTCGTCACCTCAGCTAAATAATGGACCATTCTATTTTTATAATAAAGAAAAAAAGGGAAGAAAAAGAGAAGTTACACAGAATAAATATTAGAAAGAAAGAGAGTAGATCTTTAATAAAAAAAAATTAACCTGCCTGCAAAATGGTTAAAGTCAAGCTACCAAATTTGGTCTGCATACTTATTAAACCCAGGGGGAAAAATTTCTTATTTAGAGGTGGGTAGCTCTCATTGAGAGGGGATTTCTAATGATTATCAGTTATGTTACTGCAAAATAGAAATAATCATGCAAAATTGAAATTTCCAAGTTAAAAAAAAAAAAAAAAAAAAGAATTAATGAATTCTCTTATGAAAATAATTATTCAAATTGAGTTTCTTTGTTTAATGATATCAACCTTCACGGGTTATTTAATGCCTAAAGCCTTTCTTTGTTGAGAACAGTAGTGAAACTATTTAACCCATACGTAGTGATTAAGGGGTTCATACCTTTCCCAAGGATACTAGTCTGAAAGTGAACAAAATAGCATGACTAGAATGTGAACTCACTAACCACAATGTTGCAGTCTGGGACATCAGCTACTATGCCATGGGGACTCTCCCCCTTATTCAAATTTAATTAAACATCATTAAGTTTATAGGTTATAGCTGAGGAGATTAAATAATTATAGAGATGTAATAATTGGTTTGGACTAACAATCATGATTGCTTAGTTAGGTCTAACAATCTAGACAAAAATGTTTAAATCAATAAATCTCTTGTCACAGATTCATAAAATTGTTTTACTCTCAATATAACCGACTAAAACGGAGTACTGTAGCTAGTATATATATATATATATATATATATATATATATATATATATATATATATATATAGAGAGAGAGAGAGAGAACAAGAGGCATGGTTGTGCTTATTGCTATTGTTAAAGATAGAATTCATGGTTGAGGAATATTAAAGAACAAAGAGTTCACATTATGAGAATTTTGGAATACATGTCTATAGAAATGGTAGAGAAAAATAGTGGTTTTCAGGTAAGGTTGGAAATAAGAATGTTCTGTATGCAGCTAATGAGGAAGAGGATCTTGGCTGGGAATAATGGGCGGAAAAATCCGAATTGGACACATGAAAAGGGGAAATGAGCGGATGAGTGACATTATTGAATTCTGAAATAGATAATAGAAAGAAGAAAAAGATGAAGCTGAAAAGAGGAAGTTTAAATGGGAAAAGAAGTGAAAGAAAGTGCGTTAGAAAAGGTATGGATTTTGTGAAGAAAAACATGGAGTAGACATAGAAGAATATGAATGAAAAAAAAAAGTGAGAAAAAGAAGGATGTAGAGTGGAAGAAGAAAGGAAGAATTGTAAGTGAATGATGAGTAATAAGAAAGGGATGAAGAAATAATGAAAGATAACAAAGAAATTTGAGAAATAAGGAAGAAAGAAAAGATAAGAATGTGAAAAAAAAAGGGGATGGAAGAAAAGAAAAAGATAAGAATGTGAAAAAGAAAAAAAGAAAAAAAGATAGAATGTGAAAAGAAAAGGGGAAGGAAGAAAAGAAAAAGATAAGAATGTGAAAAAGAAAAGGGGATGGAAGAAAAGAAAAGATAAGAATGTGAAAAAGAAAAGGGAAGGAAGAAAAGAAAAAGATAAGAATGTGAAAAAGAAAAGGGAAGAAGAAAAAGAAAAAGATAAGAATGTGAAAAAGAAAAGGGAAGGAGAAAAAGAAAAGATAAGATGTGAAAAAGAAAAGGGGAAAGAAGATAAAAAAAGAATGAAAAGATTAAATGATATAACAAAGAATAATTTCTGAAGGATATAGGCCATAAAAGAAGTTAGAAAAAAGATATGAATAACAGAAGAAAAAAAGGAGGAAAAAGGGAAAGAATTTGTGATGGAAGTGAAGAATAAAAGACATATGATGTAGATATAAGAAGATTGAAGTTACATATGAAAAGAAAGATGACATTGAGCCATAATGGGCAGGAAACTATTCCGTGTTAATGGGTAAGAAGATAAAAGTTCGAGTGGGATCGAATCTCCGTGAGCAAAGCAGGTATTGGGAAATGATGAGGAAGCTCGGGGGTAGAGTCAGGAGTGAAGGTGACGGAACAAGAGGAAATGATGCAAGTGATGGTGACGGTAGTGTATATTCGGGCGGGAAGAAGAAACTACTCAAAATTTTCAAGGCTTCTACGTCCAGGCAGGCGTGTTAAAATGTATCACGGCTATAATGTCTTCATCAGTTTTCATGTGCTGATAGTTTTGTACGATTATTTAAGCCTCTTTTGCAGT
>CM042151.1:13115239-13190239 GCA_023376005.1 Doryteuthis pealeii | reverse complement strand
GAAATGTACATTCAGGGATTGACATTTTCTCGATTCATTTAGCCTTACATTTGAACATATATGCCCGCCTAAAATTCATTAATTATTAACTAATTAATTTTCAAAATTAGGTACGACTTCAACTAAGCACATATTCTCCAAATATATTATATATATATATATATAGACACATAGATAAAAGATTTATTTCTGAGTTTTTTTAAAATCCTGGGCAATGCCAGGTAGCTCTGCTAGTGCATGATAAATTTACTTCTTTTTTAGTAAAATCTCTGTTTTTATATTTGTATATCTTCATCACTCCTTGTAAATCACATTCTTTTTTTTTTTTTTTTTTTTTTTTTTTTTACATAATTCTACCCTCATTCCCTTTATTAGTTTGTGTATCTGTGTGGGCTTTCTGCAATAAACTGTCACCAGAAGTGGGGGTGGGGCTCCAAGAGATGGCATTATGATAATCAGAACAAAAGAACTGATCTTATATATGACTGTTTGGAAACAATAATCTTTCCACCTTGTCTAATGAACACAGCAAACATAATGCATGCAGTATGAAGACAGAATTTTGCACAAAAGAACTTTTGAAATTCTTATTATTACTGCATGATCTTATTTAATTGCAAGGTCCCCTGGAGGTGTTGATCAAAACAAAAGAAATGAGTTGAACTCCAGTGATATTTCTGCTCCATGATTCTCAGGTATTTTGAAGCCCTTTGTTCAAAACTATTTTGCTGTGTGAAATTTTAAAGCAGCTTCACTAATCTGATTCTTTAGATTAATAGCAAATAAATAAGACTTCCATGGTGGCACACAAAGACAATAAGAGTCGAATAAAAGTATAAGCCATTTTCTATTACTTGTTCATTATCTTTGTTTTAAGCACAAACTTCATCAACAACTTTCACTGTTGTGTCATTATCATTGAATTCTTGACACCATGCTTAATTCTTAGTTCTATACTCAATACAACAATTGTGAAACTTAATTCTGTTCTTTGTGGAAAATTTTGCCTATATATATATTTACCAACTTCTCTGCATGAACAGGATGTGACACAAGGTCAATTTCTTAAGCAGAATTTGAGTTTCGAATTCAGAGTTGTCCTTCTCCTAGATTGGTTGCTAACCAAAGTTAAAGAGCCCAGTCTGTTCTACTATATACCCTTAGCTGGAAGGAGAATATTCAGATTCATGGGGCATTAGAATGCACCGACTGCACATCTGCAGAGGGGTAAGACTCCCCCAATGGGGCCACCTGGTGGCCATGGGTGGCAACCAGTGATGCTTAAGGATAGAGCCCAGGTGAATGAGCAGTTCATGATGTGCAATACTCCACTTTGGCCCTATCTTGGGCTAGACGGGTGGTCGGAGAGGCCCCCTCCAATCAATTGGCTGGTCACGTCAAGCCCTAGCACCTATATGATTTTCCCAACCCTATTGCCCTTATGGCAAGCCCCAACCCCTTTTTATCATATGGGTGCTAGAAGGCGGTGGCTGCGGGTCTACATGTCCTGGGAATGACGTGGAGTGGTAGTACCTGTTAGGGTCCCATCTATGAGTTAAATAGAAAAAATGTATTTATAAAAAAAATTGTATTATCCATTAAGAATTGATTTATTTCAAAACTTTATCGGCATTAAATGACCCACTGAGGTTGATATGTCGTAAAACAAAACAAACCAAACCAATCAGATTCATGCCTTTCCCAAGGTATGTGTAATGCAAACAACCCTGTCCAGGATTTGAACTCGTCTTGTCATATCCATTTCCTAGGACAGTAACCATTACACCACATGCATATAAGTTCCTCGTTATTTTATCACCAAATTTTACTATTTTTTACCATATTTTCAATTTAGATTAGAACAGTATACTGTAACAACCTGTATCATTCAAGTAGAAATCAAACAATGTATGGGTTGGTGTTGTATGGTAAACAAGGAGTTATCTTATCTTGGTTTGGAGGTACACCTTCTTTGATCCCTTGAAACATTACTTCTCTCATCTTGTGACTGTTGGTCACATGGGAAATTAGACCTTTTTCTCACCCTCTTATTGGTTATGCCTTGGGAGTGAACACTTATTCTTATCTTTCTCTATCAAGATAAATCCTACTGCCACATGGTAGCAATGAACACCCTTAAAATAAACTTTGGATAAACCTTTACATTACCTTTTACATTACTAAACATTGTTTAGTTGCTCTTAAGAGCATCATGTACAGTTTACCTGTTTGGTAACACACACACACACACATATATATATATGTATATATATATATATATATATAATATATATATTATAACCACACAGATAAAAACATAAGCACGTCATTTCTGAAAATAAACTCTGATGATAAAGCTCTAGCTTCGAAATCGATAAGACATAAAAAACATCTTTTTGTCTTTATTTTTTATACGCATTGTATTGCCTTCGAATTTTAATATTTTATAACACACTTAACAATGCTTCAAGCAAATTACCAATTACTTTTTATATATATATATATATATATATATATATATATGTAAACATGGGTTTGGAATGGCTTTTTGCCGACAATTTTTTGGAGAACAAGTCCTTAATTGGAGTCGTAATTCATTATTAATTAATTTTCAAAATTAGGTACGACTCCAATTAAGCATATATATATATGTATGTAACTATCTTAAAAGCCACCCTATCAAGTTGCAATTAAGCTAGCTACTATGAAGGGCTTTTATTGGGCATATTTCATGGGTGATTTTAGCTAGATTTCACAATTTATTTCAATTATTCCTGAATTTATTTCCAAGTTATAAAAACTTATTGTACAAACACAATTTATCGCAAAAACTCATATAAAAAATACAATTGCAGTAATTAAAATTTGGCAATCCAAAATTCCAGAATTGCAGGTCTGGATTCAGCCCAGAATGCTTTTAATTTGCTCATCGAGTCAGCTTGATCTGAAATGGTCACTCTAAAAACTGCATTTTTTCATAATGGGTAGTTTTGCATTTTTTTAAATACCATCTTTATTATTATTTTTTTAATATTCATCAGCTGCCTAAGTCTATAGATTGCAATCTCCTTGATTATTATGTCTGAGGGGTGGTTGAGTGAGAGACCAACGAAAGTCTGGGCAACACTAAAGATGAACTGAAGGCATGGGTAATAGCAACATGTACCAATATAAGCAAGAAGACTGCTGGAAAGGCTTACGAGAGATTCTGAGTTTGTCTGGTTAAAGCCAAAAGTGAATTATTTGAGTAAATTTAATCTATAGTATGTCAAAATATTTTGATGTAATTTTGGTAAATATATCTGATAAAGTGAGATGTCAGTGTTATTTTTATTTTTGTGTAATTTAGAGAACAATTTATTCATCATACCCAGTATATGTATGTGTGTAAAAATGTGTACACACACATATGTGCATTTATGTAAATATGTGCATATATATATATATATATATATATATATATATATATATGCACCAAAGAAGACATAAGCTAACCAGTCATTACTAAATTCTTAAGATTACTCTTGTCATCCTTTTCTTATCTATTTTACTGACTGAATTATATATTTATTCTAATGTATTTTTTGTTCTTATTTTTTTACAATTGAACATATTCCCTTATTAGATGTATTTGTCTGTGTGTGTGTGTGTGTGTATATATATATATATATATATATATATATATATATTTATTTACACGCACACACTATGATATCAATAAGAGTCTTTAATTTTTGTATTTTTGAAGACAAGGAATTTCTACAGCTCCCCAAATTATTATTTTTGTTGCCTTCTTTTCCTAATGTAGAATTTTCAACTTGAAAATTTTTCAGCTAGTCAAAGTGATTTCTGCGAGAAACTTTGCATGTGTATTTTTAATACACCCTCCTCTTACTGTCACTCCCTAATGCAGAAAAATCCTATTTACCTACATTAATACACATTTGAGAGTATTCTTATACATGCATGCTCAGATTGGGGATGGTGAACTTTTCTTTAGCAATCTATACAAGTAGTTGTTAAAAGCATCTTCTGTTGTGTTTGTGAAATCCACCAAAAGTGTAACAAATAGTGTGTGATTGTCAGCAAAGTTCTTTCACAAGTCATTGTTTGGGAGTTCATTCTTCCTTCTATGTTCAGCAAATGTGTCCATCCAAGAGGAAAAATATCTGTTATGCGGTGGTTAGTAAACTCTTGCAATCTCTTGCCAATTGAAGTGTGGCAAATATCTCTACATACTTTCAGTATCCACAAAAAAGAAGATAAATGCAACAAATGTGTATTTTATTGATTCGAGTCATCAGGGGAGATAACTTTTTAAATACGTTTGATGATCCGTACACGAAAATAAGATCGTTAGTAATGTTTTTTTTTTAATATATAAAAATCTCGGAAAATATGTTGGGCAAAATTACGCATTTTGAAAACTTACATTTTTAAATAAATTAATTAAAAAGTGGAAATATCAACTTCAACATAGCACCTTCCAGACATTTAAAAGTCACTATAAAAATTTTAATTGAATGAAAATAGGCCAATTGAATCTGAGAAAATAATTTTTTGCATCAATTTAAAGAAAAATATTATTATTAAAAGTACGAAAAAAACAAGCTAAAATAATCATTTTTTGAGTTTTCACTAAACTTACTTTCCTAGATGTATTCATTTAATAATTACACAAAATGAACAACTTAGGAACCCTTCTCAAATATGAAAGTTTATCACAACATCGCTTAGTATATTCACTCTTATTTGCATACGATAAGAACCTTTTTTATTTTCATATAAATTCTTCTTTTTTTGTAGTTTCATTTTTTTTTTTTTTCAAATTAGTTTTTTGATTGTTTCGTTGTTGAGTACATATTGGTCTTATATTAACCCTTACGGGCATATAAATATAGTACGCATAATAAAGATAAGATAATTCACATAAGGTTTACTTATAAGCAATGCTCTGTCAGCAGGGCCTTGAGTATGCTGACTGTTTTTCTGACAGAGGATTAAGACCCCCCCCTCTTAAAAGGGGTGTGTGCTAGGTATGAAACTAAACTGCTTCAAAAAGTGAGACATCAATTCTGGAGATCTGGGGAGAATGGATTGAGCCTTTGCTATTACTCCCAGGTCCACTGTGACCAGCAGTCATAGTACCTGTTAGGATCCCATCTATTAGTCAAATAGATCTTATTGCAAATTATTAGAACTAAATAGGCATACTTGAAACCATATAATTGAGTGAAATTGGGCTAGACGAGCAGCCTGAGAAGCCCCCTCTGATTAATCAGCTGTTTACATCAAGCCCTAGCACCTACATGATTGTCCTGACTATATTGCTCTTATGGCAAACCACCAACACTTTTTATCATTTATGCACTAGAAGACATTGGCTGAGGGTCTTTGTGTCCTGGGCATTGTTAAACTGCATCTAGTGGTGAGGTTCCAATTCTGGAGCTCTGGGGAGTGTAGATTATCACCATTAATCCCAGGTCGACTGACTTGGAATCACACACACATATATATAATATATATATATATATTATATTATATATATATGAAGAAGAGTAAAAAATTCTCCCCACTTTCACTATAACATTATTGTCACACTGTGTTTTGTGCATGCATGCTTATAGCTGGTACTGTTGTGATCATGTGATTGAAGTTTGAGCCTGATTGTGCCATTTTGCCTGCTGTCTTTACAGTATAAACATGGCTGTATCACTAGCAGTATTCACCAAGGAATTGACTCAATTTCTCTGGTCAGAAGAAGTGGCAGGGACTGCAATTAATCAGAGGCTTTTAGAACAATATAGAAATGTGTCTAAGTGGATAGAAAAGTTTAAAACTGACCAGACAAGCTTGATGCACAAAGAGGGAGTTATCATCGATGAGGTAGCTTGTTCTCGGCAGATTAGTCATGGTTCCGCCTATCAAATCATCCACAATGAGCCTGACTTCCATAAAACAAGTGCGCAAATAATTTTTAAATCTCCCTTGTAGATGATAAATTCAACAGAAGTAGAAACAGTGATAGAATGAATTTGATGAAGTCAGTATACTGTTGTTTTTTTTATACATTCAACATCCTGGTCTTTAGAATCTTGTAATTTAAGACTTGATTGTCATAAATAAAAGAATAAGGGTTTGGTCTCTATGATCCTCTAACCTTCTTTTTATATTCATGTTTTAACAAATAAACTTGAAAATCATGTCATTTCCCGCATCTGATGAACAATTCATTTATGGGTAATTAAGAAGCTCTGCTCTAAAGCATAGAAATAATCCAATTTTTTAATAACTCCTTTTTCTATGGATTTAAACACACTTGAACATTTAATTACACAGGTAATTGAGAACAAATTATAAAGAAAAACAAAGATACTCAATAGAAAGAAAAATCAATACCTTTCACCAAAAAAAATACACATGTTCAAAATGTTATTCAATAAAATTACCATCAACCTTGGATCAGGTTGTTCTTATTCCTGATGGGCAGTACATCCTTGATAGCCCCCACTCCCTTAGTATTGTGGGATAACATCTTGATCTCTTTCTGAATGATGCTTCCAGACATAGTAGTCCAGGAGATTCAACTCGACAGTGTGAAGAAGGCATATGTTAGGGGTAGCATGATTGGGAAAATTCTTGGTTCACCCATGGGGTGTAGACCTGAGTTCTGTAGCCACAGAAGCAACTGCATGTCTAAATTAGCTGGTTTCTGTTTAATTTATGTTGGCCCTCATACCTAATCTAGCCAGTTTTGTGGGGTTGCTGGTTGGTCTTACTTGTATGTATTTACCCAACTGTTCTAACACGAGCAGGATGTGACACAAGGTCATTTTTTAAGTGGGTTTGAATTCAGCATTAAATAATTCAACAATGTGTTGACATGCCATAAGACCAACAAACGTTAACCTCTTTCTCTTGGCTATATCCTTCCCAGAAGCTTCCAACTTGTTTCTGGCTTTGAATACAAAGTGCCTGGCCATCTTTGAGCTAATGAGGTTAGCATTTAGTATCACAAATGTGCTTGGCATTTTCATTTCTTGTGTCAAAGTTGCCATGTTAATGGTCTCTATACATCAGAAAGAGAAATGTTGAAATTTGGCACTTGCCATGTAGCATTATAAAGGGTCATCTTCCATTGATGGCCTGCTAATGGTGTGTTCTCAAATAACTAACACCTCTTATATTTACTCACTCTTTGTCTTCTTCCTTTCTCACTTTTAAAATTACAATTTCTCATTTAAATATACGAAGCCAGTCATAGATGCCTGTAATCAATCACAAACTAATAAAGAACTGATTTTATACAGTCACAGGTATATTAGAATTACATGTGAAATTCATTAAACCTTTAACCAATTTGGATCTTGATGAAAATAGTAGAACTGTTTTTGTAGTAGTAGCATAAAGAAAGAATGAATGAATTTACCATGGAATCACAAGACAAAAGGCAAATATTCTTTACAACATTTTCTTCTTTTTTTTCCTTTTTTTTGCTACATAATTTCTTTGGTATTAAATATAGAGAATGTATGTATTGTTTATTGGTAAATGAAATATATATATATATATATATATATATATATATAAGAGAGAGAGAGACTCACACACACATTAGATAGGTATGTGGTGTGTGTGTGTACATATATATGTATGAAGTGATCAAACAATCTGTTTGAGATTGCGATAGCCGACAATTTGGGGGGGGGGAGATTATGTGCTTAATTAAAGTCATACCTAATTTGAGAATTAATTAGTTATAATTAAGTGAATTAGGCATGCATATCGTTTTTAATGTAAGGCGTAAACAAATCGAGAAAAAGTCAATCTCTGTATGTACATTTCAGCCTATTAGGCCTCATCAGCAGAGTTATAGACAGGGCAGTGCCTTGTGCATGATTCGAACCCTACCTGCCAGGCTGACAGGTGGAGATTCTAACCACTACACTTGCTGGCTTTCCCAGTTTTTCTCGTTTATTTTAAACCGATGTGTATATCGCACTTTTTGGCTGACTTATGGCACGACAGTATGAAGTGATCAAACAATCTGTTTGAGATGGCGATAGCCAATACTGATAATATAGTGTGCTGTATTAATAAGAATATAGTGCTCAATATCGTGAATTTATATCATGTATACCCAAGTTAGTCCAGTGTGGACATAAAATCAATGGTGTGGGTCACTGACAGTTTTTCACCTATGCAATTCTCAAACAGTTTGAGAATCACATTTAAGGAACTATCAGAAAGCAAACTCCATTGACTTTATGTCTATGCTACCCTAACTTATATATAAACACAAACATGTGTATGTAAATATGTGTGTATATATATATATATATATATATATATATAGAGAGAGAGAGAGAGAGATATTTGTACACACAAGCACATACATATACATGTGTGTGTGTGTATATATATATATATACATACATACACACAGTGATTATGTTAAGTGTGACACACACACACACACACATATATATATATATAATATATATATATATATATATATACATACATACACACACACAGTGCTTATGTTGAGTCTGACACATGCATATATATATATATATATATATATATATATATATACACAGTGATTATGTTGAGTGTAACACACACACACACACACATATATATATACACACACAGTGATTATGTTTAGTGTGACACACATATATATACTCTGTGTATATGGAGGTACTATATGTGTGTATATATACACGTATACACACATATAGTAGATAGGTATATGGGGTAATATGCATTTATGTCCTTCTTTGCTTGCAAAAATGCCTGTAAATGATTTGGAAGAGGAGAAGATAATTTTGCACAACAATGTAGCTGTTGGTCTTTCAAGTTCAGCCAACTCTGAAATTCTTGCCGGGAATAACTTGAGTGGGGAGGAGTAAAGATGGAGGGGTAAAAAAAGACAAAAAGATTGAAAAGAGAAGATGACAGGTTTAAAAAAAACAAAAACACCACCAAACTCTATTTGGTGAATGTTTTCGTTAAACAGGAATATTAGTCTGTAAGTTTTTCATGAAAACTTGTGAGTTGATTAGTTTTCAAGCTTGATTTCTTTATTTATTATTGGATTTTTTTTGCCAAACTTTTGTGTTAATATTCTTTTTTAATGTTTGTGCTTTAAATGGAAGGGGTGGGTTTAAAAGAGCTTACTGAAGGATGAAGCAAAGAATAGCTGAAAAGATATGGAAGAAGGAAAATAAGAACATCAAGGAGATGGTTGAGAGGTTAGAATTTGGGGGGGTTTGAAAAATGGAGAGAAATAGAATTTAGGGAATAAATGGTTGAAAAAGATAAGGAAAACCAGACAGAGAACAAAGAATTTAAAATGCATTTTGTGTGAATAGAAAAAGAAATAAATAGATTCAATATTTTTAAAAAAGGGTAAAAGATGTTGGTAGGGAAAGAGAGAATCTATGAAGAGAGGGTAAAAGATGTTGGTAGGGAAAGAGAGAATCTATGAAGAGAGGGTAAAAGATGTTGGTAGGGAAGAGAGAATCTGAATCTATGAAGAGAGGGTAAAAGATGTTGGTAGGGAAAGAGAGAATCTATGAAGAGAGGGTAAAAGATGTGGTAGGGAAAGAGAGAATCTATGAAGAGAGGGTAAAAGATGTTGGTAGGGAAAGAGAGAATCTATGAAGAGAGTAAAAGATGTTGGTAGGGAAAAGAGAATCTATGAAGAGAGGGTAAAAGATGTTGGTAGGGAAAGAGAGAATCTATGAAGAGAGGGTAAAAGATGTTGGTAGGGAAAGAGAGAATCTATGAAGAGAGGGTAAAAGATGTTGGTAGGGAAAGAGAGAATCTATGAAGAGAGGGTAAAAGATGTTGGTAGGGAAAGAGAGAATCTATGAAGAGAGGGTAAAAGATGTTGGTAGGGAAATAGAGAATCTATGAAGAGAGGGTAAAAGATGTTGGTAGGGAAAGAGAGAATCTATGAAGAGAGGGTAAAAGATGTTGGTAGGGAAAGAGAGAAACTTATTGACTGTGAACAGAGCTTAAAATATGTTTTGTGTATATACATAGAATATTTATTATTCAACAGTAAAATAAAGGAGAGATAAATGAGAGCAAAGAGGTCCAGTCAGAGGTATTGGTTTGATGTCTTTTTAATAGTATATCAAACTTTGAGGCTTATTTAATGCTTATTTAATTTTCAGGCTTATTTAATGCCAAATTCATCCTTCATTTAATAGTATATCAAACTTTGAGGCTTATTTAATGCTTATTTAATTTTCAGGCTTATTTAATGCCAAATTCATCCTTCATTTAATAGTATATCAAACTTTTAGGCTTATTTAATGCTTATTTAATTTTCAGGCTTATTTAATGCCAAATTCATCCTTCATTTAATAGTATATCAAACTTTTAGGCTTATTTAATGCTTATTTAATTTTCAGGCTTATTTAATGCCAAATTCATCCTTCATTTAATAGTATATCAAACTTTGAGGCTTATTTAATGCTTATTTAATTTTCAGGCTTATTTAATGCTTATTTAATTTTCAGGCTTATTTAATGCCAAATTCATCCTTGTATAAGAACTGTAGTCATACTACTTAAAGGATTCATACTTTTTCCAAGTGTATTAGTCTGAAAGTGAACATAATAGTGATATTGGAGTTTGAACTCACTCACTACGATGTTGCAGTTTTGTACAATAGCCTCATTACCATGGGGATTCCCCCAGTCAGTGAAACTTAGAGAATATTGAATGGACTGAAAAATGAAAATTCAAAACAGTAAAAGAAAGAGCAAGTAACATATTTTATGAATGAAAAAAATAAAAATAAAAAGATTCTAAATAGTTGGATATTGGAAAATAAAGATATTGTTAAATAGAAATCAGATTTGAAAAACAGCAAAGAGAAAAAGATTGAATTTAAGAGAATTAGATTTAAGAACTAAATGTTAAAATATGAAATAAGTGGTGTAGAGCAGTGTTTCCACAACATTTTTTGGAGCATGGCCTCCTTCAACCTAATGCAAGGTTTTTGTGCTGCCCACCCAAAATCTCATTGCCCTCAAGAATATATTAGGAGTTTTTATTTTATTTTAAGACGTGTTGGCAAATATGTAAAGTAAAAAAAAAGTCGTCAGGGTGACCTAAAATCGGTATCAGCCCATCCGCGAGGGAGTCTATCCCCTTTTCACTAGCACTAGACCAAGGAGATTATCTTAGCATCTGAGTTGGAGCGCCACACCTACCATCAGCTCCTTACTTTACCGCACAGATCCATGTGCTACTCATACACTGAGTCGGCGAGGACCGGTATCGAACTAGGAACCTTGTGGTTATTAGCAGAACGCTCTACCGACTGAGCTAATCCGGACATACTGTATCATATTTATATACAAATGTAACAGCTATTATGGCACTAAGTAGGCAAAAAATAATTTTAAAAGACTAATGAAAATTGCGAAAAATCCTTAAAGAAAAAATCAAATTAAAAGAAAGAATAATGTAATGGAAAAGTAGGAAAATAAGTCAGGGTCGAAGCTTGAGATGTTGGGTCTTGATGGGGGTAGGCACCCTAAAGAACTCCCTCCCCTTCCAACATTTACTTAGCTTTGTTGCTATATTATGTCAACATAAATGCAGTAGTTGAATAACTAGTTATAAAGGGTGTGTGTTTTAAATAGCCACACTCTAGCTATAACTCTGATTAGAGCCGAAGAAGAAAGAGATACAGAAAGAGAAGTGCAATGAACTGTAAAAAAGAATTCTAAGGAAAAAAGAGAATGAATGAAAGAGAAAGAAAAGGAGAGAATAATTAGTTGGAAGAAGAAAAATAAGTGAAAAATGAAGAAGAATAAATAGCAAAGGATGATAGTGAATGAACAAGGAGATTTTTCAGCCCTGTGAGCACAGTTACTCAAAGTGGCTCCAGTGCTAAAAAGAAGCTTAGAAAGATGAATACAAAAGTTCTCATCTGCTTCTGTTGCCTCTCACAGCTTAACCCAAATCTTATTCTTCATCCTTATCAGGAACAAAAATAAATAAGTAAATAAGAAATTCTATGGGATTCAAACATTGACTTATTTGTTTATGTGTAAATCAAACACATCACTTCAAAACAAACTTACCTAAGAATAACCATAAAAAAAGCTATAACATTTTTGTTATTAATGTCTACTGTACTATATTTCCAACTTTACCAGTTTGTGTGTAAACCTGAAACTTAATTGCTTTCAACCAGTTTTTATCATTATTATTACTAGCAAATATATGCACCCTCCGGGTGCAAGTATTTAAGTTTTAATATAATAAAATATCATATTAAATTAGAAAGGCTAATGAAACTGAATAAGAATGCAGATAAAAAGATTTGGAACAGAGGGGGTATGATTGAAAAATAGAACAACTTTGAAACTAACTCTTCCATCATTTTCCATTACTCCCATCTTTCATTGGTAAATTTTCCTAATTTAACTATTTAGTTAAAATAGGAAGTAAAGAATAATATTACAGTTATTTCTTCTTGTTAATGGATTTTTTAAAAGATTTATCCCCAAGATTGTTGCTCATATTCAATAAGATAAAGACAAACAATTAGAAATCAATAATACCTAGCATATATTTATTAAAATTAATTTTTTAAAGATCAATATGCAAATTAGCCTTCCCATTCACACTGTAATTTGCTATTTTGTTGTATATATAAATACAATTGCATGTTATTAGTATGTAGATATGGTCAACAGTCTTAATGATGTAAAATAATTTTATTAATAATTGAGGTTTAAATAAAAATAAAATCATGGAGAATGTGATGTAAATAACAAAGGGAATTGTGACTTGAATAGTAATATAGTTTTGGTTACAGACAGACAAACCCACAATCTCCATTATAATAAGATATATTTACTATTATTATTATAAGTATTATATTAATTTTTGTTATATTTATTATTTCACTCTTTGCAAGTTTTTCACACAAGATTTAACTGGTGATTTTCAATGGAGCATGAGTGACAGCAAGTCTCCTCAGGTATCCAGGACTCTTCTAAGTATTCAGTTGAACAATGGTCTTAATTTTTTTTCCTTTAATCTCTAGTTTCTCCAGTCTCTTTTCCAAGAGCTTAAAGACCATTCCAAGTACTCCAACTACAATTGGTATAACCATCATTTTTATTTTGTATTATTTGTATTATTCAGACTATTGTCCTCATCTTTATTGTTATCGTCCAATGTTTCGGCCGATGTACCTTCGGCCTTCTTCAGGTATTTCTTGTTGAACTCGGGAACCTTTTCTGTGAACTCGGAAACCTTCTTGTAATCGAGAGCCTTCACGGAACTCTGAACCCAACCCTTTATTCAATACACGGGGGTATACTGTTCCCATTCCGCAAACCATGACTGGGTACAAGTGTTAAGCTGTGTTAATTATTATTCTATGTTACTGTCGCCCTTGACTAGGATTGAACCTGCAGCCTAGAGATAACTGTCAGAACTCAATGCCTATATCCACTATGCCATGTGTCCAATTGGACACATGATGTAGTAGATATAGACATTAAGTTAATGGACAGTTTTTTCAGCTCTCTGACAAAATCCAAGTATTTGCTTATCTTTTTGCTTTCTTTTATCATCATAATTTCACTTTTTGCAAGTTTTCACACCAGTTTTAACTGGTGGTTTTTCACTGGAGCCTAAGTGACAGCAAGTCTCCACTGGTCTAAAGGACTCTTCTAAGTGTTATAGCCAAGCTTAATAATGCTGTGGTGTGTATGGTCTCAATTCTTCCTCTGATCTCAAATTCCTTTTGTGTCCTTTCCAAGTCCTTGGGGACTTTTCCAAGCAAACTAACTGCAATTGGTATCACCATCACCATCACGATCCATAGCCTTTTCAGCTCTCTGGTAAGATCCAAGTATTTCTCTATCTCTTCACTTTCTTTCACTTTTCCCTTTGTGGCCTGCTGGAACAGCAAAATCCACTAGTTGAGAATTTTTTTCTCTCTTATCATTTTAATCCATGCAAGTTTTTAACACTAATAGTAACTGGTGATTTTTCACTGAAGTCTGAGTGACAGCAAGTCTCCTTCAATTTTCTATGACATAAATTATTTTGACTTGTCTTATTTTGGTTATTCTTATCAAGTTTTTAGCTGGTATGTTTTTGAGCTCTCCTCAGGTGTATACTCCATCTGGTATTTCTTGAGTGTCACCTGGAAAATTTTTTTAATTTTTTCCAATAAAAAAAATATGTTCTAACTTGATTAATTGTTTTTTTTTTCTGTTGAGCAGATGTACCTGCTTGACTCCCTGTGCTTGGTGAAATCTGTAAATGAATACAGTGCAGTCTCTTTTTTCTCAGAAGTCATTTTGAGAAAAATAGGAATAAAATTAACCACTTTTTTATTCTAAATTTCTTAAAAGGAAGTTGGGCATTTCATTCAGTCTTTTTACCTAATCTCTTTCTTTATAATAAACTAGCAGAGCTACCTGTGTTACTTGGGATTTAAAAAGTTAAAAATAAATCTCTTATCTATATTTATGTAGAGATTAATAAAAATTCTTTTTTTATATATATTTGTTTTTGTAGAAGTTATCCCCCAGATAAGATAAAAAACAATATAATACTCTCATTGTTGCAATGGGATTCTAACTACTGTAGAGTTTGTATTTTCCCAGTACCCCACTCGTACCAGGTCAGGCACAAAGGCCCTATTAATGTGGGATCCACCCACAAACCAAAGTTCATGGGATGGCGGTCGAAAAAGGGGGCACCTCAGGCACTGGGCAATAAACCCAGCCCTGCCCCTTTAAATTGAGGGGGCAGGTGTTGCCTGGGGAGATGGCCCCCTGGGATCGACGCTATTATTATAACTCAATCGGTCCAGTGGCCGAAGCTCACTGGACCCCCAACCCGAAGGCTGGGAAACCAAAGTAGAGTTAACAGACAAGAACAACAATGGTTAAATTACAAAAATGCTAATAGTATCATGTACTTGATTGGGGTTAACTTCTACAGTTTTATTATTTTTTATTCTTTATATATTTTTGTTTTTAAGTTAATTTTTATTCTCATTTGTCTTTTATTTGCTTTTTATTGTTTTGTCCTTTAATCATTTTAAATGATTTTAATATATCATTGATTTATACCCTTATTAAATTTTTATTTAACTCATGGAAAATGAGTGGTAAAGTTTTTTTAAACACCCCTGCACTGGACAAAAATAGAGTGCGGATCCTATTGAACTTAGGTCTTTGCTGATCTCCATTAATGTTCTTTTATAAAAAGAGGTTCACTCAGTCGTTGTACAAACAGACATACAGAATTTTTCTTTTAGATATAACAAATATATTTCAAAAGATAAGTCCTATTTAAGTTTTTTGAATATCCTTTTCATAACTGAACCTGTGGAAATTTACATGTATGAACAACTGAGATTATCTATTAACTCTACTCTTCTCTTAATCTTTACCAGTATCTTCTCACATTTTTCCTTATCCCCTTCATTCTCTATTGCATATCAATATTTTTATCTAAATTTTTATACAAATTTGCGTTAATTTTATGTAAAAAAACAATTGTGATGAGTGCAGCACCTTCTCCATGAGTAGAATGTTTGTGAAAGAGTTGTCAACATTCTGTAGACTAGGTGTGTTTGAAAAGTATTGAGACAGAAGCATTAATTTTCTAATTTTAAAACAAATATATATAAGTATTTTCTAAGTTGACTACATGTTTGATAATATAGATATATGCATAGTAATATTAATGTACTATTATACATATGAATGTCATTCAATTACTCAGGTGAATATTGCCAAAAGATAGGAACTGTTTACATTTGCATCTTTTTCAAGTAAATCAATAATGACAGGTCTTTTTAAGTCCCAAAACACTGCCAGCATGACCTTCTTTACTGATTGTTGCACCTAGAACTTTGGGACTTTCAGCAAGGATAAAACTCACCGTTTAGTAGTAATGGATCTGCGAGACTAACTTGCTAAACATTACACTATGATGGGATGCTTAATTTCCCCAACCTGTTCACCACAATGTGACATAAGGTTTGAAACTATGCAGCAACCTGTTAGGGTCCCATCTATCGCGTTAAATAGAAAAATGTATTTATTAAAAAAAATTGAATATCGATTAAGAATGAATTTATTTCAAAACTTTATTGGCATTAAATGACCCACTGAGGTTGATATGCCGTAAAACAAATCAAACCCAAACTATGCAGCATCCAGTAAACATAGAACTTGGTAAATTAAAGGATCTGCAAGACTAGGTTGCTAACCATTACACCAAGATGTGATGCCCTAACTTGCTGAAATAAGTATGCTGAATGCTAAGGGGAGACTATTTTTAAGAAAATTAATGTTTCATTCATTGTTCATACTTTTTGAACACACCTCTTTTATCTTGTTGCCTCTATCTAGATAAGTTGCAGTAGACCATGAAATGCTGACCTTAATTTAAAGCACAATAATGGAGAAAAACAAAACAAAAAAAATTCTTTCCTCTTTCTTTTTATTGTTTGTTTTTAATGGAATAAAAAAAAAAGAAATGAAAAAAAAAACCCTCAAGTTCTTTTCTCATCTCTGAGATTTAGGCACACACTATTTGAGCACTTTTTTGGCTTAAGAAGTTGATGCTTACAAAAAGATTCTGGACATGTGAGAGAAAAACGACTGCTTCTTTTATTTTTTACTATGTACATTTAGCCTTTTTTTTCTTGTTGTTTTTTCCCCTTATCCTCCCTTCAACCATTATCTGCTTTTTTTCTGTGTAATACCTTCTATATGACACTATGTTTTTACTTGACAAGTCTTTCACAGACTTCATGTCTACAGTGACAGTAGTCCCTGTGATTACTGGTATTAGGTGTACATCTTTGAGATGCCATATCTAACTTGATTTCTTCTGACAGATCTTTAGATCTCTCACAATTATTATCATCATTATCAATTTTATTCTTTGACTTTTTCTTCATTTTTTTTCCTAATCATTTTCTGATTCTTTCTTTCACAAAAAAAGTTTATGAAAATTATTGAACCACAGTCATTTTTTTTTTCTTTTTTATGAATTGTTTTCATTTATTTTCTGTCTTTTTTCCTTCATCAAATTTCTTTGTTTTTTCCTATTTTCCTTCATACAACTCTTTTCCATGTCTTTTTTTTTTTCATAAATTTCTTTTAGGTTTTTACTTTGTCATGTTTTTTAGTTTTTTTATTAACATATATTTGCTTTTTCGTTACACAATTCCGTTTTTTCTTTTCCCTTCATCGAATTCCGTTTTTTTTCCTTCATCCAATTCCGTTTTTTCTTTTTCATTCATCCAATTCCGTTTTTTTCTTTTCATTCATCCAGTTCCGTTTTTTTCTTTTTTTCTTCATCCAATTCCGTTTTTTTTTTTTTCTTCATCCAATTCCGTTTTTTCTTTTTTCTTCATCCAATTTCGTTTTTTTCTTTTTCCTTCATCCAATTTCGTTTTTCTTTTCCTTCATCCAATTCCATTTTTTGTATTTCCTTCATCAATTCCGTTTTTTCTATTTCCTTCGTCCAATTTCGTTTTTTTCTTTTTCCTTCGTCCAATTTCGTTTTTTTTCTTTTTCCTTCATCCAATTCCGTTTTTTTTCTTTTTCTTTCATCCAATTTCGTTTTTTTCTTTTTCCTTCATCCAATTTCGTTTTTTTCTTTTTCCTTCATCCAATTTCGTTTTTTTTTCTTTTTCCTTCATCCAATTCCGTTTTTTTCTTTTTCCATCATCCAATTCCGTTTTTTTTTTTTTCCATCATCCAATTCCGTTTTTTTTTTTTTTTTTCATTTTTTTTTTTTTTTTTTTTTTTTTTTTTTTTTCTTCATTTTTTTTTTCCTTGAGCAATTTTTATCTATTTTCATCTAATTCCTTTTCCTCCTACTCTCATTTTTTCAAGTTCTTTTTGATTTTCGGTATCTTCATATTGTCTTTCAGTAATTTTTATTTCATTTTTCAATCATCAAACTTTTGTCTATATTCTTCATTTGCTTATTTCTTGCTTCCATGCATTTCTTTATTCATTTCTTCCTTCTTCACTCCTATTTTTTATATGCTTCTTCAATTAAATTGGACATTTATTATTATTTACAAGCTCCCTTACTTATTTCTTTTTCTTTTATCTCTTCCTTTTCTACACCCATTATTTCTATGCTTCTTGCTTCTTACTCTTTCTTCTTCAATTAAGATTAACATTTATTATTATTCACAAGTCCCTTCACTTATTTCTTTCATTAACCAAGACAATACATTTCATTCTTATACTTCAGAGGAAAGAATGAAGATACTATTTTTATTCTTTTGTTTGTTATTTTACCATTCTTTTTCCTATTGTTATTTTGTCCTGGCTATACTTTGTTCTTCTGCTTGGAAATTGGCTGTCTTTCTTCTGTCCCTAATGACACAAGCTGCAAAACTTCCTTCTAAATCTTATTGTTTTTTCTCCATCTTTTTTACTCTCTTCTTCTCATAATTATTATTATAATGAATAATCACTATCATCACTTGTCTTCATATTCTTCTTTTTTATTTCATAAATATTCTGAACAGCATCAGATGCCAAGAAGATCGGACAGAATAAATAAAACCAAGAAAGAAAAAAAAAAGCATGTAAAAAATATTGGAGGAAAAAAATCTTGTATAATAAATACATATGTATGGAATAACAAAGCAAAGGCAGTTCAGAAACCAGTACAGACATCTCTTCTAAGTGTGATGGACATATTATGTTTTACAATGAATGTGGCGGGGAAACTATGTAACTGGTGTAGTATGTCGGTTCAATGTGGCCAGGTTTTTGAGGTAACTACTGTGTAAAAAAAAACATCTGCATAAAAATAAAATCTTTTTTCAGAAACTGTAACTTTTCTTGATAGTTGGCGATTTCTTGTATCTGCCAAATTGTCATGGTGTACTTTAAGGATGGGGATAGACTTTCGCATGGGACTAGGGGGGGTGCATCATTATGCAAATAGGAATCTGTATCCCTTGGCATCACTCTTTAAAAGGTTTTAATGCAGAGGCTTAATTAAAACTAATTGTGATGCCTGTTAAAGTAATGGAACAAAGTCCGTAAGCTGCTGACTGCTTATAGCGTCTATTGATTATTTCTTAAGAAAATCAGAAGAGAAGAGCAATGACCGTAGCATGTTAAGTGGTCTAGACGGAGGGGAGTATAGAACGGGATCAGTGGGGTCCTGGATGAAATCATAATAGAATAGAACAAATGAAATTTGGTAAATGAGTTGAAAATATGAAATTTGAAATTTATGATGAGTATTGATTGTCAGGACATATTAAGTGACTTCCTAGATTTTATGAAATGTTAAGTTTTGTAGAAGAGAGTAAGAACATAAAAGCTTAATGTGTCTAAGTAAAGAGACCTCCTAAAGCTTGAACTACTAATTAAGAAGTTATTGCCGCATCATGCTGGTAAAAAAATGGATGCTGATACAAGGCGTTAATATGAGGGCGAATCAAAATTTTTGCAATATTTTGGTAAGTGTTAGTTTTCAGCATGTATATCACATGACCGAAGCTGTTCAAGAAGTAGAATGTACTCACTATGGTTGGTAGTATTGTGGAAGTTGGTGCTCTTACAAGTTGGGCATTGTTTCACTCAATCAAAAACATTTATTTGAATGTTGAAGTTGCAGTTAAACACCGTACAGCGACCAAATGGTTCAAGAAATTTTTCTTGAGTTGTAAGAACCCCAAGGAACAGGCAAGATTAGTTAAGCTTAAAATGATAGATTCTGAGGCTGTACTTTAAACCATCAGGTGAGCTTGGCATCTCGTAGAGTAGTGTGGTTCATCACTTTCATAAACTCAGCAAAAGCCTCTGGATGAATTGTGCTTCGTTAGCAAAATATTGCAAAACATTTGACTCTCCTTAGTATTATCTATATAGTTATTTACTAAGCTTAGCTTAGATGTGACACAAGACCAGAAGTATGGAGCACCCAATGAGAATCAAACTCATTAACAATGGTCTGTGAATCTAACTTGCTAACACCATGTATTATCTATATATGACTAAAATTCACAGTATGTAACTATAGCCTTTACTAGTTTACAGTTACATACTGATAGTTTTAGTCATATAGAGCACATTATGGTTAGATTTCTATTAGGGGAATGCACTTAAAATGCTCTACATAGAATAAAGCAATTTACAGTTCAATTTGCAACTGACGGATAATTTTTGTGAGTTTGCAATTCATAATGAATGTCATTTTTTTTAATACTCCAAATTCTCAATATAACAATGATATCTAAAGATAAGTACAAAATGCTAAGTAAAATTTTTCACTCTTTCTTCAATTTGCCTTGTCAGCGGGGCTTATAATATGTCAAATGCATCCCTTGTAGAGAGGTAAGACCCCTCCTCCACAAAATTATTACCATCCTAGGTCTGGAAGAAATGACAATAAAGGGGTACTCCACACTACCCAGATCTACAGAACGGAAGCCTCACCATCAGATGCAGATGTGTCATACCCAGAAATATCATGGGTTGGGGGGTGAGGATTTTACCCTTCTGCAGAGGATATAGTCAGCATATTCTAAATTACATTGACAGGGTGGGTAATGGTCCTTGGACACAAACAAATGAACAAACTTGAGTATAGTAGTAAAGATTTGCCATTAAAAAGAAGTTTTACAACTTGTTATATCTCTTGGGTTTCTAAACAAGCCAAGGATGATGTATAGTTGAAGGGTGTCAGGTTTCAAAGTCATCCTATTGTTTCTCTTCCAATGCTTGAGTATTGTAATCTGGAAGTTTGATAGTCTGATCTCTTGACCTGAGAAGAATGATTTGCATGAAGGAATTGACCATTGTCTTGAGTTAATAAAGCTTTTGTGCACGGGACTGTGAGCAATGTCATTAATGAATACCTGCGATTATTCTCTGGCAAAACATCAAAAGCCGTTATGTGGCAAGTGCAAAAGTGGCAGCAAGAATCTGATCCGGTGTCAAATGACAGAATAAATGATTTGTCCAATGTCTTCCTCATTTTTTTTTTTTTTTTTTATTCACAGGAATTAAAAAAAAAATTTTTTCTATTTTTTATTTTTTGGGGAGAGAGGACGTTGTACAATATTGGCCAGTTATACTGAAGTGTCAGAAAAAAAAATGCCTGCCTTTGTTTCAAAAACTAACAAAAATTTCTTCTTTTATAAAAAAAAAAAAAAAAAAAAAATATTCCATCTTTTGATATTTCCGTCCAAGTAGAAATTTATTGTGACACTATTTCTGTTGCAATAAATTTCTCAAGTTGATTATTTTCAATATCTTTCTGTTTAAAGTTCTTGCAATATGTTTTTCTTTATTCAATTAGCTGCCATGTTGTTGGGTTTTTTTTTTTTTGAGGGGGGTCTGTTATAAATTATCCTCAATGAATTTCAGTTGTGGACAAATTCTTGTGTGTTTCAACACCAACATATTTGGAATGCATTTCGGTCATTTGCTTTGAATCACTATAATAGTTTTTTGGCGGGGCTCTGAAGAAAGTGACCCAAACAAGAGTTCCTTAGATACAACACCTGAAGAAGGCCGGAGAATGTACCAATCAAAATATCATGTGAACAATAGTAATAAAGAGTTTAATTGCTTTTAATTAGCTGTTCTGCAAAATGAATAAATTAACCATGAGACACCAAAATCCTTTTGTATTAATTCACATTGGTTTGGTTCCTTTGTTTCTATTGCTTCTTGTACTGGTCTACAAATTTTAGTCTTGCTTTTTAATATGGCTCCATCTTGTTAAAAAACATTTCCACATTAAACAACAAGCCTCTGAAATTAGTTGACCAGTTCATATGCTGAGGTAGCAATATCGCATCTACAGAAATATCTATATTACAATAGCAATATTTTCTTAGTCTGTCATTTAGTATTAGCAAGAAAAAAATTACTTCAATCTTCTCTCTGTTACTTTGTGTAATTTCTTTTGTCAATTTCTATTTACTTTCATTTACTTTTCTCCTCACTTTTGTTTACATGAATTTTTATGAAGGATTTTAGTTGATTGATGCTTCTGTGTTCTGATCTCTCTTTCTCTCTCATGACTGATGCCACCTACTTAAATCTATTGACAAGCAAAAGTGTTTATATAAGCATAAATAATACTTTGATAAAGGAAAAAAACTACTGTATTTCTCTGTATATAAGACATACTATTTGTCCAGATTTTTCAACCCAAAAATTAGAGCTGTGTATATTATAGATAAAAATCAAATATTATCTTTTTTCTTTTTTTGGTCACATGTGTCAGTATATTTGGGGCATGACTCAAAGGTATATCTAAAGTCCAAACCAACTAATATCTAATAAACTTTTCTATAGGGCTGGGTTAGCTTAATCGGTAGAGTGTTCAGCTAGAAACCACAAGGTTCCCTAGTTCGATACCGGCCCTCGCCAACTCAGGATATGAGTAGCACTGGGATCTGTGCGGTAAAGTAAGGAGCTGATGGTAGGTGTAGTGCCCCACCTCAGACACAAAAATAATCTCCTTGGTCTAGTGCTAGTGAAGGGGATAGACTCCCTCGCTGATTGGCTGATACCGACTTTATGCCACCCAATGACTTATTTTTATACCATAACAGATAAATAACCACTGAAATGCATTTTCATTTTATGATTTGTTTTTTTCTATGGTGAATCAATTTTTGTTGAAAGTTTGTTACATTTTTGTGTGAACATGTCCTTGCCTTTTGTCCTAAGTGTTGTGTAAATTTTATGTTTCTAAAACCTTATATAAATTCTTATTTTTAGTTGATACAGATAAAAAGTTTAAGAAATATCAAATTTAGTTTAAATTTAGCTGTTACAAATTCTAAAACGTCTATGTGTATTATACACCAGAGATTTTTTTCCAAAATTTATTTGCTGAAAGTCAGGGGCATATTATACACAAATGCATGTTATCTTCAAGTGCTGATAATACAGATTCCCTTAACTTTATCTTACATCCATCCCTATTGGCTATCACTCCTGCTAGCTCATTTAGACAGTACCCAATGCCAATGATTGTAAGTTTTTGCTGGTCAGTCAACACTAGTCCATGTCCACAGGAGAACATCACTTATGAGTTCGTTCCTGTTTCTCCAGCAGTGATTACTAATTACAGTATAACTATTAAAAAATTCCCAAAAATGTGTCTTTTAAAGCTACTAGTAGTATTACATAAAACCTAGTATTTGTTCATTTATTAAAACACCTCATTTAGGAGTGGCCCAAACCCATTTAGCAGAAAAGCAGAACTTAATTAAAATAATTCATTGATATTTATGATATGCTAACTGAAAGTTAAATTAACTTAATCTAATTAATTGCTTTAAATTAGGTTTGATCAAGTCTAAGGATTATAATTATTTTTATGCCTTTTTTTCTTATATGAGGTGTGTTCAAAGAGTACTAGAAGACAGAAGCTGTATTTATGAAGACAGACATGAACAATGAATAAAACTTTAAATTTCTTCAAAATAGTCCCCCTGGCATTCAAGAGGGTTTTTTCATTGGTCAAAATACCTCTGAAACTCTTTGTTTGAGAGGATGTGAAACTGCACTGTCATGTTTCTTTTAATGTGATATACATTTTATTGTATATAATATAATATATATATATATATATATATATATATATATATATATATATGTAGATAAGGAGGTGCTCATGGTATATCAGTTATTGTCATAGGAAATGGGCTCTGCTTCCAGAGTTCAAATCATGGATCAGGCTGTTTGCATTTTACATACTGCTAATACCCTTGGGAAACTATTTCTCTGAATGTTTGAGATGAGGCTTGAAGATTAGTATTATCTGCGTTATTCAGACTATTGTCCCCATCTTCATTGTTATTTGTACAACGTTTCGGCCGATATACCCTCCGGCCTTCTTCAGGTATTTCATGTCGAACTCGGGAACCTTCTTTTCGAACTCGGGAACTTTCTTGTTGTATTTGGGAGCCATCACTGAACTTTGAACCTAACCCTTTATTTTTTCCACAAGTATCTTGTTCTCATTCCGCTATACCTGAAGAAGGCTGGAGGGTATATCGGCCGAAGCGTTGTACAAATAACAATGAAGATGGGGACAATAGTCCGAATAACGCAGATAATACTAACTCTTGGGAAACATATGAATCTAACTATTCTCCTCTAAGCTATGGGTAAATAGTAGGGCAGACTAGGCTCTTTATGGCAACCAGTTTAAGAAAAGGAAAAGTCTGAATTCAAACCAGTTATATATAATTGACCTTGTGTCATACACTGCTTGTGTGGTGGGGGGTGGCAAATACATACAAGTAGATATTAAAACATATCACATCCTTTGTAAAAATAAGCATAGGTTTGTACAAAAAATGTCTATATCTCACTAGCAAAACCAGGAATTGAACTGCTGACTTTGAGATTTGCTGTCTTAATGCACTCTTAGTTGAGCTGTTTCAACTTGTGAGCTACATTCTGTCTGTTAGTGTTATTTTAAGGATTTTCTTTTTCTTTTTTTTTTTTTTTTTTTTTTCTTTTTTTTTTTGCTAAATTCATTTTTCTCAGTTTTGTGTCATTTCCTTGTTTTTCTCTTTCTTTAATTGTTTTCTGGTTTGGCAGCTGGGCTGGCTGTGATGGTGCAGGAGTCAAACACCAGTCAGTGTTGGTATTGATGGTGGATGGAAAAGTGGCAGGGGCACATGAGACAGTGGACTTTGAATAAAAGGTTGTTTTTTTATTTCATTTTGGTTTTTTGTCCTTTTTGTTGTTATCTTTATTCTGACAAGAACAGAAAATCTCATTATTATTCTCTGTCTTTCATTATATTTGTCAGTATATGTGTGTGTGAATATGTGTAAGTTTGTGATCTGTATGTGTAGGCATATGTGTAAGTTTGTGAATCTGTATGTGCATATGTGTAAGTTTGTGAATCTGTATGTGTGTATGTGCATATGTGTAAGTTTGTGATCTGTATGTGTATGTATGTGCATGTATGTGTGTAAGTTTCTGAATCTGTAGGTGTATGAGTTTCTGAATCTTTAGGTATGTGTCTATATGTATTCATTTGTATATACGAAATTGTAAATTATTGTATATGTATATCTAAGTTTGGGAATTTTTGTCTATCTCTCTCTCTCTCTCTCTCTCTCTCTCTATCTCTATATATATATATATATATATATATATATATATATAATCACTAAGTCCAAAGGCTGATGTTGAAAGAACGTATTTATTTCATATAACTAATATTTATTTTTAACTAACTCCCTTTCATTGTCAATGCACTTAATTCTGTGATTAATCATATAAATATGTTATACTAGGAAAATTTTCTATAAAAATTGAGTCTATGGTTTTGTATCAAGCTGTAAAATTATTGATGCATCTCTCTCTCTCTCTCTCTCTCTCTCTCTCTCTCTCTATATATATATATATATATATATATATATATATATATAATCCAAAGATCCAGAGAAGAAATCTTTCTTAAGACTTAGAATTTTTTTTTTAAAGTGTCGTAGTGTGCTCTTATTGTCAGTCACAGAGCAAAATTATATCAGTAAAAATATAGCAGACGATTTAGATTTTTAGAATTATAGCCTATTTCAGGAAGCCTAGAGCAAATGTCTAGCCCTTTCAATCATCAGATGCTGAATGATGAATTCTTTATTATTCTGAAGGCATTTTTTTTTTATTGTCCTGTGTTCCTCAGTGTATACCCCTCTGGACGGTAATTAGCCCAGCTTATATTTTGCTGTTGGTCATTTATTAAGAGTCACTGTTAAATCAATCTATTCCAGAATCCAACTATATATATATATATATATATAAGATAGATGAAAATGTCTGGGATCAGCCAAAATGGGAATGGGTTGTTTTAAGAAAGGCTGGTGAAACTTAAGAAATGATCTGTCAAGGGAGTCCAACTCTAAGTTGAATATTTGGAATATTTACTGGCATTGTATATGTAGTGACGGCCATGCAAGTTCTAATACCCTTGGGAAAGGTATGACCCATTCATCCCATTAACTATGGGTTAAATAGTACTATTATCATTATTATCCAAGGGTGGTTTTGGCATTAAATAATCCATAAAGCTTGATAGGCCATTAAACAAAAAAATCAAACCAGTTATATATATGTAGAACATTCTGACACAAGAACTATATATATCTATCTTTATTATTCACTCCAAAAACTTTTGAATTCTATAATCTATATATATATATATAGTTCAAACACAAGGCAAGATGAAGGTATTTGACTTGTCATAGTAGGCTAGATAGGTGGGAAGGAATGTTCCTTTTCATTTTTACCAGATTTCTTGGTCACATTATTGGAAGATATCCTTTTTTTTCTTACTTTCCTTTCCTTTTTTAAATCAAATACCTTGTTTGTTTTTAATTCCATTCTGTTTCATTCTGTCCTGTGGAAGGAGCAGGGTGAGAAAGTCTTGGAGAAAGAATTCTCACCTATTCTGGTTCCACCAAGTTCTTCCTCTTTCTCTCTCCTGCCTGTCTTTCTCTCTCTCTCTCTTTCATACCCTCCACATCCGTCTATGCCTTTCCCATTCTGCCTTTAGACCATCAATCAAGGAAAACAGGCAATGATGACATCCTTGTAGTTTATCTCTTCCCACACATACAAGATCATTTCTTGGCCTGGGTCTTCATCTGCACAGAAAAAGTAGTTTGTCTTCCACATATCAAATACATACGCAGCCGCCTTTTGCACCAGCACTCACATGGTCGATATGTCACTTCACCAAATATTTCCAATATTATTTCCATACTTTCTTTATTTTTGTCTTTTAATCTAAACTTTTTCTCTTTTATCATCTTTACCCAACATGATTTATTTTTTGCTTTCATGTCCCTTTCATCTCTTCTCTTACTTCTCTTTCTTTTTCTTTTTCCTCCAGACATTAATTGCACCTTGATTTTTCACTCTCTCTCTCTTTCTCCTTATCACACGTTTTTCTCTTTTCATTCTGCTTCTTTAGCCATCCTTTTTTATCTTTTTTTTTTAATAAAGTATAAGCGGGTGGGTCAGCAGCTTTGGTTTAATATTACAATAGCAGTACAGGAAGAAACATATGATAAATATTTTTCAACATGATCTCTTTCTTTGTCAATATGCTAAACTCAATACTTCTCAATTAAATATATATTAATCATATAATCTCTTATTTATGTTATTAATAAAGAAGCATTATTATATAAAGGAAAGAGATTATGCTGAAAAATATTTATATTTTTTCCTGTACTGCTTTTCTAATATTATACTAACAAGCAGATCTACTATTTTATACTTTATTAACAGAAGATCTAAAGTATGGGGCAAGGAAAAAAGAAAAAAGTGTGATAAGAGGAGAGAGATGGGGTGGAAAATTAAGTTGCAATTGAAGGGAAGAAAGAGATGAGTTGAAAGGGACATTATACAGTGAAAGATTCAGGTCAAAATTTGCTTAATAATTTCATCAGGTTATGGAATTATATAAGCTCCAATAAGAGGTTTGATCAATATACATTATATATATATAAAGGGCCGGGTTAGTATATATATATATATTATATATATATATATATATATATATATAAAGGGCCGGGTTAGCTCAGTCGGTAGAGCAATGGCTAGAAACCACAAGGTTCCTAGTTCGATACCGGTTCTTGCCAACTCAGCGTATGAGTAGCACATGGATCTGTGCGGTAAAGTAAGGAGCTGATGGTAGGTGTGGTGCTCCACCTCAGATGCTAAAAATAATATCCTTGGTCTAGCGCAAGTGAAAAGGGGATAGACTCCCTCGCTGATTGGCTGATACTTTACTTTATATATATATATATATATATATATATATATATATATATACACACATACCTGCGTATATTCACACAGTCATCAATATTGTATTGGCCAAAACAAAAAAGGTTGTCTGTAATATTTTGATAAACAATGATTTAGTATTGACTGCTCTATTATAGTTTATACAGTTATGCTCTCTCTCTCTCTCTTTATATATATATGTGTGTGTGTGTGTGTTACTGCTCATGAGTATTTGAACAAACAGACACTTTGCTTCATTTGAGAGTTAAAAACAGGAATTTTATAAATGAAATTGTATTGCAATAATTATATCAAGGCATGTATTTAGTCCTGTAATTTTTTCCTAATGTCTTAGTAAGATTAAATTCTTGTAGAAAAAAAAAGTTTAGCTTTTTTTGTCCACAATTAAGGAGATAGAAAAGTCTATTAGGACTATTTTCCAAGCTAGTAAGTTAATTTGCCCAAAATCATTAATGCTCTCTACAGTCATAGGCAATTTAAAAACTATATTGTTCAAATAATTATGACCAGTACATTCTATAGTCCTTGCGGCATTATCCTTAGTAGAACAAATTGTGCTAAGAACAGGATCAAATATTTTGTTTTTATGCAAAGCCATTTAAAAAGAAACAACTGCTTGAGTAGAAACAGATAAACTTTACTTTCACAGGCGTAAAGTACATGATAATTTTCACTTTGGATTTAATTTATCTGGGGAAATACTCAGAGGACTGTTTTCTGCGATTCAATCATGTTATGGTTCAAGCCATGCTCTGAATTCTGGTAATATCTTAAAAATATTAAAAGTAAAAATGCTTTCAACAAAAGAAATTTAGATTAAAACCAACAAAGAAAAACAACTTTAAGCTGGTCAAAAAATATTTTTAAAATAATGAATACCCATTATTCAAGAAATTATAAACAACTAGTACAAAATAAAAAAAAACGTCCTCCGGGCGATGTAAAAATAGATTTTTGAAACATATTGCCTGAGGGGTGGGAGTAAAAAAATTCAATGTCAGAGAGCTTGTACCCCAAGTAAGTAAAATCATCAAATTCATTAAAGGATTAAAAAATAAAACAATTTGAAATGTAAACTTTAAATATGTATTAAAATAAAACAAACTATATATAGATATATAATACCAGTCATGTATTTATTAAAACTTGTTTTAAGAAACAATGAGGACTGTCTAATGTTGCATGTTCAAATTTTCAGTGTATGTTATGACGATTTTGGGTAATGTGACGTAAGCAGTGACGTAATTTTTGTTACAGACAAAAAACGGAAGCGAATCTCCATTATTAATAGATAACAATAGCATTCTCTTTAGAGATCATAGAAGGAAATAAAACCATCTGGGTAAGAAGAAGAAGAAGAAGAAGAAGGATATGTTGGATACTGCTGGAGAAACAAAGATGAGCTCATAAATGATGTTTTCCTATGGGTAGCTACACATGGACATACCAGTGTGGGTCAGTCAGCAAAAGCCTACATTGATTAGCTCCGCTCGGATACTATATGCTGTGCAGAGGACCTACTAGGAGAGATGAACAATAGAGACTGGTGGCAAGGAAGAATCATGGAGATCTGTGCAGTCAGTATGACATGATGATAAAACAATCATCATAGGATAAACATTTTACTTTTTTTTTTTTTTTTTTTTTCAGAAATATTTTTTCAACTTATTTAAAGTTGTTTTTCTCTGTCGGTTTCAATTTAGAGCTCTTTTGTTGAAAGCATCTTTACTTTTAATATTTAAAAATATTACCAGAATTCAGAGCAAGACTTGAACCACAACGTGTTTGAATCTCAGAAAAATGTGTATTTTACTCCTATAAAAGTAAAATCTACCACAGAACCATAAACAATTGGTGTATATAGACTTTTTTTTTACATGGTAACATAAAACTGATATATTTTTCACATTTCATTTTGTATTTCGCTGTTTGAATTAGGCTTGCTTCATCATCTTTTTCGTTTTTTTTTTGTATTTTTTCTATTTCTTTCACTATCACTGGTGATTCTAGCTTTCTTTCTATTTCTCATTATTTTTTCTTATATTGATTTTCATGTCAATTTCTTTCCTTCTTCATTGCTTAGTATGACTCCCATTTTCTTTTCTATAACTTTTTCTTTCTCCCTTATGTCTTTTGCATTGTTTCTTCACTCCTCTTACTTTCACTTTCATTATCTTTTTATCTACCATTTTTCTCTTTTCCTTCACTCACTCTCTTATTGCATTTTAAATCTAATATTCTTTCAGCCATGTTTGTCCTTAATGGGCCAATGTACAATTTATGCCTCGATTTCAATTCTTTATTCTCATCTTGTATCTTTTTTTTCTTTTTTCCTTTACTAATACCAAATCATTCTTCCTTATTTTTCAATTTATCATCTTTTTCCTTCATTTATGTATGGATTCATTTCATTCAATTTTCTTCCTCTTGTTTCTTCTCCATTTTTACCATCTCTATAACGTTGTTTCTTAATCACCTTCACATTATTCTTATAACCACAACCCATTCCAACAATACAGATTTGCAGCTTGTGCATTTGGTGTCCGTCTTTTTTGTCTATAACATCAGATCAGTGAACACAGTGCAGTATCAGTTTTTAATAAAAAGAAATTGTCTTGTAAGGTCAGCAGATATGTCCAAGAAAATAAAATACTCTGGAATATTGAGCTCCAGTCTGACTGGGTCATATATTCTATATATGCTTCCTTTTTTTTAGATAATATATTAGCTTTATCTTTAACCTCAGTATGGCAACCAGTCTAGGAGAAAGAAAACTCTGAATTCAAACCTATTAAACTCCACTTAAAATAGACCTTGTGTCACATCCTGCTTTATGGAGGAGTTGGTAAATGCACTCTCATCAAAGATACTAAATTCATATATGTTGTATTTGGATTATTCGGACTATTGTCCTCATCTTTATCATTATCTGCACAATGTTTCAACCAATTTGCCCTCTGACCTTCGGCTATTTCTTGTTTAATAATCTGGAACCTTCACAGAACTTCAAACCTAATCCTTTATTCAATCCACAGGGGTAGACTGTTCTTACTCCATTAACCATGACTAAGTACAAGTGTTAAGCTGTGTTAATTATTCTTATTGTTGCCCTAGACCAGGATTGAACATGCAGCCTAGAGATAATTGTCACTTAGAACTGTATTAACTCAACCACTATATCCACTATGCTATGTGTTCAATTGGACATATATGTTATCATGCTGTGAATCTGGGTGGATGATAGGATAATAGTGAAGTGAAAAAAAAGTCACTGGTGACATATTCTGTATTCATTTTGTGGTGAGAAGTATGTATAAATTCATTAGGTGAATTAATTTATTCATTAATGGGTTAAGAAAAAATTTAGGATTATTTTTTTCTGTCAAACCTTTCTTTATTTTACTTTACAAAATCTCTTAAAGATATCATTTAGCTAATAAGAATATTTACTTCACTATAAAGATAGTTTCCTGGGGAAATATTTGAGTAATGTCTGAGTAATAGGTTCAGTATGGTGACAATAAGCACCTTACATTTTTACTATAAGAATGCATTGCAAATTATTTTACTATAGGAATACATTGGAATGGGTTTTTGAGTGATAATTGTCAGAGTAGAAGCTTCAGCTAAATTGCAGTTTTCATATTATGATTGACAGTTTTATCTCTATTTCCATGTTGGTTGGAGGAGGTATTCTGGTGTGACTGGTCTTTTATTCCTTCTTTATCTAGGGGAACATATTTTTCTGGTTTTTTTTTTGGGGGGGGGATTCATCCTTCTTGATATTCTCGGCCACCTTAATCTTCCTCTTGATCTTGACATTCCTCTTTGATTTTCTTCTTCTTCTTCTTCTTCTTCTTCTTCTTCTTCTTCTTACCTTGTTGTTGTTCTTCTTCTTCTTACCCTGTTGTTGTTGTTCTCTTCTTTCTGTTCTTCTTCTTATCTTCTTCTTACTTCTTCTGTTGTTGTTGTTCTTCTTCTTTTTTACTTCTTCTTCTTCTTCTTCTTCTTCTTCTTCTTCTTCTTCTTCTTTTTTACCTTCTTCTTCTTCTTCTCTTCTTTTTACCCTCTTCTTCTTCTTTTTTTCTTCTTCTTCTTCTCTTCTTCTTCTTCTCTCTCTTCTCTCTCTTCTTCTTCCTTCCTATTCTTGGTCACTTTATTGGCTTTTTCACTTTCACATTCACATTTTATCTCTAATCATCAGCCCTTCATTTTTCATTTTCTTTTCTTATACTTTTTGCTGTCCCTTTATTTTTTTATTATAATTAATCTTTATTCTTTCTGTTCTCCTTCCTTATATCATTATAATAGTTGTTTTTTTCTTCATTTTTTTCCTTTTTCATCTTTGTTTTCTTCTCCTTTTCTTTCTACAAAACTTTTTCCTTTAGTGTCACCATCATTATTTTTTGGAAATATCTCTGCCTCCTTTTCCAATTATTTTTCTTTTCCAATCCTTGCTTATTGTTTTTTATCCCCCTTTTTTCTGCCTATCAATATTTTCTCTATTCTTACCTCCACAGTTATTATCTTGCTAACTTTCATTTTTTCTTCTCCCTCTCTTTCTTGACTTCTTTGGTTTTATTATATTTTTCATTTTCAATATTCATTCTTTTTGTTTTATTATATATTTTTCTATGAGATCCCAACATCTTTAGCAATAATTCTTTTACCTGCTATCTTTTACAGCCAACACCATATTGTACTGTCACTGGACGGATATTATGTGCATTCATTATCACTTTCATGACACTAGATTTATTGTAGTCGGAAGGGATATGGTGCTATGAGATGGGACAGTGAGGATGGGTTTGCAGCTAAGTCAGGGATAAAGGAGGGTAGAATCCATTGTCTTGTATTTATTTTTTTCTGGGTGGATGGTAAATTTTCTTTTTTGATTTTTCTTATTTTTATCATTCTTTTTTTTTTTTTTTTTGTAACTGTCTATTGTCATTTCATTTTCCCTATCATTTCTGCTTTTTTAAAGTTTTATTTTTGTTTGCTTGCTTGTTTATTTGTTTTTAATGCTTCTATTTTTTTTTTTAAATTGAGGATCAGTAAAAAAAAATCTGGAAAAAAAGAAAGCAAGTTATCCAATTGATAGCATAAAATCATGGATATTCCTTTCCTTTGTTTTTATGCTTTATTCTTTTAACTGTTTGGTCCTTCTCTTCCCTATTTCTTTTTTCTTACTCTTTTTTTCCCTAGAATTTCTTTAATACTTTAATTCCTTCTTGATTTCTTCTTCTATGATTTTATCAGTGTATCTCTTGACTATTTAAAAAAGATCTTTTTATTCTTTTTTACTTAGATGATTACTTGTATCATCTCTCCAGTTTTTCTATTTATCTTGCATAAATGCATTTTGTCTTAGGGATTTCTTTTTATTTCTGTTTTTCAACTTAGTATATTTCATTTTTTACCTTTTATTCCCCCTTTTCTTTTCTTCTCTCTTTCTTTTCTTCCTGTCGCTTCCTTTTTCTTTTCTTCCTCTCTTCTCTCTTCCTTTCTTCCTGTCTATCTCTCTTTCCTTTCTTCCTGTTCCTGTCTTCTCTTTTTCTTTCTTCCTGTCTGTCTCTTTTTCTTTTCTTCCTCTCTTCTCTTTTCTTTCTTCCTCTCTCTCTCTTATTCTTTTCTTCCTGTCTCTCTCTTTTTAGCTTTCTTCTCTATCTCTCTCTTTTTACTTTCTTCTATCTCTCTCTTTTACTTTCTTCCGGTCTTCTCTTTTTACTTTCTTTTTACTTCTTCTCTCTCTCTCTCTCTCTCTTCCTTATTCTTCTCTCTCTCTCTCTCTCTCCTTTCTCCTTCTCTCTCTCTCTCTCTCTTTTTTTCCGTCCTCTCTCTCTCTCTCTTTTCTTCCGGGCTCTCTCTCTCTCTCCCTCCTTTCTTCCGGCTCTCTCTCTCTCTCTCTCTCCCCCTCCTTTCTTCCGGGCTCTCTCTCTCTTTCCCTCCTTTCTTCCGGCTCTTCTCTCTCTCTTTCCTTTCTTTCTTCTCTCTCTCTCTTCTTTCTTCCTTCTCTCTCTTCTCTCTTTCCATTCTTCCTGTCTCTTCTCTCTCTTTCCATTCTTCCTGTCTCTCTCTCTCTCTTTCCATTCTTCCTGTCTCTCTCTCTCTCTCTCCATTCTTCCTGTCTCCTCTCTCTCTTTCCATTCTTCCTGTCTTCTCTCTCTCTCTTTCCTCCTGTCTCTCTTTTTCCTTTCTTCCTGTCTCAATCGTTCCTTTCCTCCCCCTCTCCATAGTTTTCATTTTCTCTCCTCTATAGTTCTCCTTTCTTCCTCTCCCTCTCTTTTCCCCTCTCTTTTCCCCTCTCTCTACTTTGTCTCTCTTTTTTCCTTTTCCTTTCCTTTTCTTCCTCTTTCCCTTTTTCCCTTCTTTTTCCTTTCTTCCTCTATCTTAATTTATATCTTTCTCTCTATCCCCATCTCTTTTCTCTCTTGTGTATTTTTTCTTTTCCCAAATCCCTTAACATAGTTTTAGAAAGCATCATATCTGGTTTAACCTCCTGGCAATAATATAACATCAGAAATCCATTCCACATAAAAGTTGTCTCAAGATCTTTTAACATAATCTCCTTTGTTAGTATATTTAATTTAAGGCTTCTCCATTAATCACACTGCCCAGTCCGCAGGTCTTAAAATCTACTGACTGTATCCCTTGAAGATGGATAAGACTCCCATCAAAGGAGTATCCTGGGTATTATGCTAAACTACATCCAGTGGTTAAGATTCAGTTCTGTAGCTCTAGGGGTGGGGTGTATTATCCCTTCATTACCATTACTCCCAGTTTTACTCTCATTCAAAGTGGTAGTAGCTGTAGGGTCCCATCTTTTGGTCAAATAGATCTGTTTGAAAATTATGAGTACTAGCAAAATAAAAAACGCCCTCTGGGCGACATAAAATAAATATTGCTTGAGGGGATGGGAGTTGAAAATTTAATATCAGAGAGTTTGTATCATAAGTAAAGTAAAATCATCAAAAATTTATTAAAGGAGTAAAAAAAATAAAATAAATTTATTAAAGGAGTAAAAAATAAAAAAATTGAAATGGAAACTTAGTTCTGATAACTTTAAATATATATTAAAATAAAACAAACTATATATAGATAGATAATACCAGGTATGTATTTATTAAAACTTGTTTAAAAAATCAATGAGGACTGTCTAACATTGCATGCTCAAATTTTGAGTGTATTTTATTCTATGTTATGACAATTTTAGGTAATGTGACGTAAGCAGTGACATAGTTTTTGTTACAAACAAAAACAGGAAGCGAATCTCCATTATTAATAGATTAGATAAGGAATACTTGATATCATATAACTGTGCAAACAAATGATTATAAACAAATAAAAAAAAGTGTTTTAAACTTTATACACTTTTTAAGAAAGTGATTTTTACTTTTTCTTGTTCATTATCAGAAATTGCTGTTTTCCAATAGCTTATGTTCGAAATGAATAGGGGGAAAAACAATTTGTGAGATGAAAAAAAGAGAGGAAGAAAGGAAAAGTTTTTCAAACTTTTTTGTGACCTGGGTAAGAACGATGAACTTTGCTATTCCAAGAATTGAACATGAACCCACTGACCACTCAAGCAATTGTTACTTCTGCATGATGGACCCTTCCAAACGTCAGGCTGGTAAAAATACATTTGCTATCCTGTATCTGGACCTTCCATTATACATCACCTCAGTGCTACACTGCCCTGAACTCTCTGTATCTACTCTGGTAGCGCGAGAGAAAGAGAGAGAGAGCAACCATTCTCAAATGATGCAGCCATTCAAAAGAGGAGAGAAATGTTGAAGATCTAGATTTCAATTTCAGAGGTGAAACTGGTGAGAGAAATCCATACTATCTCAACCAAAGAGAACTCAATGACTTGATCGGAGATTTTTGGTCTGACAAAGTTGTATACTGAGCTTCTGACATCTAGACTAAAGGAGTGGAATTTCTTAGATTAAAGTGTGTAACTCACAAGTCAGAGGAATTGTAGCAAATCTAAAGCAAAAAAAAACAAAAAAAAACAACTGACTTAACATTTTTGTTCCTCTCTGTATAACTTTGGTATTTTGATTCCTGTTTATTCAAACCTTAGGTGAAGGAAAATGTCCCAAATTTGCTAATTCTTTTTTTTTTTTTTGGGGGGGGGACGGGGGGGGGGGTGATATATAATAATTATTATTAATTTCCAAATTTCATTATCCAGAACACAAAAACAAAGTAGTTTGTAGCAATAATGGCCATTTCTATACTTTACAACATAAGCAATTAAGAAATAACACACTCTACCCAGAAACAAAATATGTCTTAGATAGTGTTATCCCAGGCCAAAGTTTGAAGGGAATAATGGCTATTTTCTATACTTTTACAAAATAAGGCAATTAAGAAATAACACACTCTACCAAAACAAAATATGTCTTAGATAGTATTATCCCCGGCACAAGACCAAAGTTTGAAGGAATAATGGCCATTTTCTATACTTTACAACATAAGCAATTAATAAATAACACACTCTACCCAGAAACAAAATGTCTTAGATAGTGTTTTCCCCGGCACAAGACCAAAGTTTGAAGGGAATAATGGCTATTTTCTATACTTTTACAACATAAGCAATTAGGAAATGACTCAGACTAAGCAAGGACAAAATTAGTTGTACATAGATTAATTTTTAAACTTCAATATTCTAATATTATTATTAACGTATAGGTCAATGCCATTGTTTTATTTGTTTTTTTCCTTCCAATAGCATAATCTTCATGAGCATAATGCATCCGGCTATATGTTAAATAATGAATTGGCAGAATCTATTGACAGGTATTGTAGAAGAGTTTAAAAGATTTGCAAAGAAAAACCATTGGGCCATCCAGTTTGATTGATGAGTGATGACCCTGAGGTCATTATAGGACATTTTAGTCCAATGAGGACTAAAGACTCATTTGATCTGATGACAATAGGAACATTGGAAGACAGATTAAAACTTTAGTTAGTTAGAAAGTATTACCAGATGAAAGTGTTAGAAAATTCTATCTATGCTCTGATCTCTGAGTCACTGTTTAGTTGTGAATGAGTGATATGGAGTGAAAGTAATCAAATAATAAATTAATTATGTGCACATATAAAAATGTATCTGAATTGTTCTCGATCCCAAGGCAAAACTTTGAACAGTTGGGGTTATGACAACAGATGATTAAATGCTGACAGAGAGACACGTGGATGACAAAACAAGAAAAAGTGATGGCAATGGTCTGAGTAAGGGCATTGCAAAATATGGATTTAGTGATCCTATCTCATACATGAATGCCAAGCATGAAATATTTTTTCTTCAGGCAATGTCAAGATTTTAAAAATAAGCCCCAAAAATAAAAACTGTTCAATCTTTTTGTCTGAATTTCTAATTTACAACTGTTATCAGATTAGTGTCCCCTTTTTGGTTGTTATAATCTCAACAGTTTTTCCATTGTACCTTCTGGCCTTTTTTGTTAGTTTGACCTGGCAGGTAACTTTCTGAGGATTTAAAACCAAACCCTTTATTCAATCCACATGTATAGATTTCTCATACTACTAATTCTTCCTACTAAATAGTGAATTGGATCCTTGCTGAAAGCTCCATACTTGGGACTTTGTCTCACATCCTATCTGTGCTAAAAAGATTGAGGAAATAAAGTAAAGTAAAGTCATCGGGGCGGCCTAATGTCGGTATTAGCCAATCAGCGAGGGAGTCATCCCCTTTTCACTAGCGCTAGACCAAGGAGATTGTTTTTGCATCTGAGTTGGAGCGCCACACCTACCATCAGCTCCTTACTTTACCGCACAGATCCCTGTGCTACTCATAACGCTGAGTTGGCGAGGACCGGAATCGAACTAGGAACCTTGTGGTTTCTAGCCAAACGCTCTAATTCTTCCTAATTAATTCACACTTGAAATTTCCCATTTCTCTTTGGCTGAACCAGAGTATATGACTTTTCATGCATAATTACCTGACTAAGGATTGAACTCATGATGTTCAGGTAACTGGATACACTTTAATCAATGTTTTTAAACGCTGGTTCTATAAGACTATTTCTGTTTTAAATTATGACTCCAGCGTTAAGGAATTTGGCATAAAAATCTTCTGTTCGCATTTTTTAAAAAGAAAAAAAGAAAAGCAAACTAACACATCTTACAAAGTGAAATCACTGTATTTTCTAAATATATTTCTTCTAAATTTCTGGGACCTTTCCCATCTTCAGTTTCTGTTGAAATTGGAATGGTTAAAACCCTAAAAATATCTTTCTTGATTTTCTGAAAGCCTAGAAGCCATTTTTGGGGGGAATGATTTCTCCTACTGTTCAGTGGGTCTCACTTGACATCACCAGATTTCTAATAACACTTCTGTCTCCATTACTTCTCTACTGTCTCCAGTACTTCCCTCACTCTATCTCTCTCTCTCTCCCCTACACACATACACACAATGCCACTATTATTCGTATAAAGATACTAATTATAGTATGATTATCATTAATGGATGCTTGCTTCGTTATTTCTGATAATAGTCTTGAGGAGATTCATTTAATAAATGCCAGACTTCATTTTTACTTGTAATGTTAATTTCTCTTGGTTTATTTTTATTTTATTTTTGTTATTTTGGGAGACATTTAACTGAAATAAAACCACATGTGGTTTTCTTTGCTTTTGCATAAAAATATTGTTTAGTTTTTAAAATTTATTCTTATTTCTAAGATTCTTCTTTTTTTTTTTTTCTTTTTTTTTTTTGTATTCTCATTTTAGAAAATTGATTTTCAGAAAGAAGTAAAAAAGACAAAAAAGAGTTCTGTTCATTGTTTTATTAATAATTCTGGATATTGTTGTTTAGTTCTTGTGAATATTAATGACAGCACCGTCGGCCATTTAATAATGCTTGCATCTTTTTTAGCCCAATGATTTGTCAATGAGATAGCTCTCCGGCTCAGCCCTGACTGAAGAGCCATGGGGCCTATGGCTCAACATAAAATGTCATGAATGAGCTGAAATGAATGAAAATAGGTTTGTTTGCAAGAATAATCTAGTGCCCAATGATCAGAGGTGTAAGCTCGAGGCTATAAAACAGTTTAATCTCAGGTGATACATAAGTGACACAGACTGTATTAAATTTTGAAACTGTAACACGGTGACTGTAGCTTTTCCAGGGCAAATGCACTAGACAGGAAATTATAAGTTAACAGTTCCATTGCCAGTGCTTCCTAAACAAAAACTCTACTAACTTCACAACTATGAAATATTTTATAGACCATCTATAATGTAAAGTCAGCAGGGTGGCCTATTTGTCAGTACCAGCCCGACTGCAAGGGAGTCTATCCCCTTTTAACCAGCATTAAACGAGGAAGATAGCTTTTGCATCTGAAGTGGAGCATCTCACCTACCATCAGCTCCCTAGTTTACCTCACAGATCCAAGCTGTGCTACTCATGTGCTGAGTTGTGGCAAGGATTGGTATCAAACCTGGAAGCTTGTGGTTCTTTAGACAGACGCTCTACCAAACGAAGCTAAACTAGCCATCACCAAAATAATTTTGATATTTATGACTGAATTAAGTGCATTGACAATGAAGATGAGGAAAAAACAATTTTTGTGTTAAATAAGTCATTGTTGTTTAATAACCTGTATAGGGCTCATTGAAAATTCCTACATACATACACACATACTTGATATATATATATATATATATATATATATATATATTATATATTGATTTGTGTGTATATATGTGTACATAAAAAACACACACACACACACACACACACATATATATATATATATATATATATATATATATATTTGTTATTAGTGCAATAATGGTTTTTATTTTTTATCAAATACAGAGTAAATAAATGATTTAAATGAAAAACTATTTTGAGTGCAGCTTAAAAATACTCTCTTGCTTTGCCAAAATCTAAAATGTAATTTTGTTCATTTTTAGAAAACGTTCAGCTTAGCAATATGACTAATATTAACTAAGCCTAATTCATTAAGGTAGGAGACCCAGTGAGAGAGAGGAAAGTAGTTACAGAATAATGTACTTCACCATTCTACTAAGTGGGGAGGGCCTTTCTGCTAGATTTGAAAATCCTCTTTGAATACCGGCTTATAGCACTGGTAAGAAAAACAGTACAATCTCACCAACCAAGAAGATAATTATTAATATGACTATGACAGCTACCACTAGTATTAGTAGTAGTAGTACTACAAGAGTGTCCATAAAAAATATTCCAAGAATTAAAGTGTTGCTCACTGACACTTTGTGTACTAAGTTTCAGAGCATAGAAGCTGTGCACTCTGCCATGGTTCAAAATGTCCAAACTCAGCTGTCTCTCTAGGATCAGAGTGTAGTATGTATGCACTTTGTCTTGGATCAAATGTCACTCTATAGTACTTCTGCCTAGGATCAGTTTATGATATCTGGACTCTCTGTAGAAAGTATTAAACGCACAAACTATGTGTGTGTGTGTGTGTGTGTGTGTGTGTGTATATATATATATATATAATTATCTTATTGGATCCTTTCCATCCACTAAGGATGATGGCGTAGTGTCCAAAAAATGATTTGCATCTGCGCAAGTGACTCTGTAGGCCAATTCTTGAGTGACAGTCTTTGGTGCACTAAATGCACACAAACTGTAATGCTTTATAGGGCTGCTGGCTTTTCTCTCTCTTTCTGGTTCTCTTTGCTGTCAAGGCCACTCTCCTTATATATAATGTGTATGGGATATCATTTGGTGTCACACCAACTGATACCATTCTCATTTGGATGACCACTACCATTACACAATGATACTTCAATGGCCCATGCCAATTTCATTTAAAACAAGTAAATAAAAATGTCAGTTCACACTATTCTTTAAATGGCTTGAAACATGGAAAATTTAATTTGCCTTAATTCCATATATATATATATATATATATTTATGTCTTTTTTATGTTGAAGTTGGGCGTTATTATGAAGCATTTAAAAATAAATGAATGAACTCGATGTTATGGAGTACTGGATTCACTTATTTTTTATTATTTGTTATCATAAATTTTCGGGATCGTTAGATTCCCTTCTTCAAATGAACGTCGCTCCTGTTCAACGGATCCTTTGTATTTGTTGTTATTGACAGTAAGATATTTGTAATAACGGAGTATTCCGATATCGGCGTTTAGTCCCCTCACGTGAGTTCATAATTTTAAAATCCATTTGGTTTCTGCTTGTTTTCGAGATTGCGTTGTTGGAAATGTGTGGTCTATTAAAATACATTTGAGGTGTGTAAGGTTGTGTGGTAGGGTGTTAAAGTGAAGTGCTATCGTGCTATGAGTTTTATTGTGGATTTGTGGTTATTTAATCTTAGTCTAAAAGATGTAGATGTTTCTCCCACATATCTGCTATCTATGCATTGTGTGCAATATATGTAATATACGATATTAGGGCTATCGCATGTTAGGTGTGGCGGATGGATTGTTATGTTCGTGTAGGGTATTCTTATTTCGGTTTCAGTGTGTGTGTATATATATATATATATATATATATATATATATATATAGTGCTCAATATCATTGATAGAGCATATGTTAGGGTAGACAAAAAGTCAATAGTACTTGGTAACTGTCAGTTTATTGCCTAACTTAGATAGTAAATGTGGCTGCATTATTGGAGAGATGGTTCATAAGTAAATATAAATACAATACCAGTTTTTTTTTTTATTTGTCTTTTTTTAATTTTTTTTTTTATTAAATGCAACAAATGAAAAGCAATGATAAACTCTTCTTTGAATTTTTTTAAGTGTAAAAAGAAATTTCAAAGACAAGCCTCAATTATGTGCAGTTATCCAATTTTCCAAAATGATCTTTGTGGCAAATTTTATCAAATTAGTCCACATCTGTTTTGTAAGCCAATGTGGCAACTAAATGCCTAAACATTCTGGCTATTTATAGTTTTTTTGTTTTTTTTTTCAATATTTGTAGGTGTGTATCTTCATGGACAGATATTCATTTTCTCACCATTTATGTACATATATGTGTAAATATAAAAAGATTTTGTGTAGTGGGATATTATATATATATATTTAGATTATTAAATTGTTTTCCTCATCTTTGTTGTTTTATACATTTTTGGATGATGTGTTCTCTGGCTTCTTCAGGAATTTCCTGTCAAACTTGGAGCCTTCATAGGTCTTTGAACCAAACCCTTTATTTAATCCATTGTTCTCATTACATTAACCATGACTGAGTACAAATGATAAGCTATGTTGAGTATTCTGTTATTTTTGCCCGTAGTCAGGATTGAACCTGCACCTACAGATGATTGTCACTTAGAATTGTATTAAATCAACGCTTATATCCATTGTGCTATGTATCCTAATGAACAATCCAGTGAATTTTGGAACCTACAAGTGTAATGTTATTTTTATTTTATACTTATGTATATTGCGATTTAATTTTTTTTTAATGATAATCTAATCTCGCCTTTTTAATGTTGTATTCATCTCTTTACATGGTCTACTTAAGAGGTAACTATGGCCTTAACATATACACTGATCTTTGAGATGTTTATTCTCCAATGTTCTTCCCTATCTATCATCTTAACTCAATATGAAAAAAAGTACAAAATTCAGTTCTTTCTTGATAGAGGTTCATGACTTTGCTTCCTAATATTGCCCTGATGATGGTTGATATATATGAAGAAAATTAAATTACTGAATGTAAAGTCGTCGGGGCAGCCTAATGTCAGTATGAGCCATACATTGAGGAGTCTATCCCCTTTTCACTAGTGCTAGACCAAGGAGCGTCTGAGGTGGAGCGCCACACCTACCATCAGCTCCTTACTTTACCGCACAGATCCCTGTGCTACTCATACGCTGAGTTGGCGAGGGCCGGTATCGAACTAGGAACCTTGTTGTTTCTAGCCAAATGCTCTACCAACTGAGCTAACCGGCCCTTAGAATTACTGAATGTAGGCAGAACTATTTATTCATAAATGTGAATACATCTTCTGAAGATTTGCTTTTTCATATTTTTACATGCCTTCTGATACCCTCATATATATATATAGATAAGTATATGTGTGGGTGAGGGTTCTTGGAATGACACAGGGCCATAAAATATACTAATATACAATGAAATAATCAGTTTCTCTTTGATTCAGTCTAATTTACTATATATAATGGGAAAAAGTTTATCTTTCCATTATAGACAGAAAAACAGCATTTAGACATTTAACATTAAAAAATCCTTCCTTGTGAGGTAACGGTCAAATCTCCTCAACAGAGACTCTCTAAAAAGAATAAAGCCATGTTACTGCAAGTTATAACTCATCATATAGAATTTAGATTTATACACTTTAAAAAAATTACCAAATCTATTAATAATGGGGATTCGCTTCCGGTTTTGTCTGTAACAAAAACGTCAATGATTACGTCACACTACCTAAAACGTCATAACGTAGAATAAATACACACAGAATTTTGAGCATGCAATGTTAAACAGTCCTCATTGGGTTTTTTAAACAAGTTTTTTAATAAATACATACCTGGTATTATCTATCTATCTATCTATATATAGTTGTTTTATTCTAATATATATCAAAGGTATCAGAAGTAAGTTTCCTTTCAATTTTTTCATATTTTTTTACTCCTTTAATAAATTTATTTATCTTTTACTCATTTAATAAATTTGATGATTTCACTTTAATTATGATACAAACTCTCTGATATTAAATTTTCAACTCCCATCCCCTCAGGCAATATTATTTTTACGTCGCCCAGGGGGCGTTTTTTTATTTGCTAGTTATTTTAATTGAACATTACTAATTAGGTTTATAGATTAAAAAAAAGTAAAATTGGCCTAAAAGTCAGTATCACTAGTCAGCAAGGGAGTCCTTCCTCTTTTTTACTAGCAATAAACCAAGGATATTTTTTTTTTTAGCCTCTGAGGTGGAGCACCACACCTGCCATCAGCTCTTCACTTTACTGCACAGATCCTTGTGCTACTCATACAGTAAGTTAGCGAGGCTAGTAATGAACCAGGAACCTTGAGGTTCTCAGTCGGATACTCTACCGACTGAGCTAAAGTGACACTCTATTCCTCATTGCTGAGTCAGGATTAACTATCTTGAGCATTTCTACAACAAAACTGCATTAAATTTTCCACTAAACAATATTAACTAAAAAGATAATATACAAATAAAATTGGTAAATTAGATAGAATTATTTTATTGTAACAATTACCCCCATTTGTAAAATTACATTTTTAATTAACAATAAAAATTGTAAAATAGATATTAGTAGAAAGGATTTTTATTATTTGTCTATTTAAAAAATAATTTATCTGCGGGTTAAATCTTGGAGTCTTACTCAGTATAAAGTAGTATTTTAGTTTATATATATATATATATATATATATACACATACACGGTTGTCTGAAAGTTTTGTCACCCCTACATTTGTTTTAACTTTCATTATTTTTTTTTTAATAGTACAAAATATAAGTTAAGTGCATAATTTTAACTCTAAAAAAAGAAAATCTTAAAGAATTAAATTATTTCTATAATTACAAGTTTTATTATTGACATTTCAAATATTTACCATGAAAAAATAAGTATCGGCAAAATAAGTATCGACCATGTTAATAAATAAATGAATGGTACAGCAAATAGAAATAATTATTTATCATATGCTCAATGAAGTAAAAAAAAGGTTAAAAGAAAAAAATATATATTTAACAAAAAGGGTGACAAATAATAATGGATATAACCTCCTTCTGACTTCCAAAACTATATATATATATATATATATATATATATATATAATATTTATACCCTTGAGAAAGGTATAATCCAAATTCTCCCTCCAGCTATGGGTTAAATAGTAGGCAGACTGGGTCTCTCAGCCTTGCGTAGTAACCAGTCTAGGAGAGATAACTCTGAATTAAAAAATTCCTCGAGGTCGGTCGTTGATTGGGGTTTGTGGCAAACCCTTGATGCACCAATTCTTTCTACGACTGTGCCAAAAGTGTGGGATGGTCCCTTCCAACAAGCCTTCACCACATATAAACAAATCCCTGTGTGGGATTCATTGTGTGTTATAACTCTCATACATTCAAAAATCGACGGAGAGTCCATTATTTATATTATATATATTATATATTATATATATATATTAATAATTTAGTAATTGTTTATTATGATGATTTAAACTCATAACTAATTCATGCTTATGCAATCTTCAGATGATCAAATGGTTGAGATTTTTAAAAAAATATATATATATGTATGTATGTATCTATGTAAAATGGAAAAAGTAAGTTAATCCGCAGTATGTTGAAAAAAGAAATAAAGGAAAGAAAGTATAGATGATAAAATAGATATTTAAATACTTTCTATCTATATATTAATATATATATATATATATATATATATATATATATACTTTCTTTCCTATTACTTTCTTTCTCTTTTCTATACTATTATATTATATTATATATTATATATATATATTATGGTTCTAAGCGCATTAAAGGGTTATTATACATTATTCATATATCTCATTTAAGCATTACAGAATCCTTACTGTGTCTATCACTTAAGAATTTTTATTGAATTACCTACTCTGTACTCAGTGTACTGAATTTTTAAGTTCACTGTACTCATTTATTATTTAAGTACACTGTAACCTTTCAATTAGATTCCTTCTTTACAGTCTTCATCAGGTGAGATTTATATCAATTTTGAGAGCAGTTCCTGGCTGATTAAAGATTTTGGTATCTGCTCCTTTGTTGCATATCCACTCTTTAGCTCATTTCTTGTCTGCATGCTGTAGTATCTGTGGTGATAGGAACCTACTAGACTAGAAGTACTTTTCTCTCCACCAGCGTATGTGCACCCTTCTACTCACCGGTCAGGAGAAGTGGCGAATGAGGTACTAATGGACATCACAAATGCAATCATTTTACCAAGCAATTTGATGAGGTTGCCCCTTTAGGCCATCTTATTTAATCAGCACAGAAGAGGAACAAAGTGGAGGTGTTGCAAAGAGAAATATGATTTTCTCTACCTTTCCGTTGGGTCAGCCCAGTGGAAAGGAATCAATATTTGAACAAGAGATTCTGAAATTAAAAAAATTTGATTTAAATATAAGTATTGAATGTATGTGTGCTTGATTATAGCTCACATACATTTGTCGCCCGTGTTTATATATTTATTTGCATATATACTATATATATTATATATATTACATATAAAACACACACGTTTGTATGTGTGTGATGTAATATAATATAATATTATATATATATATATTTTATATCCCAATTGTTGGTAGGCACTATTATACTTGAAAAAAGCGGTAGTAATCCAATGTAGTGTTATTAGAGATGTGCTCAATATCTGTTGATAGTGTAAATAGATAAATAATGAATGAATAAAAGGTTTAGCTTTCTTTAAAATTTACTCTTTATCATTGTTCCGATGATAAAATACAAAAAAAAGCTAACCTTTATTTATTCATTATTTATATATATTATATATATATTATATTATATATAAAATACATACATACACCACATTCATGTGTCATTATATATATATATATATATAAATTATAAATACATACACACATTCATGTGTATATATATATATTATATATTATATATATATATATAAAAATACATACACACATTCATGTATATATATATATATATATATATATATACCCAAAGCCTGGTAGAGCTTTCTAGTGGGACTTTAATGAAACTTTTCACCACGTAGCCAAAAAGGCATTACTCATCTGTTTTTTACAAACTTGAGTTTCTCTGGTGATTGTAACATACATCTCTGGATGGATGTAATATTAGTTAAATGTTTGCCTCTTACTGACAGCTACCGACGCGCCGAGAGGTAAAAGTCATTGGACTGATGAAAATTCAGTCAGGTATCACTCCAGCTAAAAGTAGCTTGTTTTACGTCTAGCCACCACTGATGAGACATAAACGTCAAAACACGGTATCTGTGGATGACTATATATATTATTATATATATATACAGAGAGAGAGAGAAGAGAGAATTATCCGGATGATCCTTGGGCGAACTTGGGGTAGTTAACATCTGTCACTGATTTGGTTCTCAAAACCGCCCTACAAGTTAGAAAAGTATTGTTAATTTTCAACAATTCAGTTTTTTATTTTTCAGTTATATTTCTAACCGCATTATCAGATATTATTTATCCAAATGACATACATATATAAATGTGTGTGAACATTTGGCCTGCTATTGTGGCAGATTTGAGTATGGATTCTACTATTCTAGAAACACATAATTATTATTGTTATTTTCTTCACCGACAACAATATTGATAAAAAAAATTGTTAACTTTTGGTGATTACTGCTGAAAATTTCACACCAAAGTGAATTAGAACTTCAATATTGTTTTCATTGAATATGACGACAGGATTCATTTATTGAGTTTTCCTGTCAGGAGAGTTAAAATGCTGAAAATATAGATCAAGGGCCATAAAACTATTCCAAATATTTTTTTTATGGAGCCCTTTCAATCTTATATTGGAACTATTTTGCTTACCAACAAGAAAAACTTAATAAAAAATGGAATGAATAACCCTTTCCTACCCTATACAATAAAATAGTCACTAAAATTGAATTCACCTCAGTATATATATATTAATATATATATTAATATAGAAAATTCAATATTTTATAAAAAAGAAGGTCTGCAAAATGTATTATGTTTTAGAAAAATTTTTTATTCTTTTTATTATTGATCAAAGCCTTGAAGAAGATACCAGAAGATCTGAAACATGTGTTGCATATGTAAGATCAAAAGAATAACATTTTTTTTTAAAAACATAATACATTTTCGGACCTTCTTTTTATAAAATATTGAATTTTCTCCCGTTGGAACCAGAAATTTTTTCATTATTATATATATATTATACAAGAGATGCTGATCCTGAATCCCTGATACACAGAAAATCTAAAAAGGACAGTAAAAATCATACCTATGCACAGTGTCTTTCTTTTTTCTTTGCCCTTATTTCACTGTAATTACATTTCTATAGTTCTTAGAAATGAATTTACAGAGCATAGGTACAAGGTAGGGTTTAGACGGCTTATGTTCTCCCAGATCATAAATAAAAACCACACAATTTATAAGAAACTTCTTTACCTGGTGCCCATAAATTTTCCAGGGCTCATTCACAAACTATCAGTATCCACTGTATAAAATATTATATACTATAGAGAGAGAGAGAGCAGACAATATGTTTCTACAGTGAGATTGCAGTCGGAAGAAGACCCGCTCCGATTCAATCCAGCTGGTCACGTAAGCCTAGCACCTATAATGATTTTCCCAACCCTATTGCCCTCATGGCAAAGCCCCAACCTTTTTATTCATATGGGTGCTAGAAGGTGGTGGCTGAGGTTTACATGTCCTGGAATGATGTTTAAACTCTATTCTGATGGTGAGGTCCAGTTTTGGAGGTTTGGGGAATGTGGAGCACTCCTTCATCACCATTGCTCCCTGGTCCACTCTGACCCGGAGTGGTAGGTAACTGTTAAGGATCCCATCTAATAGGTTTAATAGAAAAATGTATTTATAAACATTTTATTATCCATTAAGAATGACTTTATTTCAAAAACTTTATCGCATTTAAATTGACCCACTGAGTTTGTATGCTGTAAAACAAACCAAAACCAAACCAATACAGTGAGATCTGATAATTCCCAAATGAGAATCCTCCCTTACTTACCAGTCATTGGATTACCTTACACACACCACACAACACACACACATCTACATATTTATATATCATATATATATTAATATATAAGACTTTGTAAATGAGTTAATGTGACAACTTTTAATGTTTTTTCATGTGCTCTTCAACCTTCTGCTAGGATGAAGTGCATTGTTTGTCAGCAGCTATCATACCAACCTTTCAACCTAGCATTGCAGACTCCAGCTTTCTCTTTCAAGAGGACCCTCTTCCTGTCTACCACCATCCATCTACCTCATTCCAATTCAATTACAGCTCTTTGCCTTTGACCATGCAATTTTTTAACGCTTCAATTTCTATCTTATTTTCTTTTTTTCTTTTCTCCTAATGTAACAACACTACTACATGATGACAGCTGTCGTTTATTCATCATCATTTCTGTCACTTCTTGTTTTCTTTAAAACCACTCAGTTTATCTATATAAGAACTGTTATGATTTTGTCAGGGTTTTTTTTTCTTCTTCCTTTTTCTTCCATTGTCTGTCTATTAACTTTTGCTAGAATGTAGTATCCGAGTGCCTGCTTCAATCAAAGCTTCAATTTTGGCACTTGTGAATAGAAATCAGTTCAGTAACCATACCTGAAGAAATCCAGTTATTTTAGATGCAATTAAGATATGTATATTTAAAATTATGTAGATAAAAGGTTTTATTTTGATACTTCTGAACTTTATTGGGACGTCATGGAAATAGTTATTATTTGGATTATTCAGACTATTGTACTCATCTTATTATCTGTACAACACTTTGGCTGATTGACACATAGCATAGTGAATAAAGGGTTGGGTTAAGACAGTTCTAAGTAAGAGTTATCTCTAGCTGCAGGTTCAATCCTGGTCAAGGGCGGACAATAACATAGAATAATAATTAACACAGCTTAACACTGTACCCAGCTCTGGTTAGGGAGAATAAGAATAAGATACCCTGTAGATTGATTAAGGTTGGGTTCCAAAGTTCTGTGATGGCTCCCAATTATGAAAAAAGGTTCCCGAGTTCAAGAAGCCTCCTGAGTCTAACAAGAAATACCTGAAGAAGGCCGGGGGATGATGTCACTGATTTGGTTCTCTAACCGGCCCTACAAGTATGTTAGAAAAGATTTGTTAATTGTTAATTTCAACAATTCCATTTTTTATTTTTCAGTTATTTATTTAGTCTTATATGAGGACAATAGTCCGTATAATCCAAATAATACTAATTATCAAGCCTTGTCTCAAAAATTCAGAGAAATAGTCATGATAATGTACAAAATAGTGAGCATAATTATGGAATTGAACATAAAATTATTTCAATATTATCTATAATAATGGATATTCGCTTCTGGTTTTTGTCTGTAACAAAACTGTGTCACTGTTTGTCACATTACCCAACACATAATCCACGTCATAACATAGAATAAAAATAATCAAATGTGAGCATGCAAACATTAGACAATCTCATAGTTTCAATAATAGATGCCAGCGTTACATATTATATATAGATTGTTTTATTCTAATATAATATTTAAAGTTATCAGACTGTTTCCATTTCAAATTGTCTTTTTTTTCTTTTCTTTTTTTTTTTTTTACTCCTTTAATGAATTTGATGATTTTACATACTTATGGTACACACTCTATGACATGAATTTTCAGCTCCCATCCTCAGGCAATATCTTTCAAAAAATTTTTTTTACATCGCCCGGAGTGCGTCTTTTTATTTTGCTAGTACAGAATGATAAATGAATATAGAGAAATGCACAGAATGTAGAATTCATTTGTTGTCATTTGGCATTGTTAGAGTAATCAGTCTATTTTTATTTCTTAATATCAACCTTCAACCCATAAGTTCAGCTTTTAACCTCTATCACCTTTATCAACTTATCTTCTGACCTCTTGGATATTTCCACAAACACCTCAGGGCAAATATCAACTGCTTTCATCCCCTAGTTTGAATCAAAGTTTCAATCCTGTAAGGTGTTGGTGAGCAGTCTGTGTAATCTGGGAGGTTCTTCCTTTAGAAGCTCTTTCGTAATAAAAGGGAAGACAATCACAGCTCTGCCCTGTCGGCTGGGCGTTAGAATGCACCGACTGCCCTCTGCAGAGGGGTAAGACTCCCCCAATGGGGCAACCTGTTGCCGTGGGTGGCGACCCGTGATGCTTAAGGATAGAGCCCAGGTGGATGAGCAGTTCATGACATGCAATACTCCACTTTGGCCCTATCTTGGCTAGACGGGCGGTCGGAGAGGCCCCCTCCGATCAATCGGCTGGTCACGTCAAGCCCTAGCATCTATATGATTGCCCAACCCTATTGCCCTTATGGCAAGCCCCAACCCTTTTATCATATGGGTGCTAGAAGGGGTGACTGTGGGTCTACATGTCCTGGGAATGACGTTTAAACTCTATCTGATGGTGAGGTTCCAGTTTTGGAGGTTTGGGGAATGTGGAGCACCCCTTCATCACCATTGCTCCCTGGTCCACTCTGACCCGGAGTGGTAGTACCTGTTGGTCCCATCCATGGGTTAAATAGAAAAATGTATTATAAAAAAATTGTATTATCCATTAAGAATTGATTTATTTCAAAACTTTATCGGCATTAAATGACCCACTGAAGTTGATATGCCGTAAAAAAACAAAACAAAACAACAACAAACACAGCTTATCTTTATTGTTAACAATGAATGAAGATTGAACATTAAATAGAAACGTCCTAATTTGACCAAACAAACTGTGACATTCTATAGAATGTCAATGCAAGCTTAAATTCCAAAATTAGACTGAGAAAAATCAAATCATTAGATTGTGATGTTCTCCCTCAGCATTTCTATTAAATGGATTTTCACACCTTCAAATTTCATTTGTTCCGATGAATAGAATCTCTTTCAGATGGCAAAACATTTAGACATAAAGAGATCAATTCAGCTTTATCGGAATTCTTTTTCGGACAGAATGGAGGATTCTTTTAACAAGAATAAATTAGTTTCACAGTCATCCTTTGTCATTGCTGCTAATGTTGATTATATTCTTGATAAATAGATTTAATGTTAGTTGCATTTGAATGTTGGTGTTTATTATTATTATTATTGTTATTTTTTTTATTCCATCTCCTGAAATGTAATATTGTCAACCTAATATTTATGATGTCTTTCAAAGAAAAGATGTTTCACAGCAACATTTACATTATATAATTATTACTCACTAGCCGAAGTACCCATCTACACAGGGTAAAATATCAAAGCTCACAGTGTAGTAGGTTAGTTTTAAATCATCCCATTTTTGCTATTACTCCCAGGTCCACTTTGTCTTGGAGTAGTCAAGGTACCTGTCAAGGTCTCATCTATTGATCAAATTTCCCATGAAATTTTGGTGAGGTAGTTTCAATGTTTTGTTTGAAAATTTTCAAAATAATTCAATCCCTATAACTGTGTACAAATTATCTATATTAAGAATATTCACTTGAAGCTATAGTTGTTTACTAAGGGCTATTATTAGTTATTTAAAACTATTCAATTGCTTGAAATACTTAGACATTATTAGTATTAGATAGGAATACTTGAAACCATAGAACTGTATTCAAATTGTTTGTCTTAAGTGTAGTTACTTGTATATAAATAATTATCATATAGTTGCCTGCACCCCTAAAGGCTGATTTAATACGGGTTTACATGCCATAAAACTAGCCAAGCAAGCATCTTCTTATCCTGAAGATGAAACACCAATATATATATATATATATATATATATATTGTCTTAACAGTTCCTATTATCTAAAAGGGGCAGGGTTAGCTTTATTGCCCGGTGCTTGAGGTCCCCCAACAGGAGAATGCCTAAGGGAACACATACTTTTTGCACTGGCCCCTATATGAACCTCGGTTTGTGCAAGGATCCCCATGTCAATCTGAACTTGTAAGAAATTAGGAAAATATCTAAAAGGAGCACAATAACATTGTTTTACAGAGGAATTTTCCTGGGGATGATGAACCCCTGGGATCAAGCAATTCATTTCATATCTTACCGGCCCAGAAGCCAAACAAGTTCCCCTGGAAATAAAATAGGAGGCATTATTTTTAGAACACTTTTCGTATTTTTCTGTGAACTTGAAAAATACATAAAATGCCCCACTTAAGAGTTCAACAGAAAAGAGGATTTTTCATTGCACTCATGTGATAAATATGCACTGATAGAATATTTCTTGCTGTTCATTCTATTATTTCAGTGACTGTTCAAACAAAAATTAAATTCTTCAAAATTACTCTAAAGAAAAAAAAAAGAAATCGGTTATCAATTATGAATTGTTGGTATATGTGTTCTATTGTTCTTGAAAAATCCATTATTTGAACAATTTTCTCATTTCTCTCTTTCTCTCGGCAAATATGAAAATCTGTGAAATAACAAAAACAAGTGAAAATAATTAAAGCAATAACTTTACACAAAGGCACTCATCAGCAAAACACTCCTTTCGATAAGTAGAGCTACAGGATGAATAGGCGAAATTCTTGTGAGTATTTTCGTAGACAATGACAATACCATCGAAATAGTGCATGGAGTCTTTTACAGATCGAAATTCTGTTGGCATTTGGTCTTTCATTTTGTTGTGTTTTGTTTGCTTTTTTTTTTTAATTTTACTATTTCTCTATTATGTATGATGTTTCGGCCATATATCCTCTTTTATTATTCTGGTGGTATTGGATTTATTCAACTAGTTGCTTGGAGAAACAATGGTGAATAAGATGTCTGTAGGAAGCTGTTTACATAATGTGCCTGGTCGACTTCACCTGCAAACAGAGAATTGATATAAACATCATTTTGGAACTGTTATTAAAAAATTTATTTGCGGAAAACTATTCCATGTGAACATGATTTGAGTTTTTTGTTTGACAATTTTTAAATGATAAAATGTTGCTGTTGAAACATATATTGGACGGGAGAGGCAGAGATGAATTCATAAATAATGTTTTCCTGGAAACACCAGTGTGGGTTGGTCATCAAAAACCTACATCGATCAGCTCTGCATGGATACGGGATGCAGTGGAGAGGAGCTTACAAGAGCAATGGCCAATAAGGATGGATTACTAGGAAGAATCATGGAGATCCATGCTGCCGGTATGACTTGATGATGATGATGATGATTACTGCTAATGGATAAATCCAATCCTACCAGAATAAGGTGGAGCATACAGAGCCAAAAAATCATATAAAAAGAAGATAGTTGAAGGAAATTGTTTCATTATGCAAGAAAAAAATTAAACTGAACAAATACCAACCAAATTTCCAAAAGACTCAATGCCCTCTTTCCTTGGCATTGGCATCTTACACACTACTGTTCCACTTCCCATTTACAAAACTGCAAATAGTTAGCAGCTTAATACATTGGTCCACCCTGTCGGTGGGGCGTTAGAATGCACCAACTGCACCTCTGTAGAGGGGTAAGACTCCCCCAATGGGACCATCTGTTGGCCGTGGGTGGCAACCTGTGATGCTTAAGGATAGAACCCAGGTGGATGAGCAGTTCATGACTTGTAATACTCCACTTTGGCCCTATCTTGGGCTAGACGAGCGGTCAGAGAGGCCCCCTCCGATCAATCGGCTGGTCACGTCAAGCCTAACACCTATAGGATTTTCCTAACCCTATTGCCGTTATGGCAAGCACCAACATCTTTTTATCATTTGGGTGCTAGAAGGCAGTGACTGAGGGTCTACATGTTCTGGGAATGACGTTAAACTCTATCTGATGGTGAGGTTCCAGTTTTGGAGGTTTGGGGAATTTGGAGCACCCCTTCATCACCATTGCTCCCTGGTACACTCTGACCCGGAGTGATAGTACTTGTTAGGGTCCCATCTATGGGTTAAATAGAAAAATGTATTTTATAAAAAAAATTGTATTATCCTTTAAGAATTGATTCATTTCAAAACTTTATTGGCATTAAATAACCCACTGAGGTTGATATGCCGGAAAACCAAACCAAACTAAACCAAACCAAATACATTGGGTTTTTTTGGGGGTTTTTTTACCTTAAGGGATTTGAAAAAATTTGTTAAAGAGATATTTGGACATGATGAAAACTACTGCACCTGTAATCAAACATAGCACTGATACAGACAGGATTTTGAAATTATCAATAAAAAAAAATCTAGTTTGCAAATTCTATTCATGAGTGCGATTTGATTTTTTTGTTGTCATTAAGATTAGCTAGATTTAATTTTGACAATTTTCAAATTTAAAAAAAAAAAAAAAATTTCATATTTGAATTCTAATGGATAGTGTAGACACCTGTTGCCACCAGTTTGAAGAAGGCTGGAGCATATTTGGCCAAGACGTCAAAATAAAAAGAATATACAAATAATTTTTTTTTTTTCTAATTTAGTCTAAATGCCAAGAAAATTTCCACCTGCAAAAAACTTTATACGTTTTTTTCTATGTCACCGGGTTCTCTTCTCACCCTATTGCTCTATATTCCATTTGTAAAACTGCAAGTTGTTAGCTTCTGAACACGTAATTGTTTTTCTACCCTGGGGGGATTGAAAACACTCTTCTAAAAAGACATAGAGAGACACGAAAAACTATTGCACCTGTGATCTGAATTTTGTTTTAAATTTTTGGAAGTGGGACAAATCTTTAATTCTTTTGTGGAATTATTTCTTTTTGTTTATGATGAGGAAACAGTATAGCTTGGATACAGACAAAGCAAAAACATCAGTGAACTCCATAATTATATCTAAGTTTTATTCTATTTTTTCGACTAATATCCACATCCTTTAATTAAAAAATAATGAATGGAGCACTGAGATGTTAAAAATAGATTAAGCGATTAGTTTAAAAGGTTTCTGAAGAATAATTAAAGTTCCGATTACCGTTGAACTGGGAAGACAAGGCAACAAACGGTTGTAACTCAAATACAAACCTGAATGCTACAAAGTCCACTGCAAAATGACAAAGTATATATAAGACTCCACAATGTCATTCAACTCAAGCAATGTCCAAGACAGCTGGTACAAATAGAAATCAAGAATGATCCATCCATGAATCTGGGTGATTCCATTCCTTGAGTTCTGATTGGCTGCTTGATTTGAATGACATTGTTGAGTCTTATATATACTTTGCCATTTTGCAGTGGACTTTGTAGCATTCAGGTTTGTATTTGAGTTACAACCGTTTGTTGCCTTGTCTTCCCAGTTCAACGGTAATTGGAACTTTAATTATTCTTCAGTTTCATTTGGGCTTTTTGAAACCAATAACTCTTCAGGTAATTAAATCAGCTCCATGCATTTTACTTGGCAAAGTGTGAGTTTGAATATCACCTACATCTTATCCTTGATTATCTCTGATCCATGCTGTTGTGGAAGGATGATCTGAGTGAGTTGCATTAAAACAAAAAGCAATTTAAAAAAGTTAAAAGATTAAAGAAAATACTATTCAAAATAATAATAAGAGAACTTGTAATCTAGTAGATTTTGCCCTCCTGGCAGATCATTGAGTGAAAGTGAAATAAAAATGAAAAGGTTAACAAATACTTGAACCTTGCCAGAGAACTGGAAAAAATGTAGAATATTCAAGTGAAAGTGATACAAATTGTAAATGATGTGTTTGGAACATTCCATAAGGGTTTAGAAAAGAGTCTGGATGAATTGGTTTATCAGAGGTAGAATCAAGACTATCCAAACAACAACTTTAAGATCAGCAGAATACTCAGAAGAGTCCTAGAGATTTGGATTTTTTGTTTTTGTTTTTGGCTAATACTTTATTGTGATCATAATATTGTTGAATATCTTCTCTGAAACAAACAGCATAAATCAATCATGTGACACAAATTTTAGGAAGAAAAAAAAATGGGTACTCTTTGTGGAGTACCGTCCAGGCCTCCTGCCTCAAAAACTGTTGCCGGTGGCTGCTGAAAAAAAACACCAGCTACGATTGAAGTCTGTAGCCGAAGCGGTATCACATGAAAAAAAAATACAACCAACTTAGGGCGTTTTTCCCAAAACCCCAACCCCAACCCTAACTCTTTAACCTAACCCTAAACCCTCCTAGTTAAATTTAAGTTTTATTACAAAATTTGTGGGTTCTGTTTTTTTTTAAAAAAAAACAGAGCCCAAATAATTTATTTGTTTTCTCATTAGACTAACCCTAAACCCAGTTTTTTTTCAAGTGACACTGCTTCAGCTACGGACTTCAATCGTAGCTGGTGTTTTTCTTTTCAGCAGCCACTGGCTAGAGGTTTTTGAGGCAGGAGGCCGGGACGGAACTCCGCAAATATACCCAAAAAAAGAAAGAATTCAGAATCCATTTTGTGATTGATTCTTGTATTTCCGGCGTGTAAAACCAGCTATAATTAAAGGGTATCTTTCTTGTCAAATTGACCTACTGTCTATTATGAGAGGGAAACAATTCTTGTCTGTCTGTATTTGCAGGTGAAAAAAAAACTTTTCAAATCTAACTGACTAGAATTATCTTTGATTCATTGCAGCACCTGGAAGTTAAAATCTACATTGGGACATTGAGGGGGGGCAAAGAAATCGTCAAAATAGAGTCTTGCCTGAAAAGAGTTGGTGATGTATGTGAAATATAACATCTTGAAGCAACCATAGCCTTTCATAAGAGCTGTTAATTTTTGTTAGATTAAATAATTTCAACAATTATTAATGTCAATCAAGGATTTGCAAAAAAGCAACAGTTATTAAAATGGAAGAAAGTCAATAGTTTAACCAAAATTATTTTTTAATATTACTTAATTCATCATAATTTTCATCACAACTAATCAGACCATCACTTTACTGCTATTATGTGTGTGCATGTGTGTGTGTGTGTGTGTGTGTGTGTGGTGTGTATATATATATATATATATATATATGTATGTATGTATGTATGTATGTATATGTATGCATCTGTATGCATATGTAAGCACGTCTGCATGCATGTATGTGTGTGTGTATATGTATATATATATATAAGCACACAGTTCAGTTCCTAAGTGCAATCCCTCTAGGCAGCACCTGCCTCTATGTCTCTAGTGGTAAGGGTCAGGTTTATTGCCTGATGCCTAAATCACTTTCTTTAAGGAGAAATGCTTAGTTAGTTTGTTTTTTGTTTAATGGCAAATCAACTTTTGTGGGTTATTTAATGCCAAAGCCATTCTTGTAGAATGGATGCTTAGTTCACTAGTATATATATGAAATCAAGCTATAAAAAAGATAGATTATAATAATAAATCTACATGTAAAATTATGTTTTAAACCTGACTTAATCACATATGGATTAGTCTTTCACTTTTTCTTTTTTTCTTTTTTCTACTTTCTCTTCTTTTAATTTACATACTATATCTCTTTAGAAAAATATGTTAGAAATATTCTTCTGATTACCAATCACATCACCTTTTAAAAAAAAAAAAAAAATAGAACACTGCTAACATTGTTTTTTCTCTAATACTTTCTCATCTCTAGTTTCTTTTTGAAAAGATTTCCATCATTATTTAGACAACACTTCTTTCATCCTAATATCCTGATGAAGGTTTAAAAAACTGAAACGATTTAATGTCAACTTCACTCTCTAAAATGATTTTTTTTTCTAATTTCTACATACCGTAAGATTTATTTCCATATTTTTACAGCCATATATAATATATATATATATATATATATATATGTGTGTGTGTGTGTGTATTTGGGCAGCATTCTTTCATTTATACATGTAGAATTAAACAAAAGACACATCTCCTGTTTAACAATTTTATTTTTGATCTTTTCGAGTTTTCTGTCCAACTTTTTAATATTTGGGTGGAATTCGTGGATAAGTCCACCAAAGTTCAGGTCCCGAGTACTTTTCGGCACTTCAAAGTGCCATCATCAGGGGTGATGTGTTCCAGTTTTTTTTTAATTATATTAATGTGGAGGCTGGAAGTAAAGTCATCAGGGTGGCCTAAAGTTGGTAGTAGCCAGACAGTGATGGAGTCTATCCCCTTTTCACTAGTGCTAGACCAAGGAGATTGTTTGATGTATAAGGTAGAGCATCACACCTAACATCAGCTTCTCATTTTACATTCAGATCCCTGTGCTATTTATACACTGAGTTGGCGAGGTCCGATATCAACCCAGAACCTTATCATTCCTAGTCGAATGCTCTACCAACTGAGCTAAACCAGACCTAAATATATATTATATATATATATATATATATATATATATATAGCGCCAAAGCTCAATTATTATTTTGAAATTGATGAATACTATTATTTTATATGATTTTTTGTTAAAACACTCTTTAAGGAACCCATTCACAAAGTTTTTTTGCTGACCCCTCGGAAAATCTACTTTGAGCAACACTCCTCTATGTGATCAGCATTAATTTGAAGTGATTGCTTTTGAACAATTCAATAAGTCCAAATAATAACACCAAGGTATCTCTCTTCTCCTTTGAATTTTTTTCATGAAATCTATTTTTGTTAGATAATGACCTCCCTGAAAAAAAAGAATAAAAACAAACTGCTCTTCAATCATTAAATCAAACTTGGACTGCTATCATCTGCCTACATAAGCAGTTCTTGAATTTCACCAATTTCACCTTTTCTATACTTGTCTGTATATTGTTGAAAGAAGTCTTTTATCATCATCATCTGAAGTTGCTAGAAAGTCCAATAATGCTTCTGTTTCTTTTCTACTTTTACTTTCACTTTCAATTTTCTTTGGCTCTGCCCATTATTTTTTTTTTTTTCAATTTGTCTCCATTTTTATTTTTGTTTTATATATTAATTCAATTCTATACTTTGTTCCTCTTGGTTCAGTCGTTTTTCTTAATTTTTTCCTTTTAATTTCTCATTCATCATTTATTCAGTTTGAACATTTTCTCTTTCTTTTTCTTCCTTTTTTTTTCTCTCTCTCTCTCTTATTGCTCTCTCTCTCTCTCTCTTTTGGTTCTTTCCTTCTCTTCTCTTATCTCTCTCCATCTCTTCTACTCTTCTCTTTTTTGGTTTGCTCCCTCTCTACTCCTCTCTTCTCCCTCCTCCCTTCTATCTTTTTTTTGTTTCTCTGTCCTCTTTCTCCTTTTGCTCCTCTCCTCCTTTTTGCTCCCTCTCCTCCTCTTTCTCCTTTTGCTCCCTCTCCTCCTCTTCTCTTTTTGCTCCCTCTCCTCCTCTTCTCTTTTTGCTCCCTCTCCTCCTCTCTCTTTTGCTCCTCTCTTCTCTTTTTTGTCTCCTCCTCTTCTCTTTTTGCTCCCTCTCCTCCTCTTCTCTTTTTTGCTCCCTTCTCCTTTCTCTTTTTGCTCCCTCTCCTCCTCTTCTCTTTTTGCTCTCTCTCTCTCTTCTCTTTTTTTGCTCCTCTCCTCCTCTTCTACTTTCTTTTTTGCTCCCTCTCCTCCTCTTCTCTTTTCTTTTGCTTCCTTTTTTTAAAGATTTCCTCTTTTGTTCTCTTACTCTTTCCGACTTAATTTATTTTGCTTTCTCTATTTCTTTGTTCTTATATATTTTCTCTCCCATCTCTCTCTCTCTCTCTCTATCTCTCTCTCTATCTCTATCTATCTATCTATCTATATATATATATATATATTTATATATATATATATATAATTTTTACTTTGATCCATTATTCTCTTCCACTATCTCCTTTTTTTATAATCTGTCCATTCCTTCTTTCTAACTTTCTTTCACCGCATCCTTAATTCCACTTGTTCACTCATTTGTCCGTTCATCAATTCACTGCTGGTTTTCATCTCAATTTGCCTGATACGATGGAAGATATCTCTCCTCTGTCTCTAGGTCATTGTCATTTATCACTGTCTCTGCCCGTACAAAGCTTAACTCGATACCCCTTCCTATTTGCCCATGTCTTGCATTATTCACCGTTTAAGTTCATATCGTTTGTCAGTGTCAAGTAGTGTATAATGTTCAACTTGATATTGTCGCTGATTTGCAAATGCCTCTCTGCCCTATCCCTACACCCCCAAGGACCGCTGCATCCATATCAAGTGCTGAAATTCCACTGTTCAGTCCCTAATCCACCAGCGCAAAACCTATTTTCTCTTACTTTCTATCCACCACTCAGGCTAACGGTATTTTGTGCCTTCTTCGATAACATTTGATGCCTAGCTTCCCATGTGATGTTCCCACATCACTGCCTGTCCGACTTGATGTTTGTCTATCTATATATATCTACGCTGGTACTTAGTTTAGCGTCTATCTGTCTGCACATTCCGAGTGTTAAGATTATAAATCCCCGGACCAACCAACTCCTTCCTCCTATTACTTCTGTCACTCATTATAGCTCTGGAGTTTGTAACTCGTATCTAAGGTAATATGAAGACGAACTTGGTAGTTAGTTTCCACAGTCTTCAGATTTGAACAAATATAGACATCCACCAAGAATTTTAGTTGGAGTATTTCACAACGAAATTGGTTAGCCTTCAAAAGATTCTTTTTGGAATATTTTAGTAGATCATTGTAAGGTTTGGCTTTGATACTAGTCCTCACTAACTCAATGCATGATTAGCACAGCATAGGCAATCTGGTCTATGCAGTAAAGCATCTAGAAGCTGATGGTAGGTGTGGTACTCCACTAAAGAAAATCAATCTCAAAATATTCTTTTTGGAATATTTCATGAGAATGTTTTGGTAGAGCATTCACCTAGGAATTGTAAGGTTTGGCTTTGATACCAGTCCTCACTAACTCAATGCATTAGTAGCACAGCATAGGCAATCTGGCCTATGCAGTAAAACATCTGGGAGCTGATGGTAGGTGTGGCACTCCACGAAAGAAAATCAATCTCCCTGGTCTAGCACTAGCAAAAAGCAGATAAGTTTCCTCACTCTGGAGGCATAGAAATGTTTAAATAAACATTGGAGAAGGAGTTCTTGAGGGAAGAATATGAAGTTGGTTTCAAAAGTAGAGTTAGGTACACAGCCTGCATCATGCAGGACGCGTACCTATCTCTGCTTTCTAATAGGTACCTATTGTAGGATTACTGAGAGGTGTCTACACCTATCAGTATCTATTGTACCTATGACACATAAAAATCTAAAAAGACTCAGAAAAATCATATCCATGCATCCCAGAGTTATTTTTTTTCTTCCCCCACCATTTCTAGCTAACTGTAAATAAATTTCAATATTTTCTTGGAAACGAATTACACTGTATGGGGTACATGTAGGGGTTAGACAGCTTTAGTTTTCAGAAATAGAAACTCTAATTTATTAAGAAACTTTAGTTGGGATGCATCAAATTTCCTGGGGACTCATTCAAATCAAATACACGTGTCCGAGGATGCACAAAATTAAAAAGCTATCAATATCACTGAGAAAGCAATGAGACTGAATTCTTAAACCACACACACACACACACACACATATATATATATATATTAAATAAATACCTTCAAACACAAATTATATCACATAGTTTTGAAATAGAACGCTAATAATGGCTATAGAATGTTAAGATTTGTCTCTTTTCTTTCCATATTTGTATTGAATATTATTCAGAAGTGACAATATCACATATTAATAATGCCCTGATGATGGTTTAATATAAAAAACCAAAACGTTTAATGTTAGCTCATACTTCTAACTATAATAAAATCATTCTCTAAATACTTTTTTCTTCTCATATTTTATATATTTATATGCCATTAGATTTATTTCCATTTTACCATTTTTGTGTGTGTGTGTATATATATATATTATATATATATACACAAAGTATTATTGCTCTGTTTGTGGGTCTCTAGACTAAACTTCATCCGATGGTGAAGCCTCAGTTCTAGAGTGTACAATCTCTCATTTATTGACATTACTCCCAGGTTAACTCTGATAGAGTTCTGTCTATGGGTTAAATAGATCTATGTTAAAACCAGTGTGCAAAAAAAATTATTATTAAATAGAAATAGTAACTTAAAACTGTGTAACTGTGTACAGATTATCAATATTAGAATATTGTGTTACTTGAAATACTAGAGCTGCATGCAGATGATTTGTATTAAGAATAGTTACTTGAAACTATATTCTTTATGAACAATTAATTACTTTAATTTCCTTGAAATAAAACTGACTGAATTAAGTATTAAATAACCCATCACATTAAACTAAAGTAAAAGTAAAGTAGATCTATTTTTTATGTGAAATATCAATTATGTGCTGGGCACAGCTAGAGAAGTAAAGATGAACTCATAAGGTATAATTCTCCTATGGGCTATAGACACACAACCAGCAAAAACTTACATTCATCAGCTCTACACAGACACTGGATGCTGGGTAGAGGACTGCCAAGAGAAATTGTTGATAGGGATAGATAGTGAGAGATAATTAAGGGAATCTGTGCTATCAGTATGACTTGATGATGATATTGTAAATTTATTTCTGTTCTGATTTTTGTCAGTTTTTCTTCTTTTTTTTTTAATTTCTTCTTCTTCTTTTTGAAAGATATGTTTTATTTAATATTCTTTTTTTTAATACTTTTTAATGAATTTTATTTATGCTAAGAATGCTTAATTCTAATCCTTGAACACTGAAAAGGCTGCTGGTTATGTCAATGGGAAACTATATTTGAACATGAGTGTTGTAAGCGGAAAAATTCTCCTCTTCTGCAAGCTCTCTAAAAATAAACTCTATTTCCAAGTTGATGTCTTGAAAATGTGCAAGGCTTACTTTGGATTATAAGCTTTGTACATCAGGAAACGGTTTTGGCAAGATTATGCAATATTGAATCTTTGACAAATAGAAGACAAATTCAATGTTGAATCAGTGTGGGAAAATAAATCTTCTCAAATGAAACTCTCCACCCTGTCGGCAAGGGCTTAGAATACACTAATTGTATCCTCTGCAAAGTAATAAGACCCCCCAAAAAATGCTGCCCTGTCGGCTGGGGCAATAGAATGCACCGACTGCACCTCTGCAGAGGGGTAAAACTCCTGTTGGCTGTGGGTAGCGACCCGTGATGCTGAAGGATTGAACCCAGGTGGATGAGCAGTTCATGACTGCAATACTCCACTTTGGCCCTATCTTGGGCTAGACGGGCGGTTGGAGAGACCCCCTCTGATCAATCGGCTGATCACATCAAGCCCTAGCACCTATATGATTGCCCCAACCCTATTGCAATCCCCAACCCCTTTTTATCATATGGGTGCTAGAAGGCGGTGGCTGCGGGTCTACATATCCTGGGAATTACAAACTCTATCTGATGGTGAGGTTCCAGTTTTGGAGGTTTGGGGAATGTAGAGCACCCTTCATCACCATTGCTCCCTGGTCCACTCTGGCCCGGAGTGGTAGTACCTGTTAGGGTCCCATCTATAGGTTAAATAGAAAACATGAGTTTATAAAAAAAATTGTATTATCCATTAAAAATGAAATTATTTCAAAACTTTGTCAGCATTAAACATTTTTTTTACCAATAGAAGTATTTAGCATAAAATGACCCAAGGGGTTGACATGCCATAAAACCCAACCAACCAACCAAAAAATGGTATCCTGGGCACTAAACTGAATTTAATGGTGAGGCTCCAGTTGTAAGGAAAGTGGAGTACCCCTTCATTACTGACCTGGAGTGGCACTAACTCTTAAGCTCTATGGGTCAAATAGATCTGTTTAAAAATGTTTCATATACAATAGGATTGTGATAAAAAAAAAAATTCTTCAGAAACAACAACACAAAAATGTAAATATCAATGTTCAATAAATATAATTCTATAACCCAAAAATAAACCCTAGACGAGTTATAATCAATCTGATCTTATCCATTATAAAGTTATATTTAATTTACTAGCAGGACCTGTGGATATACCACAGTAGGATAATTCAAGTATTACAAAATTTAATGTTAACTTAAGAGCTATTGCAAATAGTTCAATATGTAAAATGTATTATAATCTTGATTTAACTTTTTGTCTCTCTCTCACTCCTTTTTTCTTTCTTTCCTTCTTTTCATCATCGATTGAAACAGATTAGCATTATTGTTTTCATGTTCTTACTCCCCTCTCTCTATCTTTCTGCTATTCTCTTTCTTTCCTTCTGATTATATTTTTCTGTGCAGGATGTCCTTTCTTTATAATAAAAACTGAAGGGTCCATTATTTAGCTGTGGTGACGACACTCATAAGAAATAAGAATTCAGCATATAAGCGACACCAGATAATCAGTATTTATATTTTTGCATTTCATCTTGGATGATTTAGACTGTCTCATTTTTAAAGCAAAAGGGTGTTGCAAGATGATAACATGGATGGAAGATAAGGAACACCAGTATTGATATATAGATTCTTATTAGATCTATCTTTGTTAGTTTACCAAATTCTGAAATAAAAATTCACAGAAGGTTATTTATAGTTAAGATGTGGAGGCGCGTAGACTAATGGTTAGAGTCGCAGGAAATGGACTTGTCAACCCGAGTTCAATTCCTGGACGAAGCTGTTGGCATTTCACATGGCGCTAATACCCTTGGGAAAGGTATGAATCCTGCTCCCCTCCAGCTATGGGTAAATAGTAGTGCAGACTGGACTCTTTAACCATGGCTAGGTAACCAGTCTAGGAGAAGGAAAACTCTGAATTCAACCTGTTAAACTCCGCTTAAGAAATTGACCTTGTGTCGCATCCTGCTCGTGCGGAGGGGTTGGTAAATATATATTTATAGTTAAGATTTATGCAGGTGGGTAAGACCCCATCCTCATGGGCATGACACTACAGTGCATCTGATGGTGAGACTCCAGTTCTGTGGAGTTCTGTACCCCTTCATTGCCATTACTCCCAGGTCTACTCTGACCTCGTGTAGTAGTACTATATGAGTTAAATAGATCTGTTTAAAAACTTTATATGTATTTGATGTGCAAACAGAAAAAAACTCTCAAGTCACAAATATACAAATAATATAAATCTACATTGAAGATGATTCTGTTACGTACTGACTGTTTTCACTGTACCAAATCATATAACGTTGTATACCTTTTCTTACTTCTTACTCTGGTCGTATTTTCTTCTGGCCGGCTTTTTTTCTGATCGTCTATCATCTATCTTGGTTTGGTCTCTTCTAAAGTCGGGTCTTCTTGGGGACTTTGGGTCTGGTTTCTGTTAGAGATCTCTCCTTATCAGAAGCCGTGTCATTGTTAGTTTTTAGGTAATAAACACAAGACTTCAATTTACGTTGATGTTACTTTATTTGTAAATCCCCAAACCAGACAATCTGCGCAGATCCTTACATCTTGCTAGCTCGGCTTCTAACTCCTAACTGATTTAAACTTACTATATCCTTAAACCGGAACAGGGTCTTCTATGCCTTCCGGTTCTCACGATTTATCCCCGGAAGGCAAGGTGAGATTAAGGTCAAGCACTGTCACTCACCCTCAAGGCCATCAGCTGTACTAATCGCCATTATGATTTCTACAATACCTTATAAAAGCATTAGGGATCCAATAATTATGTAACATCAGCATAAAATAACTAAATTAAAAACTGTAAGTTTACATGTAGTTGTTATCAGAGAATGTGTGTGATTCACTAATCTCTTGGAATGAAATAACCCTAGATGAGTTGAAATGTTAAAATCAACCAATTAATCAAATGAAAATCTGTTTGTGGCAACTATTTTGAAATTATCTGATTTTAATTTTACTTCTGATCTTATTCATTAAAAATATATTTTTTTATCAAATCATCACATTTCAAGAAATTCAAAGAACATATTGAATTTCATTGTAGAATATAGACATGTAAAAAAAAATCAGTTTTAATTTGTTTTTATTGATTTTTTTCCCTATTTCTTATGTTTTTATGTATAGCAGCTGTTATTCTTAATAAGTAGACCATTCTCTCACTTTTTCTCCCTCTCTCTCATTCATATATATATATATATAATATAATATACATATATAAGTATATTTTTGTAATATTATGTAAATGCATTGAAAATAAGGGGAAAAATAATAACATGACTGGAGTTATTTTTCTGAATTTTTTAAATGAGGCTTGATGATTTGTATTATTTTGGCCTATTGTCCTCATCTTTATTGTTATCTATACAATGTTTGGCATTCTTCAGGTATTTCGAGTATATCTCGAGAAGGTTACGGGTCTGACAAGAAATACTTGAAGAAGGCTGGAGGGTATATCTACCGAAACATTGTTTTGATAACAATAAAGATGAGGACAATAGTCCGAATAATCCGAATAATCCAAATGACTGGAGTTTGAACTCAATTACTATGATGTTGCAGTCCAGCACGTTAGCCACTATGCCATAGAATGTCCCCTTCAAAAAGAAATCCATTAAAAGCAACAACAAATAATTATGATTACAAAGGGCAGGTATTTAATGTGGAACATTGTGGTTCCAAGGTGGATACTCTACCGACTGAGCTAAAAAGGCCCATTATATAATTGCATGCAAAAAAAAAGGGTTTGGCATTAAATAACCCATTAATGGTTGACATGCCATAAAACCAACCAAACCAATTATGATCATTGACCTTTCTAGTTTAAAAATTGCTGTTGAAGTAGAGATGTATCCATAATAAACATAATCTAAAATTACCATTTCTCGTTAATTTTTGTCTGTCTAATATGTGAAATTGTAGGAAAAAAATGACCTAATCTTTTAGGAGTTTTCATGTTACAGACATGTAGAGAATGTATATGTTAATGAACAATTAAATGAATGTCTTGTAGACTTGTCTAAGTAAATTTTACTGTTTAATAAGTGCGAGGCAGAGGAAACGTAATAACTTTCTTACATTTCAGCAAATCGATTACAAAACTCCATAATCTTTTAAATGTGAGTAAGAAATGCAATAAATATTAACGTATGTGGATTGATGGGGAAGCATCTGAGTGGAGGCTAGGAGAAGCCTGTTGGTGGCGGAGCAGAAGGAGGTGTTAGAAAGAAGTTTTGACATCAATCTTTGACATGAACAATACGCCTTCTTATAAGCAAAGAGATGGATAAATACAAAGTAAAAAGGAAGACAATTTCTTTCTTATTTTTTTTTTTAAATTTTAATCTTTTTTTTTTCTTTTTTTGTTTTTTTAGGGAGTCTTCATCTATTTTACTTCATCTCCTCACAACTCCATTATCTGTAAAAATGTCTTCTCACCTGAGTAGCCTCGAATGGAAGACAATGTGAGATTACAGTTGTTGCCCCGCCATCACAGCTCCTTCCCTTTCCAAATCAGCCATGTTGCCTAAAAAATGAGAAAAAAAAAGAATACTAAAAACTGGTGTTGATAAGAACTAGAAGAATGAATGAAAGGAGGTGAGGGGGAGAGAGATGAAAGGAAGGATCAAGGTAAGAGAGGGAGGGAAAATGAAGGAGATTAAATAAATTAGATGAGGAAGTAAAAGAATTTTAGATGAGAAGAAGAAAAAGCAAAGAGGAAGAAAAGGTAAAAAAATTATTGAAGGAAGAAGAAAAAGAAAAAGAAAATGAAGGAAAAGGAAAAGAAAGAGGGGAAGGAAAAAGATGGAAGAGACAATGAGGTAGAATGAAGTGGAAAGACACTGAGGAAAAAGAAAGATTGATGAAAAGATTTTTTTAAATGATAGGAAGAAAAAAGATATGAAGAGAAAACAGACAGAAATCTAAGAGAATGAAAATGAAGGTGTAAGAAGGAAAAAGGAAGTGGGAGGAAAAAAAGGAAATAAAAAGTCACTGAGGAGGAATAAAGAGAGAAAGAAGGAAAAGAAAGTGAGAGGAATGAGAAAAAAAGAAAGAGATAAAGCACAGGAGAAGGAGAAGAAAGAAAGAAAAAGAAAGAGTAGAAGAAATAGAAAATGAATGAGTAAGAAGGAAAGAGGAAGTGGGAGGAAAAACAGCAAGTTGAAAGTTACTGAGAAAAAAGAAAAGAGTGAGAAATAAGGAAAATAAAGTGAGAGGAATGAAAAAAGAAAGAGATAAAAACAGAAGGAGGAGGAGGAGAGGAAAGAAGGAAAAAGAAAAATGGATGAAGGAAAGTTGTGAAAAACAAGGTGGACAAGAAGAAGAAATGGCAGGCAAAGAAAGATGAGTGAAGAACTGAAAGATTAAACAAAAAGGAAGGAAACAAAACAAAACAGGTGAAAACTAAAAAGCAATAAAATAAATAAATAAAAAAAGAACTACATAAGAAGAAACAAATTAAGGCACTAAAAGATGAACAAAAAATGAAAAAATGATGCAACAGAAAAAAAAAAAAAAACTGAAAGAATGACGATGTGGGCGAATGTTGATAGATGGCATCATTGTCGGCAGAGATTGATATGCTCAAACAAAAGACATCAATCTACTACAAAATGCCTGATGATGCCTACATCTCATAAATACAGACTCCTAATTTCAATCTTTTGTTGTTGTTATTCATTTATACTTTCTACTTAAATTTATCTTATCTCCTCCTCCTCCTTCCTTCTTCCCTCCTCCTCCTTTTCTTTTTTTCCACCTGTCCTTCTCTTTCAGAACACATCTTCACATCACTGCTTCCAAGAGAAAAATAAATAAATAAGCCCTGTTTTTGAAAAATGCTATGCTAGCAGCAATGATTTTTAAGGCTCGCTGCGTCTCGATAGATTTTAATTTTCTGCATGAATTAAGACAAGGTTTGATTTTTCTCTCCATTTTTTTTTCTTTTCTTTTTCTTTTTTTTTTTTTTGGCGGGGGGGGGGAGTACCTAACCTGTAATGTAATTTGCAAATACTTTTATTTACTTACATATATATATATATATTGCTGGTTGCTGTAATGGCTCCGGCTTATTCTGCTGCTGTTTCTGCAATGTTTGCTGTTTTAAAAAGTCTTTTGCGTACACCTTAACTCTCATATTCGGCTGCAAATTAAATATTCCATTTCTACCCTGACTGACATGAAAATGAGGAAAATGACAAATAATAGACAGTTTGGTATCAACACTACATTGTTTGTCTTGTAAAATTCAGGATAACAATAAATCCTTGTCTAGTCCTACTGATGAACTGTGAAACAGCAAAACAGGGCTGTATGTGAATGACAATATATATATATATATATATATATATATATATTATTTTATTATATTTTTTGTGGTTTTAATTGAGGTGAAAGTCTACAGACAAAGATATTTCTTTGCCTTTCTCTATTGTATAAGTGGCTGTCTGAGGAGGCAGGCTTCTTTCATAAAGGAGCTATCAAAATAAATTTATAATAGCCAAATGACCGGTTGTTGAGTTTTTTCACTTTCATGGATGTGTAAATATTGCTTTGTATGAAATGATACAATTTTCATGTATTGAGCTCACCTGAGGACTTGAATGAACCTTCTTGTGTGTATGTTTATATATGTATATATTTCATATTTATATGTATATTGATAGAGATTACATTTGTAAATATGTGGAGGTTAAAGAAGGTCCTAAATAGAAACATTCCCACTACTTATCCTGGTATATATATATATATATATATTATATATATATATATATATATATATAATTCATTGTTAGTATTGGAGAAATGATAATAAAGTGCTCAATTACTTCTGTAAGAGCTGTATTTATTTATTTAATATTTACAATACATTTATAAGTCTGTATTACCAATGGTTTCGGAGCATCACCTTGAGGTGATTAGTCATCATCAGAAAAGTCATTTTTCTGATGACGTTTAACGTTTCTGATGACGACTAATCACCTAAAGGTGATGCTCCAAAATCATTGGTAAAACGGACTTTTAAATGTATTGTAAATATTAAATATATATATATATATATATATATATATATTATATAAACATGTTTGTTTTTTTGTTTAAATAAAGATTTCATCTTTTTTTGAATATTGTCAAATAGTTGTTGTTTCAGTATAGACTTGGTGGTGGAATCGCCTGTGGCATAGAGGTTAACAAACTGAACTGTGACATCATAGTAAAATAAGTTCAAAGAGGTTGGTAAATATATTATTGACCACTGTTATAATGGGAACTCAATAGACTCAATGCTTATTGGTAATTTAGAAAAATCTTCTGATTCAGTATTTTATTTAGTAACGTGTTAGTGATATTTTTAAACAATTAATAAATGTACTTTTTTAGTAATTCTTCCAGAAATAAATTTAGTCATAACTTGTGCTGTGAGAAGAGATTAAATCTGTATTGTAATTTTTCTATAATTATATTCTGACTAACCTTTTGTTCTTCCAACAAAAGGATATTGCATAACACATTTTTAAAATTTATTTTCATCATCGAGTCTTGTTATATATCTATTGTAATCTTTAATTTCATATTCAAATTGTGTAAAGAGTTATTTATGGTAGGTTTTAAATTTGCTTCAAACTGCAACAATTTAGCTAATTTTTTGAATTCAAACAATGAAGCAAAATGTCATCAAAGTGGTCAACAAGGAAATACGGTCATCAATAATAAAGAAAATATAAACTGTAAATATTAAATGGATTATATATTAATATATATATATATATATTATATATATATATATATATATATATATAAACAAATTTTTGGTACAGCTGAATTTATATAGGATTTTAAAAAATAATGACATACTTTTATTGATCAGCAAATTTTCGAAAGAGAAAAGAGAAAATGGAAACTTAAGGGCCCTTTCGACCGGTGGGGATTACTTGAAGGTATTTAGCAATATATATAATTTTTTTTCTTCCCCCCTATCTGCCTTCATATTATCCCACCATTTTGTTTGATTGAATCTCTTTTACCCATTTAATTTACATTGTGATTTTTAAACGATCTACCTGTCATTACTTTTGACAAAGCACCGGTCGAAAGGGCCCTTAAGTTTCCATTTTCTCTTTTCTCTTTCGAAAATTTGCTGATCAATAAAAGTATGTCACTATTTTTAAAAATCCTATATAAAAATCCTATATATATATATATATATATATATATATATATATTTTTTTTTTAAAAATCCTATATATATATATATATATATATAGGAAAAGATCTCCAATAAACACCATGGGATCTAATTTAACAACCTGATGATTGCGCCCTAGCAAGAAACCGTGGGTAGCTGTTTATAATAAACATTGATCTATAAAAACTCAGCAAATTAAATAAATATTAGCTCTCACAATTTGTGATTGAGCACTGTATTTTCTTTGTTTCATCACAAATAATTTGTTTTTATATATATACATATATATATGCATGCACACCTATGCACAAGTAGGATGTGACACAAGGTCAATTTCTTAAGTGGTGTATAAATGTATGAATTAAGTTTTCATTCTCCTAGATTGATTGCCTAACGAAGATTAAATAGCTAGAGGGAGAATAGGTGGATGCATAACTTTCCCAAAATGTATTAGTGCTATGCTAAATGCAAATAGCCTCATCCAGAATTGGAATTCTGGTCAACGAGTCAATTTCCTATGAAGATAACAAATGAACAGAACCTCAGTCAAATGGTGAGACTTATTTGCATAGAAGGAACATAAATATAGTGTTTATAGTAAAAAAATTATCCACACTTTCACCATAACATATGTTCATTATTGTCACTCTGTATACTGCGCATGCATGCTTATAGTTAGCACTGTTGTGGTTATGTGATTAAAGTTCGAGACTGATCAATTCACTAGTAATATGCACCAAGGAAGTGACCCAATTTCTTTGTTCGGAAGTTGTGTCAAGGGCTGAAATTATTCGGAGGCTTTTAGCACAATATTGGAACAGTGCACTACCATGCAGAAGTGTGTATGTGTGAATAGAGAATTTAAAAGTGGCTGGACAAGCATGACCTGTGAAAAAGGAGCAGGATGCCCATCAATGTTCTCCACTGATAAGAAGATTCAGCAAGCTTGAGAGATGGTAATGGCGAACTGGCAAGTTATCCAAGATGAGGTAGCTTGTTCTTTCCCACACACCATTGGCTTCTCCATACTAGACAAATAACTCCAAGAAATAATTCAAAATGTCCCAGGTTGCCATGTGTTATTTAACAGCCTTACAATAGTGATGTAGAAATGGGAATTTCTTAAAGACATCAGAGTACTCCGACTGTTCCTTATATAGCTATGAGGAGGTGCTGTACTAAGGTTGGAATCCCTAGTATCAAGCTCATTTTGTTTTTTTCCTGTGCACCACCATGGGAAGGAAAATCAGAGTGAGCTCCTAATCGCAAAGGCCAGTGAGCTCTGCTCTGCTCCTTCATGGAAGAGCCAAGGAAGAACACTTTTATCTTATTCCCTGAGCACAGGTACTACACTCTCATTCAAGCCAAAGTTGCAATGTAAGAAATAAAGAAACCAACAGAAGTATTCACCTTATTGACTATATAGATAGATTCTCTTGTCAGAAGTGTGGCTGAGTGGTAAATGCCTGAATGTTGTATATAAAGGATTTACACATTCAAATTATTAGTTTCTATGTATAATCAGCTCAGGCCTATATACTCGTTGCTATCGCTAACAATGTAATCTGATATAACTAGTAGGATTTGCTAAGAATTTTTTTTTTTGTTGTTGATTTCCTTTTTAAAATGAGAAATTAAATTCTGCAAAAAGATGGAGAGTAAATCTATATATAAAAAAAAAAGAGTAAAAGTCTCTTTTCCGATGGAGGTGTATATTATACCTTGACTTAGTTTGACTGTGAAATACATTGCTAATGATTTCAATATAGAAATGCATTGCAAATGGTTTGATTGCAGAAATGCTTTGCTAAGGATTTCAATATAGAAAAACATTGCAATTAGCTTGACTATAAAAATGCATAGCAAAAGGTTTAATTGATATAGAAAAGAAATGCAAACGGCTTGACTGTAGAAATGCATTGCTAATGATTTTGATATAGAAAAGAAATGCATAGCTAATGATTTTGATATAGAAAAGAAATGCAAATGGCTTGACTGTAGAAATGCATTGCTAATGATTTTGATATAGAAAAGAAATGCAAATGGCTTGACTGTAGAAATGCATTGCTAATGATTTTGATATAGAAAAGAAATGACTGTAGAAATGCATTGCTAATGATTTTGATATAGAAAAGAAATGCAAACGGCTTGACTGTAGAAATGCATTGCTAATGATTTTGATATAGAAAAGAAATGCAAACGGCTTGACTGTAGAAATGCATTGCTAATGATTTGATATAGAAAGAAATGCAAACGGCTTGACTGTAGAAATGCATTGCTAATGATTATGATATAGAAAAGAAATGCAAACGGCTTGACTGTAGAAGTGCATTACTAATGATTTTACAATAAAAATACACTGAAAATCAGAAAGGGATTTTCAAAGGTCAGGAATTAATACTAGAATTGCTGCCAGAAAAAGCACTTACCTGCATAATAATATTTGTTTCACTTCAGATTTTTGTACCAAAGAAAAGTTTTAAGTCATAATCATCTTTATTTGTCATGTACTGTTTATAGCACAAACAAAATAGAGAGATGTGGAGGAGAGAAGAAAGATTTTTTCAAAAAATGCTAAACTTAGGTCTATTCTTGGGACATTGGTATTCCATCTCCCAAAGGTTTTGGTAAGAGCATTATCGAAAAGCACAAAGACATATGTGTTGTGTAATTGGTTTGTGAAAAAAGAGCAATGTTGGAGGTTTTGGGAATGCAGATATAAATAGGTGCATGAGGAGAATGGGGGGGGGAGGGAATAGAGAAAGATGTAAGGAGTTTTGTAAAGAGGGAAAATGAAGGACAGGAAGAAAGTAAGTATAGAAAAATGGCCGAGTTTTAAAATAGGAAAATAAATGACAAAAAGAAATGTGGTTGAAAGAAGAAAAGTAAAGCTAAGAGGAAGTGTGGAGGGAGGGGGAAAAAAGAAAGATGGCAGTGAAGGAAAGAAAGAAAATTAAAGACAGGTTGGATTTTGGAAAGATGGGGGGAAAAAAGATGGCAAGAGGGGAAGGAAAGAAAGTTAAGATGATTTTAGAGAGAGCAGAAACAAAGAAAAATGGCTGTGAGGAAAATGAATGAAGAGGGAAGGGAACGAAAGAAAAAAAAATATGGGTGGGAGTTTTGGAAGAAATGAAAAGATAAATAAAAACATGGCAATAGAAAAGGTGATGAAGTAGAGAAAGTAAAGGATGAAAAAAGGTAAATGAGAGAAAAAAGGAATAATAAAATAAAGATGAAAATATCGATACTGAAGAAATATTAGAGAGAGAAGAAAAAAATAAAATGAGAAAGTGGGGGGGGGGAATAAAGAAGGAAAAAATTACTGGGAATCATAAGACAAATTCTTAAATGCTGTCTGGTAAAAATAAAAATATTAAGAAGAAATTGAAGAAAAAAGAAAGTAATGCTAAATGAAAGAGAAAAGAAAATAGTCTTAATATCTTTAAAATTATGGCGGGAAAAATGGCTGAGCCTGAACACTAGGTGAATGGGATGGGGGAGGGATAGAAGGTAATATTATGAAGGAATAAGTACAATTAAAGAAGATTATCATGGAATAGGAAAATATAAAAAAGAA
>CM042151.1:13007739-13110239 GCA_023376005.1 Doryteuthis pealeii | reverse complement strand
GTCATCTAAATGGCACCCAGTGTCCGCACAGAGGTGATGAGTATGTTTTGCCAACAACATGGATTCTCTTTTACTATTAGTCCTTATTAACCATTGCTCTTACCAAGTCATCTAAATGGCACCCAGTGTCTGTACATAGCCAATAAGTAAGCTTTTGCTGGATGGCCAACACTAGTGTTTGCATTTGTAGGAGTCCATAGGAGAACAGTGATTATGAGTTTGTCCACCAGTGCCTTGAATGTCTTGCTCATCTTATTTGCTTGATTTGTGAGACGAAAGGTAAGTGGTCATACAGCTGCAGGAGGCATCTGTGGTCTACTGGTTATCATCGCAGGAAATGGACAAGGCATCCCGAATTCAAATCCTGGACAAAGCTGGTTTCTTTTCACATAGCGCTAATACCTTTGTGAAAAATATACGTTCAGCTATTATACTTTTCACTATGGGTAGATAGTAGGGCAGACAGGGCTCTTTAGCCTTAGTATGGCAACCAGTCTAGGAGAAGGAAAACTCTGAATTTAAACCTTTTAAATCCATTTAAGAAATTGACCTTATGTCACATCCTACTCATGCAGAGGGGTTGGTAAATATATACAGCTGCTGTTTTCAAGGGGATTTTTTCAAGACAGTACAAAATGGATATTATTAGGTATTATACAAATCCAAACTCTATATCATTGAAACTCGGACCAAAAATGTAAATATGTAGCAGTCCCAAAATAATACGCCCCTGCGAAAGAAGTTACTTCAAATCAATATTTGGTGAAGCCAATTTTATTCTCTATTTGTAGTCTTTATGATGTTGATGTGTCAAATAGATCTGTGTGCATATTATTTGTATTAGATAGGAATACTTGAAACCATATAACTGTATGCAATCAAGTTATTGTTATTGAATAGGAATAGTTGCTTGAAACCATATATATAGTTATATGCAAATTATTAGTATTACATAGGAATACTTGAAACCATTATTTTAATACCTAATTACATTTTTTTTTAAATTAAGAACTTTCCACAGATATTTTGATTCCACCTTTAAGCACTTTTTCTCAGTTAAAAATTGAATCCATCTTTGCTCAGAATGGCTACTTAGATTCATCCTTCAATCGATACCCAAAATCTACCCATAACTCTGCTCCCAATAGCTGTATCGAATCGAAACCAATTCACATTAAAAAAGTTTATGCAAGAATATCCAATTTTACCAATAATTTGGTTACAAACAGACACAGAGATTTGAATTGTTTAATAGATGAATAAAAACTACTTCCACCCCACCCCACGTGAATGTCATATGAAGTAATTTTTTGTGTTCATTTTAGCATCATATATTTTTACTAGAACCCCCCCCCCATAGACAATGGATTACCCATCTCAAAATACTTTGGCAATGCTGTGAATAAGACAGTAACATAGAGATTATACAATGATTAATTCTATTTTTCTTCAGTAAAAAAAGATCAAATCGACTATCCATTAATTCATCACAACTATTTACTTTTTTTACATTTGTCTCCCAGATAACGACTTATCATGCAATAAAATACAATGAAAATATCACAAAATAAACCTATAACTTTGAAACCAGTCATCACGACATTGAAGACCCCCTATTGCTCAGCCTGATTCACTAGCATGTACCCCTCTAGGGTCAAATGTTATTATTAGATTCAGTTATAAATAAAAGCCCATGTTAGGATTTAAAAGGTTACTTTTGAACTTCTGCTGCTCAGGAATTGGTTCTGATAAAGTAGATGAAGCATTTAACTTGGTTTTCCCCACCCCCCAAAAATGGGACAGGAATCTATAGGGTTTCTCATTACCATAGATTAATGGTCAGAGTTAGTTCTGATGAAAAAAGAATAGATAAAAGAAAATAAACAAAATTAATAATACTAGCAAAATAAAAAAAAACATCCTCTGGGCGACGTAAAATAAATATTGCCTGAGGGGATGGGAGTTGAAAATTTGATATCAGAGAGTTTGTATCATAAGTAAAGTAAAATCATCAAATTTTTATTAAAGGGGTAAAAAAAAAAATTGAAATGGAAACTTAGTTCTGATAACTTTAAATATATATTAAAATAAAACAAACTATATATATGTATATATAGATAATACCAGGTATGTATTTATCAAAACTTGTTTAAAAAACCAATGAGGACTGTTTAACATTGCATGCTCAAATTTTGAAGTATCTATTCCATGACAATTTTAGGTAGAGTGAAGTAAGCAGTGATGTAGTTTTTGTTACAAAAACCGGAAGCGAATCTCCATTATTAATAGATTGAAAATTCTTTATCTAGAAATAAAGTGAAATGAAACCAATCTCTCTATTGTAAAAGTAAAGTCGGCAGCAAGGTCGATTGTTGCTATCAGCAGGACAGTGAATCAGCCAATCCTCTTTTTACTAGTGCTAGACTAGGGAGATTATTTTGCTGGAGTGGAGCACTACATTTACTGTTAGCTCTCCACTTTACCACACAGATTAGATTACACAAGCAGTGCTACTCATTTGCTGAATTTTGTTTAACTTTGTAAAACTTTAAAATTTGGTAAAAAAAGAAAAAGTTCCTCGTATATTCCTACCATAAAATAAACTGAACCCTCATTTTATGTCCATGTTTTTGCAATAAATGTTGTTTTTTAACCCGTTATTTTATAATAATACTAAATATATTTTATTTATTTATTCTAATATTCACTTCAATATGTATATTCTAAAAGTTTTTATTTTGTGAGAATGGTTAGTTTTAAAGTGGGGGCTTGTTTTACAATTTAGGCATAAATTGGATCCTTATTTTATGACCGTAATTTTGTTTTTTCATCGACGATGATTAATATCCAACGTTTTTATTTTAGAGTACCAAAGCCAAAAAGAAAAGAAATAATAACAAAAGGTAAAGTTGGCAAGGACCAGTATCGAACACAGAACCATGCAATTCCTAAGCCAATGCTCTATCAACTCTACTTTCTATTGTATATCAGTATTTATTTTGCTTGGCTTAGGCTGACATAAGGGCACATATCTTAAGCAAATTAATCTATGATTTCATCATTTGTTATCATAATCGCATACCAACAGCAAAGATTGCCTTGACTCTCTCTCACCATCCATCCCTATCGGTCATTGCTCTTGGCAAATCCTCTCACTAGATGGAATCCAGTGTCTGCACTGATCTGATGAATCTAAGTCTCTGCTGGTCAGACAACATTGACACATAATGTGTCCATGTGTAGGAGTCCATAAGTAAACATTACTTTTGAATTTTTCCTTATTTTGCCAGCAGTGCTTTGCTCATCTTACTTGGATTGTTTGTGAGATGTGAGGTGAGTGGCCATACAGCTACTTTTTTTTGTTGTGTGCTGCTTCCAGGATTTATCCAAAACAGTACAAAATGGATATTATTAGGAATTATTTAATTCCAAACTCTACAGCTTTGAAAATCTATTACCAAAAATGTAACTATGTAGTAGTCTAAAAATAAGACACTCTGCCAAAGAAGTTACTTCAAATCAATAACATGGTTGATTTTAGATGGGTTTTTTTTTTACTACTATTTGTAGTCTTTATGACATTGACCTCTCTAGATTTGCACAAACAATCACTGAAATTGTTTTTGTTTTCTTTCCACTCTGACAGCATGCAGACTTTCAATTCTCTCTTCTTAAATAGAATACTAGAATATGGGAAGAAAATGAACTTTTTATCAAAATATTGGTTGGGTTGTACTTATTTATAGGTGATACTGTATCTTCCTGGGAAGTGATGTAAGACAGTTAAATCTACATGTTAATAACATTGTAATTACCAATCTACTTAACTTCTGGTCACGTCAAGCCCTAGCACCTATATGATTTTCCAACCCTATTGCTCTTATGGCAAGCCCCAACCCCTTTTTATCATATGGGTGCTAGAAGGTGGTGGTTGCGGGTCTACATGTCCTGGAAATGACGTTAAACTCTATCTGATGGCGAGGTTCCAGTTTTGAGGTTTGGGGAACGTGGAGCACCCCCTTCATCACCATTGCTCCCTGTCCACTCTGAGCCAGAGTGGTAGTACCTGTTAGGGTCCCATCTATGGGTTAAATAGAAAAATGTATTTATAAAAAAATTGTATTATCCATTAAGAATTGATTTATTTCAAAACTTTATTGGCATTAAATGACCCACTGAGGTTGATATGCCGTAAAACAAACCAAACCAAACCTACTTAACTTCATACTCAGAATTTGGTATTTGTCATGCTAAGGTAGGATGATAGATTAAATAAAGTGAAAAATAAGCTGTGCCCTCCCCACTTTCTATACCTATGCATGTTGGTTTTTCTCAACAAATATATACACTGCCCTGTCAGTTAGGGCAGTAGAATACACCTCTGTAGGGGTAAAGTCTACACCCATGGGTCCCCTGTTGGCTGTAGGTGGTGAACTGTGATAATTTCAGAATTCTGGTGGTTTGAGCAGTCCTTGATATAAGTACTCCACTTTGGCACTTACTTAGGCTAGAGAGGCAGTTTTCATATGGGTCGACTCTATTTTTTGTTTATCCAACCCCTCTACCATAGGCACATGTTTAGGCTTTTAAATGGAGTATGTTCATTTGAACAGTTTTCTACTATACTGGCTGCCTTAACTATGGGAGGGGATAAAGAACTGATGGCTTCCATAACATTAGTGTGAAGTGAAATGAAAACAAACTTGTCCAGGATTTGAACTTGGGTCACAATTCCATTTTTCCTGAGTGAAAAAGAAATGGTGCTATTTGCGGAATTCCATCCCGGCCTCCTGCCTTAAAAAATGATAGCTGAAAAAAAAACAACCCTCCTTACGAATGAACTCCGTAGCTGAAGCAATGCCTGCTGAAGTGCTTAAGGCATTTTTTCCAAAAAGTTAATGCGATATTTTACCCCTCCAGTCTTTTTTCAATAAGTAAATGTAAATATTTTAACCCTCCCCCTCTTTAAAATATTTTTTAAGGATGGGGTTTAAATATTTACATTTACTTGTCGTAAAAATGTGGCTTACTTTTAATGACTTCAAACCACTAAAAAAAATAATTTGTTGATAAAAATGCCTTCAATCCACTAAAAAATATCTTTTTTTTTTTCGGTATTTTATTTATTTTTTGACAATCAATTACAAATAAAAATCAAAACATTTTTTTTCAGTATTTTTATTTTATTTAGAGAGGGTTGTTTTTTCAGCTATCACCACCTAGCATTTTTTAAGGCAGGAGGCCAGGACGGATTTCTGAAATAGCACCAAAGAAATCTACATATTTGTAAAAGAAGATAAACAAAAAATAGTGTGTACCAAGAGACTCTTGGAAACATATCAGAATTTTTTTTATATTAGAAAAAAAATGAAGATCTGTGGTGTAATCATTATCATAAGAATTTGACTTGGTGAACTGAGTTCAAATCTTGGAAGAGATTATTTGCATTTTACATAGCACTAATAGCCTTAGGAAAGGTATGAATCCAAACATTCTCCCCTCCAGCTGTGGGTAAATAATAGAGCAGACTTGACTCTTTTGCCTTGATTAGGTAACCAGTCTAGAAGAAGGAAAACTTTTAATTCAAGCCTGTTGAACACCACTCAAGAAATTGACATTGTGTCACATTCTGCTTGTATGGAGCAGTTGGTAAATGTATGTTCCAAACCTTTTGTTGTGTATTCATCATCTTCATATTTCTGTATTGTTTAATATATATAAATATATATCCGTTATTTCATTAAAAGGATTGGTCTTTTTTTCCCCTGTGCAGTGCTGGGTACCCCTTCTAGTGTCTATAGTTATAAACCATCAAAAAATCGTCTGTTGCTTTTGTTTACAAACAACTGGAAGTCTGCGGTGAAAAGCAGAAGCTGTTCTTTTGAAACTGCTCTTAGCTGGGGTGCCTATTAGATACTTGGTTCTATAAACCTGCTATCGCTAGACCCATGTGTCAGTCAAGTAAGGTTTTGTACTTTTTTTCTTTTTTTTTGTTAAGCATAAATCAGTAAATTTATCTTGAACACTACAAAATAGATCTCTGGTTTTAAGTCTACCAAAAGGGAACAGAAATCATTCTCCTAGTCTGGTTGCTCACTAAGGCTAGAGAGCTCAGTCTACCTCATTGCTCTCAAATACTAACAAAAGTAATCCTCCACTTTATGTCCACTATACTGTTTTCAAAGCAATAAACAAAATGAATTCAGAATCATTACGTGTAACACCTCATCTTATGAGTACTGAACAGAATATTACTTGCAATCCCCCCCTTCCTTGTTCCCCAACCCCCACCTCGATCAAAACTGTCAGAATTTCAGCAAGGTGGGATGGCTAGGGGGAATGGTTCCTGTCGATCGGTAAGCATTTTCCTGTACAAGAAATTTAAGAATTTGCCATGTAAATTACATCAAGAAAATATTGCACATTTAAGCAGAAGAGGATGGCGCTTGGCCCATTAAGACAATGGCATTGTCTTAAACTGGCGTTTGGAAATATTGATGGGTTTGGACAGTCAGGCTGTCTGCAAATGCATTGAGGGCAGGGCTCCAGGGCTTTTAAAAATGTCTTTGAGCACCAGGGAAAGGTAGGTGCTTATGTCTCTGTGTAGGTGCAGTGAAATAAGTATCAAATCAGTGAGCAGACAGGTATAAATCCATTTGATAATGTGAAAGAAAAGTAGGGAAAAATGAAAATGTTAATGCTTTTATAAATAATATGTATATGAGAGAGAGAGAAGAGAGATAATGATTATGAATATATAGTTATGAATTAATGTGTGTATATGTACATAAATACATGCATGCACACAACACACACACACATAATATAGAAATCACTCTACCAGGAAATCAGAATTTTTTTCTATCAGTATTTTCTCTTATATCTTAAGTTTACCCAAATATTGAGTAGGGCCTTATGTCTGAATATGGATGTATGCATGTATATTTATCTATCTATCTATCTATCTATATCTATATATATATAGAGAGAGAGAGAGAGAAAATAGTTTTATACACACAGATAAAAGAATACAAATGTAATGTGTGTGTGTGTATATATATATATATATATATATATATATGAAAATATTTAAAATTTATAAACAAACAAAATATTCTGTGTTTCTGTTTATGGATCTGTGTATATGTGCGTTTGTGTGTGTGTACATGTGTATATATGTGCATTTGTGTTTGTGTACGTGTGTATATATGTGCATTTGTGTGTGTGTGTGTATATGTGCATGTGTGTGTATATGTGCATTTGTGTATGTGTGTACATGTGCATTTGTGTGTGTGTACGTGTGTGTACATGTGCATTTGTGTATGTGTGTGTACATGTGCATTTGTATGTGTGTATGTGTGTGTATATGTGCATTTGTTTGCGTGTACGTGTGTGTATATGTGCATTTGTTTCTGTGTACGTATTTGTATGTTTGTGTTTATGTGTGTATATTTGTGTGCATATTTGTAAAGAGACATGTATCTGTGAGTGTCTATTAAAAAAAGATACAATCTTTTCTTTCACTATTCCAAGTTTCACATTTGATTTTTTTTTTAAAACTGATAGTAGTTATTCCACTTAAAATTATCCTATATATATCCTAATTAATATAGCATACATATATACAAATAATTACCAACTCTCCACATGAGCAGGAGGTGACACAAGGTCAATTTCTTAAACAGTGTTTAACAGGTGGGAATTCAGAGTTTTCTTTGGCATACATACATCCATATATATTAAGTGTTACCCAAAAGTTCAAGGAACTTTAACTGATCACTTATCTGATCATGTCAAGATCGCCATTATATCTCAGGTCCTCACACATCTCTTGAAATAAAGAATGTTGTTTTTCTATCAATTTTTTATTTGCACTTTCAATTCCTTGAACCTTTGGTTATATCTCAATGATTAAGTGTGTATATATATATATATATATATATATTTATAATGTGTGTGTGTGTGTGTGTGTACATTTGTGTGTGTGTGTGTGTGTGTGTGTACATGTGTGTGTGTGTGTGTGTGTACATGTGTGTGTGTGTGTGTGTGTGTGTGTGTGTACATTTGTTTGTTGTGTGTGTGTGTGTATACATTTGTGTGTGTGTGTGTGTGTACATTGTTTGTTTGTGTGTGTGTGTGTGTACATTTGTTTGTTTTGTGTGTGTGTGTGTGTACATTTTGTTTTGTTTGTGTGTGTGTGTGTATACATTTGTGTGTGTGTGTGTGTGTGTACATTTGTTTGTTTTGTGTGTGTACATTTATTTGTATGTGTGTGTGTGTGTGCATTTGTATGTATGTGAATACATTTGTATGTGTGTGTGTATGTATACATTTGTATGTGTGTGTGGTATCTTTGTGTGTGTGCTTGTTACTTGTGTGTGGTGTTGTGTGCGTGCATAAGTATGTGTTATAGATTGCTGTGCGCTCGCTCAGACTGCGTCGCAATTTATTGAAAATAAAGGTGCTCAGATGTTGTTAGCACCTAGTAGATCTCAGACTATTTGTTGTGCGTCGTATAGACTAGTGAGATAGGCATAATTTAGTTAGGTCGTACGTGACCGTACAAAGAGGTGTTCGAATGATAAACAGTGCTATATAAATAAAATCGCAACAACATATGTGTGATCGCGATGTGCATATATTGCTAATAGCTAGATAGCTAGGGTGACAGAATAATTGGTCAGTGTCGCATCAGCAGTATTACATTATTGTAATATAATTAAGATTAGATATGATAGATGCTTGCTGTCGCTTCGTGGTCGCTGGGAGATAGGTATGTGTGCTTTGTAATGTGTGTGTGTGTAGTGAATTGCGTGCGCCGTTGATAAATTGTTTGTAGATATGTTGTGTTCGTTTTGTAATGAGCTATTAGTATGTACATCGCTGTGGAAGATGCAGTTGTGTAGTTGTGTTTGCGTAGAGTGGACATGTGGATGTTGAAGTTAGATGACAGATAGCGATCTCTGTAAATGTGTGTGTTGCTGGTCAGTGTGCACGTTTGAGTGTTGATTAGTTATAGGAGTGTGCCATTTAGAGTGATAGAGCTATTGTGGATAGCGCTAGTATTTGTTATGTGTGTGGGTGTGGATAGTGCAGAGCTTTTTGTTTGTTTGCTGGGTGCTCGCTATGTGTAGCATAAATTCGTGGACTGTAAGTGGTGTAGATGTGTAGTTGTAACAGTTGTGCTATAATTTGTGAATTGTGCGATGGATAGTGGAAATCTATTTGTGTGGTCGTTTTGCTTGTGATAGATAGCATATAGATAGACTATGTGGTCGTGTAACTGCTGTGCTCGTGAAGATGCGGCTCGCACCATAGTGGTCAAGTGTGTTTTATTCACATCGCTGTTCGCTTGGTAGGGATGTAGATGGCGTCGTTGCACAATTGCTTATGTCGATATTGTGAATGAGATATGAGTGTGATTAGTAGGTAGTGTGTGGTGCACGGACAAGTGTATGTGTTTCTCGATATGGTGTTGATTGAGTGATGTGGTGTGCACAAGATGTATTTGAGAAGAGGATTGATTGTATGATGGCTAGTTTGTAGCTAGAATAGATGCGAACCTGCTTATGTGTTGAGTGGTCTATGAGTGTGAATAAACTAATGATAAAGTTGTGTGAATAGTTGGGTATGTGAAGGAGACGATCAAAGTGTATGGATGTTGTTTGTGTGTGTGTGTGGTTGTATGAGTCAGCAAACATGTAATCATGATGAGGCTCTGGCCTAGTATGATGGTCCGTGGGTATATGTAGTGGTGACGAGCGGTCTGTGACTCAGAATCAGAATGGCTGGATATATATGGCGCCTGCGTATAACTGGTTTCGCGCGAGTATATTACCATGATGTGCTAAGCTGAGTTGCTCATAGCAACCATAAGTTCAATTGGACCTTATTTACAATGGCAGCTAAGAAATTTCAGAAAGGTATGCTGTTAGTAACGCCTGTACAATGCGAGCAGCAGTAGTTAGAAATTAACGAATCACCGACGAGGGAATTTCAGTATTAATAATTAATCCGCGCGAATCGGGATGTTGTCGTAAAGAGAGTATGACATATGACAGCACAGTAATCTGACTCTTGAGTTATCATTTCGTCAATGTGTGTGTTGCATCTATCTCTCTATTATAATCGCCCGCGAATAGTTTGATATACTATTTTAGATAGTGTCTATAATGGTGCGTCTATACTCTATACCGTCAATCCTCAATGAGTGAATAATAGGAACTCTAGCCTAACAGTATACCCTTGAGAAGAGAGATAAGCACACAAGAGATATGGTCATGCTTAGCCAAGTGTCGCACAATAATAGTGTATTAGTGGCGCATTTATGTTGGCATAAGTATGATTACTGCACACATGGTGAAAGGGAATCATATCAAAGGGGAACAACGTAATTTTCGCCGACTAGTTGACTTGTGCCCGCACTTTGTACCATATCCTGCACAACTGCGGTAGTAAGGGATCGACGGAATATGGGTAAGGTCTCTTCCAGATAGCAATGAGAGTGATCTTAAGTTGGAATTGGCATGAGAGATAGACGAACGAGCTGTTCACACTTGATTTCTATTATCTACATATCTAGGATTGTAACTCTGAAATACACTTCTTATGACTCACTCAGATCTCACAAGGAAAGACTAAAATAGCGCAGGATAAGGAAATGTGGTGATGAGTTGGGTTGTGTGTTTTGGTGGTGTGTGTGTGGCATCGTTCACCAATCTCAATGTGATGTCAGCATGGATTTAACGTGATAACTAAGAGGTTGAGGATTGCCGAAGGATTCCGATCAGATACAGAGAACAATAAAAATGTATTTTTAACAGAAATTAAGAGTTGTAGATAGAAACAACGTGTTATAGTATCCTCTATAGAAAATATGACAATCTATTATTCATTGAGGAACGTCTCACATCGCTATGAAAATTAAGACAATTATGATCTGTCGGAGGAAATAGAGAGTGTCTGGAGGTTGGCAGACTGGGAGGGTTGACATGTCCTCAATAAAAGATCGAGTAGTCGCGAAGTTCAGAAGGTCGAGAGAGATTACGTGTGTCTATGCTACTTGTCTCTCAAGTAGCACGAAGGGAAAGAACATATAGGGTAGATTGTTTTTTGCGAAATAGTAGGAGGACACGGATTCTATAAACGCACTCCATCAGCTCCAGTAAGATTTGACGTGCAACACAGAAATACACTCGGTAGCCTCGACTTGGAACTGAGGGCTGGAGTGGAAGCGGTATGGAGCTCGATAGGCCTGTATTACGAAAGAGTAGGACTACTAGAGAACTACAAAACTCTCACTTGTTGACAGTAGAGCGACGCAGACGTCGGACTAATACCGGAGAACTAGAGGAGGCTGCTAAACAAGGCTCGCGTGACTCTCGGTCATAGAGAGCGGAATTCTCTACTAGACCGAATGGAGGGATGGACCGTTTGAAATGTGAAAGGAGTTGTATAACATCTGATGGTCGTGGTGTGTGATAACAGTGCTCAGCATAAAGATGGGCTGAAATATATGGCATGAAGCTCACAGGTATATAGACTTTCACGTTGAGTTGACTAAATGTATAGGCTCAACGACTGTCTTAATGACTGGTCAATTTAGCACGACTCAATAATCAATCCTCGGGTGGTAGATGAAGGTGGTATGGAAAATACAATTCGATATCGAACACTCGGAAGAAGATTGCAGCGGGAGGAATAACGTAAGCGATAAAGTAAGAACGCATTAAATCGTGTCCGAGCGTCACAGGTGTACCTATGTTGCACAAAGAGGCGTGATGGATCGATAACAACTAATGTAGCTATAAACGGCAAATTGTAACTTCTGACTCAGTTGGGGTTTGGACTCAATGGTTGCCGCCAAGGCCAAAATTTATGAGCGCGCTGTTGAGGAAGACGTGTCGCTATATCGACACTTTGGTCACGATTAAGGGCCTACGAAGACCGCACGCACGCGAGAAAGGAATGAGTTGTTCTTATTTATAGATATACTGCTTCTGAGCTGGAAGAATCCGACACACGACTGTGACAAAGGATCTAAGTCCCTGACGTATAGCGTAAGCATACGCTAGATCCCTGTGCTATAATCATCATACTGACTAGGAAGAGTTGTGGATCTAACGAAGGAATACCCAGCCGAGAATTGAACTAGGGAACATGTTGTTTCTAGCCGAAGCTCACTCCACTTTGAAAGCCTGGCGTGAGCAACGAGCCTTGGCACAGTCTCATTATAAGATATATGAAGGAGGGAAAAAAGTGTTTCGTACTAGGATTAATTGTGGCATATATGGAGATTGAATCACATCTAGAGATCTGCTAGATAATAGCAGGATATAGTTGTAGTGCTACGCACAGTAGCCCAATTCTATCTATCGCAATTTCTAAGTATAAGGATAGACACTCTCTGTTTCATTTAAAGGTGTACCACTGGTTATCTCTTCTCTTAACTTGGCACCAAAGACTTTTAAAAATATTTTATACTTAAACAAAAGATATATTTAGGGTAGATTAGGTTGGACATAATGAATGTGACTGGGTCTGCGTCACGAGACTGCAATGAATGAAGGCATGTATGTAATAGAGAATAGGGAGACTGTGTGAATAGAGTTAAAGTGAGTATTGATGATTAGACGATATGAATCGATCAACAGTGAAGAGCTTGAGGTCTCTAGCATGCTTACACAGAGACTCCTAAATGCTGTTAGCGACTGTAGAGATATGTTTATAGTGATCCCCGTGACAGGGATTTTGCAGCAATCTTATATTAAAAATCATAAAAAACATGAGAAGTTGCTGTTGTGTGAATGATGAATAATGGGAGAGAGTCGAGAATATTCCAGCGCATTAATGGCACGATGTATCTAGTGTAGATCAATGGTTTGGTGGCAGAAGATGCAAGCATGCTGAGAGAAATGAAGAATAGATACTCAGTTAACCACATTAATGTGAGTGGTGCGTTTTATTGGGGCCGACGCTGCAGGTGTTTCAATCTATTAATTAGATATCTTCAGAGGCATTTGTTGATATATTGGAAGGATAAAAAAATTTCTATCACCTTTCCATATATCAACAAAAGAGTGCTCGCAGTTGAGAGGGATGTGTTAAAGGTGAGTGATATAATAGGACTTCGGAAAAGAATGCAGCATGCCCAGATGCTCAGATCGCGCACAAGTATTGAGACTCACGCACTTAACGCTTGTAGATAACTGTCGGGAGGTGTGTGTAGGTTGCGCAGGTTTCTTAATATAACTACATATATGGAATGAATTGATCAGTGACTGACATGAGTATAGCGAAGTGAGAATATCGATTAATAAAGAAGCAAGATTGCTAGGGAGAATTTAGGAATACACTGTCAGAATATATCAAACTGATGTACTAATGAAAGTACGATAGCACATCAATATCACATACGCAGATATGTGCTCTAGTAGTTTGCAGGAAGTTAAAACATAGGCGATGCGTCTTCTATTATATTTATTGTTATGTGGGTATATTTACTGGTTGTAGTGGGAGGAGTAATCGTGTTGCACATCTCGAGTAGTCTCGATTTTTATGGGATAACAAATTGGTCAGGCTAGATATTAGTATTGAGAAGGAACTCACTCGATCTACTAGGTGGATGTTATGTATATATTGTAGGACACTTAACGTCTGATAATATATGTGACGACTCATGATCGGAAAATGGATGATTTCATTCAGTTATTTGTAATAAGTGGAGAGAATAGGCACTGGAGGGTAAGATTATGTAGGAAATGAAGAAGGCTGCACAACAGAATCGGCAAATATCAGAATGTCTGTACCGGTTGGCATGTCCAGAAGGCACGGGGTGAACTTGAAATAAGAGTAGACCGAAAAATGTGTATCGGAGGTAAAATATGGGAACCAAGGAAATTAAAGATGGCGGCATTTAAACAGAGATATATTCGGGAATAGGATTTGTCACACCTAGATAAAGAGATCACGGCAGTGCAATAATATATGTCGTCAGATGAGTGCGCAAGTTCTTGTGGACATATGTAGGAAAGGAGCATTAGAGCTGATAGGGATGCCAGAGTCAGGGTTATGTGGTCGGAGTGCGCGGCAAAACAGTCACGGCCGGGACCAGTGGCTTAATCGCATGGGCACGGTACTGGCAGAGGTATATATTGGTGGTCGGATAGAACCGAGGTACCATGACCGACTGGAGGTGATAATCGCGCATTCTAACTGGTTACAATGCTCTTCACCACGCTCGAGAGTAAGTATTCCACTCCATGCACTTTTCGCAGTAACATGGAACCATTGTGGTGAAGGTCACTATACACCATTTCAAGAGCCAGCCCTCGCACGCCACCACGAGGGCAATGGAATAGCAGTCGGACACACGAAACCAGACAGATAGCAAGGTGTAAAAGAATTTAAGACAGCATACATATCGGGAGGAATAACACGATAGAGGCCACATTCTGGTACAATATTATGGCCCCCGAGGCGTCGTTGTGTCTAGGTAGATTTAATGAGAGAACGAAAAACTATACTGTAACTCATCGTCCTAATGGGTCACGATAGGATTTGATTACCTGTCTACGTATGCTAGATACTTGTAAGCTCAGAGGTGACGCGATCAGCAACATTTGAAAGCCGTATAATAAAAAGTAAATAGACTATCTCTGCAAGTATGCTCTCGAGTATACAGAAGGACCACACAGAATCCAAATAGATGAAGAGGTTCTGGAAGTGATATACCACCGCAGATATACACTTCGCAAGTGGTTTGCATAAATCTTGCGCACAGGGGAGTAGATAGAAGGTAGTGTGACAAGTGGGAGTAATGTGTAGCCAAACCTAACCTCTGGATAAGTTTAAACTGGAGAGCTAACTAAACCACTGAAGATACTCTATGAAGGAACATTGAAGTGCTGTAGTTAATGACAGCATCTATGACTATATCGATGTGGACAGGCATAGTATGCTAGGAGGAGAGATTACATCGATAACTAGTTCCCATGACGAGGCGAGACTGGATAGAAGATAACATATGAGAATCCAACCACTCAGATAAATGGCAGCCTAATAGAGACAAGGTCACCCAGCTCTCATAGAATAGGGTCAGAAGATGTAATGTTCTGTTTATTGCTTTACCAATTCTGCGTCTATCAACAGTTACGCTTACATCTGATATACGATGGATAATTAAGTGTTTTTTTTAGCTCACTATGGGTGCCGCGTTTTGTTTTTAGTTAATGCAGTTTCCAATTAAATCTATATTGATTGACTCTGTGCATTAATCGCTTATGAGGCTGTGGTGAATATAGAATGGTCGTCCAGACTCAGCAATGTCAAATTTGCTAATATATATCAATTACTGAGTATTACTATGACTCGAGATTTATTGATAAGTGGGTGATATGCCTTGTTTTCGTGTTGTACGTGCGTTATGATGAGAGTCAAAATAAGGACAGAAATATATTGTTATTTTTAGGTCAGGGTTGAGATTTAATGTTATAGAAGGCCACAAGCCCTTGGTGAGGAGTCTGACTGATATAGTTAATTCTTTGGATGGCTATGTGCATTTTATAGTCGATTTTATTGGTGGGAACATAAGTAACTCTACACACCGCAATGCATAAACTTGAGTAATAATTAATATGTAGATGCTAATATTAAATAAATAGAAACCAACACAGCTAACAAAAAACTCAGCCCTCACACCAACAAACCCCAAACTAGTACATCGAACTACCTATATATCTACTAAAATTACCATATTCAAAAACAGCACAAGGACAAGCATTATAGCCAGAGCAAATCGTCATCAGAAATTGCTACTCGACAATACTCAAAACGATAATCGCACAACACAAATCACACACCACACAAACAATACCACTGTTTAAAGTGAAAACACTAGTACTGTTATAAAATGTTTTCACTTTAACAGCATCTCTCATGACATTTGTGTTTTCACTAATCTTATCTCTATTTGACATAATCCTCCTCACTCAAATACATATCTATATACTTCAAGGGAGACCAAATAAAGTAATAGCAATAATGGACATTAATATCACTATTCAGGATAACCTCATAATCATGTGTGAAGTATATAGCAAGATTTTCGTTATATATAACATATTCTGATCTTATTAGTAACAGAATCTACTCAATTATGTTTGTACATATACATAATATCCAGGGGCAATATCAAAGACACGAAAAAAAAAAATACAAGTTGAATAGGAGTGGTCTATAGTCAGTGCACAGCACAAGGGAGTTTAATACTCTTCTCTTGAACTACGAGGCATTAACCTAGACGAGGGATATAAAGCGTCGTATCTTTTGTTGACAGTGTAAGGTATAGCGCACCTACGTAGCCAATAGTCCAACAACAACAATGGACGTAACAATTTTTTTATACAAACATCAATAGTTTTTTGCATAGATAGACTTACCACCAAGAAGCATAGGTGCACATCTACAAGAGCACTAGAGGGTTGTTCATGAGTGGATTGTGACTAAAATCTCCTAAACCAGAATCTTGGCAATTGCCCTAAGCGGATACTGACTGAGCTAAAATTATAACCATAACTCAGTAAAAATCATTTTTACTAAAAGCCATACAGGTTTTAATTTTTTTTAAATACTCTTAAATTCTTTATTTTCATGAATAAAGCAATTTCCAGTCAAATTTGCTTCTTTTTTTTTTTAAATTCAAGCAATCTGTAATTCTACTCTGTTGTTTTTCTTAAACAATTTCTATCCAGAATTTCTGCCAAGAGCTGGTTTAGAATTCAGTGTTTTCATTCTTCTGGATTGATTGCTATAGCAACGTTAGAAAACCCAGTATGTCCTATTTACTTACTGCTGGATAGGGGAATAGATTCATGCCATTCTAAGAGAATTAGCACAATGGGAAAATACAAACAGTCTTGACCAGGAAGTTTTGCTAAGCAAGTCCGTTTTCTCTGACACTGACCATTATGCCAAATCATGCGTTCATTTTTGGAATTGAATGGATAATTTTGTGGGGTTTGTACTGAACATCATCTTTTAGCAGGTATGGTTAAAACTTGGCCACAACACACCTCCCTCTTTCTTTAAGCTTTTAGAAAAATTTAAAATTGTCACTTATTCTTAAAGTTTTTCTTAAGAACAGAGCCTAAACTTACATATAAAAAAGATTTTCTATGAATTTCTTAATTATGACAATGAACTAAATCATGTTAAAAGGAGCATGTCTTTAAGAGAAAAAAAAAAAAAAACGTGTCATTTTGACAGATACAGATTTTAATTTTTTAAAATTTTACCATTTTAAAGACTGTAAAATAAATCATTTTTACATGCAAATTTAAAAAAAAAACTCCTTACTCTTCATAATCAAGTAAAAATTATGTTAAGTTTCATTCATTTTTTTAAAGTTATATTGAATTGAATTTTAATTCATAGTGGTGAGGGGGAAAAACATTAAATTTTATTCATGCCTATCTTGTAGTCATTCAAATTTTGAATATTATGAAGGTAACTATGAAAAGTTAATTAGAAACCATTTCTTCTTAAAAAGAAGCATCGATATCACCATCGACCAGTGTTACAACAGGAATCAAACAGATTCAAAGGTCATTTAATAGATATCCAAACCTCTGAGATTTACTGTATCTAAGTAAAAGTAAAGTTGGGGGAGTGGCCTATTGTCAACAGTAATCGGACAGTGAAGGAGTCTATCCCTTTTTCATTAGCACTAGACCAGAGATATTGTTTTTGCTGAGGTGGAGTGAACACACCTGCCAGCAGCTCCCCACTTTACTGCTCAGGGATGGTTTAGCCAGCCAGTAGAGAATCTACCGAGAAATCACAAAATTCCGGCTTGATACCGGTCCTCACCAACTCAGCACAAATAGCACAACACACAAACTTATTGCATTTAAACCATTTTAAAAAAGCAGAACTATATGATAAAATGAAGTTATGAAATATTGAAAATGTCAAATTTTTCTAATGAATTTGCTGTGATATTTTGCTTTTACAAGGAACTGGCTAATTGATTAAGTCAAAAGAATATCATGCATGAAAATATATGTATATTCAAAAGTTTTACCATTCAAAATGAGAGGTTGCACCGTATTTAGACCTTATGATCTTCCAACCAGCGCTCTACTCATTGAGCTATCATTCTAACTCGGCCTTCATCAGTGAGAAAAGAAGTATTTAGCCTACTTATCATTAAGGTAACAAGGTGCTCTATAAAAAAATATCCTATGTTGGCAGATTTGATATTAGACTCCCCACTACCATTGGCCCAAAGCTATATCGAAGAGTTTCATCAGTTTGAAGATGGTTATGCTGTGATAATTTCAGAGGGGAAAAAATGAGAAATAAGTTTCATTTTTTTGTTGTTTTTTCCTTTTAAACAGAAGGCAATGAGTAAAATCCCCTGCAGCTTAGTTATAATGCTCATTTCTCATTACAGGTGCGTTAAGTACATGGAGAGCCAAGTAGCCACAGGGCCAATTCTTTTTACCAATTTGATGTCCATCTGTCTGTATGTCTATCTGTCTGTTCATCTGTTTCCATTTCGGTAGAGTTCTGCCTGGTTTGATATTTGTTTTTAAGTTTTTCTTTTCCTCCTTGGTTTTTTGACCATTCTTCAATATTCCATACTTATGTCCTGATCTTCAGATTCTGCTGTCATCGGCATGATTCAGAATTGGCTGAATGCCCAGAAGTGTATCTCTGGTAAATTAGAAATATATTATATATATATATATTATATATTTATTTATAAACATATATTTCAAATTAAGAAAGATCCACAAGGTTTGAATTTTTTTAAATCTATTCTTGTAGGTGTGGCACATATTTTGGATTCTTTAAAATCCTTTACAAGCTAATTGCTTGTATTAACTGGACAAGAATTTTAAACAATATATGCATGTAAGTAAAAACTATGTAATAAACTTAAAAAATGGCTTGTGGCCAAGTTCCGTTGAAAATACTATTTCCCACTAAATCACCAAAGTTAAGCAGTGATGAGTCTGTTCAATACTTTGATGAGTGACTATCTAAGCAAAAGCAGGTACTGTAAACAACCTGATATGAAAATGACTTGATACATCATTAAATGGAGAATGTCACTTATGAGTTTATCCTTGTTTTTCCAACTGTGTTAAGTATGTTTTATTCATCTCACTCAGATGGTTTGTGTAATAGGAGGCCAGGTGACCATATAGATTTTTTATTGTGTGATACAGCTTTCAAGATTATGTAGCTTCAATTAACTGTGCATATTTAATAAAAAGAATGTTTGTAGAGTTGTATTGTTTCAAGTATACCTATCTAATATTAATAATTTGCTCAGTTATGTATCAATTATTTTTATCTAATAATTTGTATACAATATCAAGTATTTCTAATACTGATTGTTTACTCACGGTTATATGGTTTTGAGTTACTACTACTAATAATAATCCTGGCAAACAATTATATTTTAAGTATTCCTATCTAATATTGATAATTTTTCAACATATGAGCAGGTACTCCCTTATTCAGGTTAGAGTGAACCTTGGATTAATAGCAACAAAGGGGTACTCCACACTCCCCAGAGCTCCAAAACTGGAACCTCACCACTGTACACAGTTAAGTGTCATACCCAGGACACCCCTTTTTGGGGAGGTCTTGCTTATCTGTAAGAGATGCAGTCAGCATATTCTAGGCCTTGGTGACAGAAAGAATGATAAACAAGAATATTTTTTTATTTGACAACCTATCTATATAAATTTCTTATTGGAAGACTTTTTTTATTTGTTTGTTTGTTATGCCTCCTTGGGAATCTCCCTTGTTTTTGTTTTTTTTCTATCTTGTCACATCAACCTATGTAAAAAGAAAAAAAAAAGATAATCTTTTCACAGAACATATACAATATCTATTTACAGATCAAAGTTTGTAAAGTAATTCATCTGATAGTTCCCAAAAATGCCCTCTTAAATTGTTGTTCTTAACATTTTTTCCTGAAATCATCTAAATTAATCTTTAAATTGTGTATGCTATTGCTGTTTTTCATCTCACGAGGTAATTTGTTACAAAAAATTAACTGTGCACATTTAATAAAAAGAATATTTGTAGAGTTGTATTGTTTCAAGTATACCTATCTAATATTAATAATTTGCTCAGTTATGTATCAATTATTCTTATCTAATAATTTGTATACAATTATATGATATCAAGTATTTCTAATACTGATTGTTTACTAGCAAAAAAATACAATTAGTTAATAGACTTAGTTTTTGAAATCTGCCTTAACAGTAAGTTTCCAGTTCAAGGAGAAATATTTAAAAAGTGTGTACCATTAGTTTCAATTAGGCCATTCCTCATTTTTCTAGTATAGTAGTTAATTCTAATTTCTCTAATCTCCCCCTGTAACTATAACTTTTACTCTTTTTATTAGTTTTGTCACTTTTCTTTGTATACCCTCCAATCTTAATATTACTCTAATTTCCAAGTCTAAACACTGGAGCCCAAGCCAGTGTACAATATTCTATATGAGGTCTTTATAAGGGTTTTGTAAATTTTTAAAACAACATTTGCCTCCTTTGAGATAAAATATCTAGCCAATCATTCCATTTGACAACCTATCTAAATTCCTTATAGCAATGATTGTACCCCTACCACCACCACCACCACTGAAAACTATCTTAATGTGTGAGAACACCTGTTCATTTTCTAATCTCCCAATAACTTCATTCTATATTCCATCTTCAAGAGAGAAAAAAAAGAATTAGGCGCTGAATGTTGTCTGGAGAAGAAATGATATATCAGAAATCAATAGAGTAAACATTTTTGTCACTTTTTTTCTTCTAAAGTGAATTTAATTAGTTCCAGTGGCTTCTTCAATTGATCTGCTTGGCTTTTATTAAGTTTATAAATCATTTTTCGATTAATAAGCAAATTCTTTGTGGGTTTTTTTTTTCCCCAATAGTGGTTAAGCATCATTTATTGCAATTTCTTAAATGTGACATTTTTAATTATATCTGCAACATAAATTTTACTTTAATTTAAATATTTTTCTCATTATGTGCAATATGCAACACAGTATTTGTTTTTAAGTGTAAAATTGAATCTGATATAAAATGAAAGAGTTCTCTTTTCACACTTGATTATATCCACTGCATGGCCCTGTTGGGATTATCTTCTTTTTGACTGGAAGAGTTATCTTCCCGCTGGGTTTCCGAACCGACCACCAGGGGACCTCTGGTATTTAAGCGCGGGTTTTGAAACTCCCTGCCTTTTTTCTACCCCGTCTCGTACGTACCCACATGGGTTAGACACATTGTCACACCCTTCTCAGTGGGTGCTTCTGCCCCCCCCTCACTAGTAAGTGATTTTGAATCTATGGATTTTCCAGTCCTTTAATTTTACTATTGTGTACATTCTTATTGTACCTGTATGTCTTATTCATGTGCCTTACATATATTTCCTTGTTACTGTATTTTATGTCTTATTTCTGTGCTATTAAATATATAAAAATGTCATGTCCACACAGCATGTCGGAGTTGTATGTTTCAATAATAACCTTGAATCTTACAAGTGGTGACTACCCGATGTATTGAACACGTTTTTTGAAGGCTTTGTGTATTAACTGGACCTTTAATTCTTACAGCCCTATTGGTGAAGATTAGAATAAATTGTCTGTATTCTCTGCCAAGGGGTAAAGCCCTCCCCCTCCAAATAAGGTGTCCTGATTTGACACTAAACAGCATCTGGTGGTACGGTTCCAGTTCTAGAACTCCACCCTCTCTCATGTGGACAGGATGAGATACAAGGTCAATTTTTAAACAAAGTATAGCTGATTTGAATTCAATGTTTTCTTTCTCCTAGATTGGTTGTAGGGATTCTCTGTGGTGTAATGGCTAACATTTTGGACTGGAACATCATAGAGAATTAAAACTTTATGGTATTATGTTCACTTTCAGACATGGGAAAAGTATGAATGCCCTCATCTGGGCTACTATTCTTCTGCAAGGATGACTGGGACATTAAATAAACCATGAAGGTTGATATGCCATTAAACAAAGAAACTGGTTGCCTAACCAAGGCTAAAGAATCTACCCTACAATTTATTTATACCTAGGAGGGGACAGATGTATTCATGCATTTCCCGGGGCCATTAACATGATGTGAAATGCAAACAGCCTCATCCCTGATTTGAACTCTAGTTGCCAGGTCCATTTTCAATGATGATAACTGTTTGGCCATGAATGTAATCTGATGTTAAGTCATTATTACTACTTATGTCTCATGATAATTGTTACATTTAGTGAATATTATTGTATAGAAATCCTAATAAGGATTTGTAATTTCTTTGTTTTTATTTCTTTCTTTATTTTATTTTTTTTTAACTTTTCATCTCAAGATCTCTAAGTGGTGGACATGAACTTTTGACCTGTTTGTGAATTTCCTGAATCCTTTTTCGTTTATTCTCACGTTTAGCTACATGCTTCATTGAGCTTTGCTGTCCAGACTGCTAGCTTTCCCCTGCATTTCCAGTGTGGTCAAGTGCCATTACACTGGACTGTTGTCATCTGAGTTCACACACAAACTCTTAACATATTTCAAGGTTCAACCTGACTCATCTGCAATGACCCCAGGTCAGAAGATGCAGCCCTTTCTTGGCCAGATTGTCCTATTAACTGTTCCTTTGACCTCATCGGAATAAGAAAAATGATTTTATAAGAATCCAAGCTCATAAATAATGGCCACTGATTTTCACTGGACTGGTCATCATCGCTTAAGAATTGAGTTTAATAACAATAATGTCTGCTGCCTTTCAAGGTTTACATTGGGTGTAACAGCTACTTCCTGCTACAACTGCCTCATACATCCACTCTCTTCTCTATCAACACTCATTAAATGTCAGAGATGGAATATTTTTATCAAGATATTGTTAATTAATGTTAATGTTATGGAACAAAGAAAGATAACTTGGGTTATCTTTCTTTAAGAGAACTCTTCTCTTTTATGAAACCACTTTCACATGCCCATGCATTTTCGTGAAAAGAGCATTCTTAGCAACCGACTTTGAACGTTGAGAAGAGAAGAGAACGGACATGTGTAATAAACAACCGTAATACATTTATTGGCGTTTGTGTTATTAGCGTTGGTTGTCAACTGTCCCCTTGTAGCAAGTTTAACAGATATCTGATGATGAGAGAGAGAGCAAAGGGAAAAATATGTTCATGCCTTTATAAAAAGGCATTAACTGAAAATGAATATAATTATATAATCTCTCTCCATCCATCCCTATCGCTCATCATTCTCGGGAGGTCCTCTATGCAGCATCCTGTATCCACACAGAGCTGATCAATGTATGTCTTTGCTGGTCGGCCCACACTGGCGTGTCCATGTGCTGGCTTCCACAGGAGGATGTCGCTTATGAGTTCATCCTTGCTTCTCCAGCAATGTCCTGCATGTCTTGTCCATATTACTCGGATGGTTTGGGTGATATGTGGCAGGTGACCGTACAGCTGTTTTCTCATAGGGTGTTGTTTCCACGTCTTGTTCAGGATCACCTGCAGCATTCTTGTGCAGCTCCCATTATATATATATATTATATAATTTAAACTTGATTTAGTTATTTCATTTTTTTAGTATTATTTGGATTATTCAGACTATTGACCTCATCTTTATTATTATCTGTACAATGTTTCAGCCGATATGCCCTCTGGTCTTCTTCAAGTATTTCTTTTTGAACTCAAGAGCCATCGCGTAACTTTGAACCCAACCCAACCCTTCATTCAATTTGCAGGGGTATCCTGTTCTCATTCCACTAACCATAGCTGGGGTACCACTGTTAAGCTGTGTTAATTATAATTCTATATTACTGCTGCCCCTGATTCATTTTTATTTGTTGTATATTTTTTAAGTAAATCACCTGCAATACATTTCTATTGTGAAAATAGCTATTGAGTATTTGTAGTAAACAGCAATAATGATAAGATGGAGTAAAACTAGTAATAATATGTTATTTAGATTTTTCAGACTGTTGTCCTCATCTTTATTGTTATATATACAACATATTGTTTGAGGTACCCTCTGGCTTTCTTCAAGTGTTTCTTGTCAAATTTGAGTCTTCATTTGTATCATTTTGACTATTGTTCTCACCTTTATTATTATCTGCACAACGTTTCGGCCAATGTGCCCTCTGGCCTTCTTCAGGTATTTCTTGTCAGACTCAGGAAGCTTCTCGAATTCAGGAACCCCCTCTGTATAATACAAATAATACAAATTATCAAGCTTCATCTCAAAAAATTTACAGAAATATTGAGTCTTCATGTCAGAATCAGAAGCCTTCACAGAACTTCAAATCAAACCCATTAAGGTATATTGTTTTTTATTCCATTAGCCATGATAGGATACAAGTGTTAAGCCATTATAAGATGAAATAATTCTTATAGAGAAATATTGAAATATATGAAATATAAAATGAAATATAAAATATATAAAAATAAAAATAAATATAAAAATAATAATATTATAATAATATTATGAATATATTATATTTAACATGAATAATATTATAATAATATTATAATAAAAATAAAAAATAATTAAAAAATAAAAATAATAATAAAAAAGTGTATATAAATAAAAATAATAATAAAAAAAGTGTACATAAATAAAAATAATAAAAATATAATAAAAATAAATAAAAATAAATATAAAATATATAAATCAAATATGAAATATATATGAAATAATTCTTATAGAGAAATATTGAGTCTTCATGTCAGAATCAGAAGCCTTCACAGAACTTTAATTCAAATCAATTACTAAACCCATTGAGGTATATTGTTTTTATTCCATTAGCCATGATAGGATATAAGTGTTAAGCCATGATAAGTATTCTGTTATTGTACTCAGAATTGAACTTGCAGCCTACAGGTAATTGTCACTTAGAACTGTATTAACTCAACACCTATATCTGTTACGCCATGTGCTATGGAGTAAAATAAGTAATAAAATATTTGTCATGTTGTTCTGTAATGAATTATATCTAATGTACTTTTTAAGAAAATTGTTGGCAATATATTCCAACCATTAAACGTATTTTATAAAAAGAAACAATAATTTTGATTCTTTACTAATAAGGGGTAAAACTAGTAATAAAATATTTGGAATACCATCTAGACATGTATAAAGGGCAGTTGTGTCTATGTATGTATGTATGTCTGGAGGAAACTACTAAAATAAAACAATTAACAACTAAGGGAATATACATACACATTCACTATCACCAGATCTTGCCTTTTGAGCAAAAATAATGAAGATTTGAATTATATTTGTGATGATAATTACAAAATACAATTTAAATAGTAACAGCATGGATTTTTTTGCATTTAATATTTTAAATAGGAGACACTGATTTTTCTTATATTGTGCAATTTTTTTTTTTTTTTTATGCCCCACTAGGTCAAATCAACACAAGATCTTTTTTTTGTAGCGATTTTAATGGGGCATCCTGCAAGGATCAAACTCATGATTCATTAATACCCCCTCTATCCAGGTGATGCCAGCTGGATGCCTGCTTCTAGTTCTATAATAAATCATATCCAATGTATTTTTGAAATAAATCCTTTGCAATACATTTCTATTGTGAAGACAACTACTGAGTGTTTATCATAAAAACAACAATAATAAGATGGAGTAAAACTAGTATCAAAATACCTGTAATGTTTTTCTCTAATAAATCATATCCAATTTATTTTTAAAGTAAATCCTTTCTAATATATTTCTATTGTAAATGCAGGAATTGAACTGTAAACATTATGACCAAATGCTGTAACTTATTGCACCACTTAATACCTGAAGGCGATCACAAAAACCATAGGTAGATAAAGATTTAAGTCTGAGCAGACCTGAGTATCCGAACAATGATTCATCTCTTTAATATTGGACTATAAATTCCATGCTTATTTTTAGAATCAACACGATATGAAAGCCGATATGTAGATTTTATATTGACCATTTCTGCTGGTCTGTTCCTTGACCATTACTTTGATATTAGATGACCAGTTGGGATTTTGTTAATTTAGATGTCAAGATTAGGAGCCAAGATAGCAGAATCTATTTTTGCCAGGTTTGCCATTCCCCAAGGCGAAAGCCATAAATTGGTGAAGTGTCTTAGCTTCGAGGGCCATAAATCTTTCTTTCGGTTGCAGTGCTATTGCAAGCAGTGTTAATAGAAGCTTAATAGTGTTTGGTCTGCTCTCTTCATTTTTCTTGTTGCAATAATAACTGATTTATTTGTGGCACTATAATTTGTTCATTTGATAGAGGAGAAATAATGGTTTTATTATTAACATTATCACCATTAATAGTAGTTGCTGTGGTTATTTACTTAGCTTAACTTAGTCCGGCTTAAGACTACAAAAAGTTATAATAATAACCTATGTGAAGTAAAAAAGGTAAATTCGTCGGGATGGCTTAAAGTCGGTATCAGCAAATCAGCGAGGGAGTCTATCCCCTTTTCACTAGCGCTAGACCAAGGAAATTGTTTTTTTTAGCGTCTGAGGTGGAGTGCTACACCCACCATCAACTCCCTACTTTACCACACAGATCCCTGTGCTACTCGTACGCTGAGTTGGCGAGGGCTGGTATTGAACCAGGAATCTTGAGGTTCCTGGCCGAACACTCTACCGACTGAACTAACCTATGTATTTGCAGCTATATTATTTGGGTTTGTTTTTTTTAATAAGACCAAAATGATAGATTTATTAGCATAATTCCTGTAAAAAATGACAAGATTATCTACATATGGTGTGTCATTTCTGTATAGGATCAGAGTATAGTATCTGTTCTATCTATTTAGGATTAACCTTTTCACAGGCAGATAATTTTTTTAAAGTGACTCAAAAATCATAATAATTTGAACAGCAATTATGTCATAGCACAATAACATGAAAATAATAAAGCACTCACTTTTAATTATATTTTTCAAAACAACATTTACACAATCCTACATCCACAGCAGGAGCTCCTAGCAAGTTTTCTATACATTAAAATTGAATCGGTCAATGAGCAGCCACTAGAAGAATGCCTTACATTGAGCTACTGTAAAATCAGCAAAAATGTCATTCTGACCACTAAACAGAAATTTTAAAAGTATAATGATATAAGATATACAGGTGACAATATCATTTTGAAAAGTATAGAATTTAATGCTTTTTCAAAAATAAATACAAAGTAAGAGAATCCAGAAATATAAATAATAAATTTTTTTCTATTATGTCTAATTAGATTTAAATAAAGATACTACACTCTGATCTGAGGGGGGACATTTTGATTCTTATATAGAACACAGACAGACAAACAAACATACAGCAGCAATATATATATATATATATATATAATATGTGTGTGTGTGTGTATTGATGCTGTATGTTTATACCGTGTGAGTAGATATAGATCTATAAAAGCAAAATGGCCAATTTTTAAGCCTTTTTCTTTACCAGTTATATTGCTGTATTCAATAATCTCGAACATCGAGCTCTCAAAATGGACCTGAACAACTCTAACACTCTGCTGTTGAAAGAAAGGTCCAACTTAGAATCTTAGTTTTTTGAAGTAGCCCACTTTATGAAAAAAATTTGCTTACATTTTTGTGTGAGTGTTTTATTTTGTGATAAGAAAATTGCTGATTTACAAGCAGATCAACATTGAAAAAAGCACGATTACAGCAGAGAATAATTTTAAACAATCAACAAAACAATTGCCTTTTTTTTTTTTAAATGAAAGAAAAAGAAAATAAGATAAACTTATTAAAGAAATAAAATTGAAAATGAATAAGAAAAATTAGTTATTTATTTTCAATCATATTTTTTTCTGATAACCTGTTTTCTTTATATTTTTAATAAGCAATATTTAATGCACAAAATACAAATGAGCTTAACCTATTCGGGAAAAATTGCTACCTTTGTCAATTTATATTTCAGGCTACTCAGAAATGTGTTTGAGATTATTTCAGTGACAAATATTTATGTAGAAGAAATATAAACAAACACAGCAGCAATATGTAAATATGCACACACATATATACATACACACACACACACACACACACACACACATATATAGTCATCCACAGACACCATGTTTTGACATATCATGTCTTTTCAGTGTGGCTAGACATTTGCCACCTACCTCCTGCCGGGATGGAAACCCGATCGATTTAAAATCAGTCAGGCTTCTTAACCATTCGGCCATCAGTACCTATGGACTTGGATTAGGATTTTTAACTGATAAATGCATACACCTGTATATATGTAAAGGCTGCCAGAGAGTGCTCCATTCATATAGGAGAGCATTGCCTTCCTCTCCCTCCCTCTCCTTCTCTCTCTCTCTCTCTCTCTCTCTCTCTCTATATATATATATATATATATATATATATTGGATAGGAGGTTGATTTAGAAGGCTATCACAATGCAGGTGTAAAGAAAAAAAAATACGGTAACAATGGTGTTGTGTGTTAACCTGTATTTTATTCTTGAATTTTCGAGATAAAATCTCTTTTTCAAAAGATCACTGGAACTGAAGTAGTCTAGTTATGGCATTTCTTTTTAAATGAATTTTCAAGCAAATTATAAAACTCTCTTATATATATCTGTAGAGAGAAAAATGATGGGGCTGTTTATATATTAATTTTTTTTTTTTGTTGATTAATAGAAATCTGCTTCTGCTACCCCCTAGTCGGTATAAAATCTTAAATATGTAAAAGGTACTCCTCTTTATATTTAATATAAAAATCCACATGTGTGATAATTAAATATTGTGAGTTGTTTTCCAGGGGGAAATATATTAAGAGCTAGAGCAAAGAATAGAGTTATATATATTTTATCTAACTGCCACATTGATCTACTTTGTTAATATTAAAAGCATTGCAAGAATCTTTGTAAAATATTTTGTGTGATTTTTGCCTCCAATGGAAATGCCACAGGAAAGAAAAAATGTTTTGTAAAAAAAGAATGAAAAATGCTAGAAAAACGCAAACGTTGTAGATTTGCTTTAAGGGATGTAGAATAATTACAAATTCACGTCTCATTTTGTCCAATTTTTATTATTTATTACTGAAATTGTGTTCTTCAAATGATTCCACCACTACAAAAGTCTATATTTTATTAGATTATATCTTAGTTGGTTGTTTAGTTTTACAGCATGTCAACCCTTGTTGGGTTATTTTATGCTAAATTCAATTTAACCATTATTGGTCTTTAATTACATATGCTACAAAGATATATCATCAATGTTTTAAACAGGTAAACACTTCAGTATCTCAGGATATGTGTTAAGGTCCCAGGAGGCATGTGGTGTAATGGTTACTGTCATGGGAAATGGACAGGACGGGTTCAAATCCTGGACACAGCTGTTAGCATTTCACATAGTGCTTATACCCTTGGGAAAGGTATGAATCCAAATATTCTCCCTCTAGATATGGGTAAATAGTAGAGCAGACTAGGCTCTTTAACCTTTGTATGGCAAATGGTATAGGAGAAAGAAAACATTGAATGGAAACCAAAAAGGCTGATCCTCCCCCTATCCTATGCATGAACCAATGATATATTTATTTAAACACCAATCTACTTGAAACCTAGATGGGACCCTAAGATGTAAGAATTTAGCAACCCCTCCACAAACAGGATGCAACACATGGTCAATTTTTAAGCAAGTTTAACAGGTTTTCATTTCCTTCTCCTAAATCGGTTGCCATATCAAGATTAAAGAATCCATGCTGCTCTAATATTAACCCATAGCTGGAGGGAGAATAGTTGGATGTATACTTTTCCTAAGGATATTAGCTCTATGTGAAATGCAGCCAACCTCGTCCAGGATTTGAACTCGTGTTGCCATGTTCATTTTCTATGATGATAACCATTACACCACAGACACTTCCTTGGACACAAACCTACACTACCATTTCAGGTAAGAGTTGAAGTGTCTCTACACCATCAGATACAGTTCAATGTGATTTATTAGGACCAACTTTTCTTTTTTTTTGCAGGGGGATGCAGATGGCATATACTAGGCGCCACTTACAGGGGAGAGGTAATTTGTGTGTGTGAATGTGTATATATATATATAAGTTATATTCTTGCATTACTTAGATTATTACTCAGTTTCTTGTGTTGCCATAATCATAATTTAATTGGGAAAGGCATGAATCCATCTGTTCTCCCTACCTCATAGCTATGTATAAATAGTAGAGCAGACTTGGCTCTTTACTGTTGGTTAGGCTCTCAGTCTAGGAGAATGAAAACTTTGAATACAAAGCAGCTTTACTTTGCTGAAAAATTGACCTTGTGTCCTATCCAGCCCTAAGTGAAGGGGTTAGATAAATACATATGCTAATCCCTTTGGGATAGGTATGAAACCATCTATTCTCTCTGCCTTCCATCTATGGGTAAATGCAAAGCAGACTGAGCTTTTTAGTTTTTGTTAGGCAAGCAGTGTAAGAGAAGGAAAACTTTGAATTCAAATCAGCTTTACTTTGCTGAAAAATTGACCTTGTGTCATATCCTGCCCTATAGTGAAGGGGTTGGGTAAATACATACTTTGTAGCAAATCATCTTCAATGCAATTTCATAGTAAAATATTTCCTTTGTTTTAAACTTATTTCTCATAACTTATTTCTCCAAGGCCACATTGGAGAGGGGAAATGAAAGTGCTGAATCAGTAGCCAAATCGGATTTAGATTTGACCTTAAATAAACTCAAGATTCCATATATTGACTTGAAACCTAAACTTTAGAAAGTACAGAAAAGAACAAGGCATTGTATCTTGATTTCACATTATTCACACAAGACTTCGCACTCCTTTGTACCCAAACAAGAACAACAACCACAGTGTGAAACAGTTCAAACACCCTGCAGTGTTAAACACTTCCTCATAGAATATGGAACTTTTGCTTTCATCAAAAACTGTTTTCTAATGCAAACAATATGAAAGATACTATATCTCTGAATTTTTGAGATGAGATTAGGCTTGATAATTTGTATTATTTGGACAATAGTCCAAATAATCTATTAATAATGGAGATTCGCTTCCGGTTTTTGTCTGTGACAAAAATTACGTCTGCTTACATCACATTACCCAAAATCGTCAATATCATAACATAGAATAAATTCACTCAAAATTTGAACATGCAACATTAGACAGTCCTCATTGTTTTTTAAAACAAGTTTTAATAAATATATGACTGGTATTATATATCTATATATAGTTTGTTTTATTTTAATACATATTTAAAGTTTACATTTCAAATTGTTCTATTTTTTAATCCTTTAATGGATTTGATGATTTTACTTACTTAGGGTACAAACTCACTGACATTGAATTTTTTACTCCCACCTCTCAGGCAATATGTTTCAAAAATCTATTTTTACAGCGCCCGGGAGTCGTTTTTTATTTTGCACTTGTACAAATAATAGAAAATATGAATTGAAAAAGTCAGCATTTTAAAGAAATGAAATCACACCAAAAAAATATGAGCATAAACCTAATCAATACCATACAAAAGTAATCCCTCAACATGATCCCCAATGATGCTAACATATCATTTAAGCCATTAACTACAAAAGTGTAAATGTGCAACATGTATTATTTCCTAACCTCTCAGACTGTCAGATTGTCATTGAGATTGCAGTCTCAGATGACTATATAGTTCTTGTGCCCCTGAAGTTACAATGCCTCCTGTGACTGTGAAGTCTGATGTTCGAAAAACATTCTCAACCACAGATATCGCAAGTGAAGGCTGTCCCTGAAGATGTTGATGTGCCAGTGCTTTGTTTCCACCAATTTCTTCTGGACCTCTTGGCTTCATGATGTTGCACCAGGGTGGCCACACTGAAGCCAACCTAACCTCTAGGCATGAAATAACCCGACAGGATTACTACATGAAATCCATTAGCTAACCAACCCGCTTATTTTCTTAGAAAATGTTGGATTTTGTGTAAAGTATTCAACTCTGTTACAAGATGAATGCAAGACTAAAACTAGAGTTTGGTAGGTGGCTTATATGGAGCTTTGGATTGTTCCATTATGAACTCAGGCAAGTTCATTTCCTGAGTTCTGATTGGCTGTTGGATTTCAGGGTTAGTAAGAACAGGGATTAGTACCCACTCTTCAGCCACCACTTTGCATTATGCCAGCAGCATGTAAGGACTGTATTAAGTTACAGCTTGCCTGTTGTTCTCGTCTGCTAACTCGACGGTAGTTAGAACCCCACTGCGATGGTGAGTATCGTATTGTTTCTATATCTGGAGATAACTTCTACAGAAAAGTTATGTAATGAAGCTTCCTTAACAGAAACAATAAATTCATTTGTCCAAACAAATCTTGACATGACCTCCATGACATCTTTATATTCCACTATAATAAATACCTTTTCAATTTCATCAATAAGAAATTGCTTCCCTCCAAATGCATCATACACAGCAGCCTCACTTGTGAAATTGTAAATAATCACCGTGTAGATTATAAGAATTTTTCAATGGAGATGGAAGCTGATAGATGCAAACTTCATTTATAATAAACTTGTAAGCTTTTGAGTTGAGTAAACATCACTTGGTTACAGAGGAGGCGCATCACAACATGCAGAGTCAATCGGATTAAATGTAATGAAACTGGCATAGATCGATTAATACAAGCCGTATAGACTGGCCTTTTTGCAAAGATGTAAGTTTTCATTTGTCAGTATCAACGGATGATTTCATTTACACGCAAGAACTTATCTTTTATCTCACTTAATACTTTAAAAGATACATCTGCTTAGCAATGCTGGCCTTACTTTTTTTTACTTTTTTTTTTCACATTGTTATTTCTTTACTTTCCGTTTGATCTTACTAAGTAAGGAAAAGAATAAGAAGAGAAGTCATTCATTGTTGTTTTTATGATTATAATTTTATTATAAGTGTGTATGTATGCATGTGTATAAATATGTATTTGTATATATGTTTGGGTGAGTGTGTATTTGTATATATATATATATATATATATATATATATATATATTTGTGAGTGTGTATTTGTATATATATATTTGTGAGTGTGTATTTGTATATATATATTTGTGAGTGTGTATATATATATATAGTGTGTATTTGTGATATTGTGCGTGTGTGTGTGTGTATTTGTGAGTGTATATTTGTATATATTGTGTGTGTGTATTTGTGAGTGTATATTTGTATATATATGTGTGTGTGTGTATTTGTGAGTGTGTATATATATGTGTGTGTGTGTGTGTATTTGTGAGTGTATATTTGTATATATGTGTGTGTGTGTGTATATTTGTGAGTGTATATTTGTATATATGTGTGTGTGTGTATTTGTGAGTGTATATTTGTATATATTGTGTGTGTATTTGTGAGTGTATATTTGTATATATATGTGTGTGTGTGTATTTGTGAGTGTATATTTGTATATATATGTGTGTGTGTGTGTGTATTTGTGAGTGTATATTTGTATATATGGTGTGTGTGTGTATTTGTGAGTGTATATTTGTATATATATGTGTGTGTGTATTTGTGAGTGTATATTGTATATATATGTGTGTGTGTGTGTAGTGTATATTTGTATATATATATGTGTGTGTGTATTTGTGAGTGTATATTTGTATATATATGTGTGTGAGTGTATTTGTGAGTGTATATTTGTATAATATGTGTGTGTATTTGTGAGTGTATTTTGTATTGTGTAAATATGTGTGTATTTGTGAGTGTATATTTGTATATATGTGTGTGTGTATTTGTGAGTGTATATTTGTATATATATGTGTGTGTATTATATATGTGTGTGTATGTATATGTATGTATATGTGTGTGTTGTTGTGTTATTATATATATGTGTGTGTATTTGTGTGTATATGTAAATATGTGTGTGTGTATTTGTGAGTGTATATTTGTATATTATATGTGTGTGTGTGTATTTGTGAGTGTATATTGTATATATAGTGTGTGTGTATTTTGTTGAGTGTAATTTGTATATGTGTGTGTATTTGTGAGTGTTATGTCATGTGTGTGTATTTGTGAGTGTATATTTGTTATGTGTATGTGTGTGTATATGTGTGTGAGTGTATGTGTGTGTATTTGTGATATTTATATATGTATTTTGTGTGTGTGTGTGTGTGTGTGATATTGTGAGTATGTGCATATGTGTATTTGTAGTATGTATATGTGTGTGTATTTGTATGTGTATGTGTGTGTATTTGTGAGTATGTGTATATATATGTGTGTGGTGTGTGTGTATTTGTGAGTATGTGTATATATATATGTGTGTGTGTATTTGTGAGTATGTGTATATATATATAGTGTGGTATTTGTGAGTATGTGTATGTGAGTATGATGTATATATATATGTGTGTGTGTGTATTTGTATATGTGATGTGTGTATTGTGTATATATATATATATGTTGTGTGTGTGTGTGTATATATATATATGTGTGTGTGTGTGCAGTATGTGTAATATATATATATGTGTGTGTGTGTGTATTTGTGAGTATTTGTATATATATATGTGTGTGTGTGTGTATTTGTGAGTATGTGTATATATATATATATGTGTGTGTGTATGTTGTGTATTTGTGAGTATTGTATATATATATGTGTGTGTGTGTGTGTATTTGTGAGTATGTGTAATATTATATATGTGTGTGTGTGTGTATTTGTGAGTATGTGTATATATATATGTGTGTGTGTGTGTATTTTGTGAGTATGTGGTATATATATATGTGTGTGTGTGTGTATTTGTGAGTTGTTATATATATATATATATGTGTGTGTGTGTGTATTTGTGAGTATGTGTATATATATATATATATGTGTGTGTGTGTGTATTTGTGAGTATGTGTATATATATATATGTTGTGTGTGTGTGTGTAATTGTGAGTATGTGTATATTATATATATATATGTGTGTGTGTGTGTGTGTATTTGTGAGTATGTGTATATATATATATATATGTGTGTGTGTGTGTGTGGTATTTTGTGCGTATGTTGTATATATATCATATATATGTGTGGTGGTGTGTATTTGTGAGTATGTGTATATATATATATATTATATGTGTGTGTGTGTGTGTGTATTTGTGAGTATGTGTATGTATATATATATATATATTGTGTGTGTGTGTGTGTGTATTTGGTGAGTATGTGTATATATATAATATGTGTGTGTTGTATTTGTGAGTATGTGTTTATATGATATATATATGTGTGTGTGTGTGTGTATTTGTTGAGTATTGTGTATATATAAATATGTGTGTGTGTGTGTGTGTGTGTATTGTGGTATGTTGTATATATAATATATAGTGTGAGTAATGTTATATATTATATATGTGTGAAGTATGTGTATATATATATGTGTGTGTGTGTGTGTGTTGAGTATGTGTATATATATATATGGGTGTGTGAGTATGTGTATATTATATATGTGTGTGTGTGTGTGTGTGTATATTATATGTGTGTGTGTGTGGTGTATGTGTTATATATATATATGGTGTGTAATGTTGTATATATATATGTGTGGGTGTGGTGTGTGTGTGGTGTGTGAGTGAGTATGGTATATATATATATGTGTGTGTGTGTATTGTGAGTATGTTGTATATATATATATGTGTGTGTGGTGTATTTGTGAGCTATGTGTATATATATTGTGTGTGTGTGTATTTGTGAGTATGTGTATATATTATATTGTGTGTGGGTTGTGTGTATTTGTGAGTATGTGTATATATATATATATGTGTGGTGTGTGTGTATTTGTGAGTATGTGTAATATATATATGTCTGTTGTGTGTTATTTGTGAGTATGTGTTATATTATGTCTGTGTGTGTATTTGTGAGTATGTGTAATATATATGTGTGTGTGTTGTGTGTATTTGTGAGTATGTGTATATATATGTGTGGTGTGTGTGTGTATTTGTGAGTATGTGTATATATATATGTGTGTGGTGTGTGTATTTGTGAGTATGTGTATATTATTATGTATGTGTGTGGTGTATTTGTGAGTATGTGTATATAATATATGTGTGTGTGGTGTGTATTTGTGAAGTATGTGTATATATATTATGTGTGTGGTGTGTGTGTATTTGTGAGTATGTGTATATATATATATATGTGTGTGTGTGTGTGTATTTGTTGAGTATGTGTGTATATATATATTGTGTGTGTGTGTGTGTGTGTATTTGTGAGTATGTGTTATATATATATATGTGGTGTGTGGTGTGTGTAATTGTGAGTATGTGTTATATCTATGTGTGTGTGTGTGTATTTGTGAGTATGTGTATATATATATGTGTGTGTGTGTGTATTTTGTGAGCATGTGTATATATATATGCGTGGTTGTGTGTGTATTTGTGAGCATGTGTATATATAATATGTGTGTGTGTATTTGTGAGTATGTGCATATATATATGTGTGTGTGTATTTGTGCGTATGTGCATATATATATGCTGTGTGTGATTTGTGAGTATCGTGCATATATATATGTGTGTGTGTATTTTGTGAGTTGTGTATATATATCGTGTGTGTTGTGTGTATTTGTCGAGTATGTGTATATATATATATATTGTTGTGTGTGTGTATATTTTGTGAGTAAATGTGTTATATATATATATGTGTGTGTGTTGTGTATATTTGTGAGTATGTGTATATATATATATGTGTGTGTGTGGTGTATTGTGAGTATGTGTATAATATATATATGTGTGTGTGTGTGTGTGTGTATTTGTGAGTAATGTGTATATATATATATAATGTGTGTGTGTATGTGTGTATTTGTGAGTATGTGTATATAATATGTGTGTGTGTGTGTGTATTTGTGAGTATCGTGTATATATATAATATGTGTGTGTGTGTGGTATTTGTGAGTATGGTGTAAATATATATATATGTGTGTGTTGTTGTATTTGTGAGTAATGTGTATATATATATGTGTGTGTGTGTGTATTTGTGGTTGGTGTATATTATATATATACTGTGTGTGTGTGTGTATTTGTGAGTATGTTGTATATATATATATATATGTGTGTGTGTGTGTTATTTGTGAGTATGTGTATATATATATATATATGTGTGTGTGTGTGTGTTGTGTATTGTGAGTTGTTGTATATTATATATATATGTGTGTGTGGTGTGTGTGTTATTTTGTGAGTTGTGTATATATATATAATATGTGTGTGTGCGTGTGTGTGTATTTGTGAGTATGTGTATAATATATATATATATGTGTGTGTGTGTGTTTTGTGATTATGTGTTATATATATAATATATATTCTATGTGTGTGGTGTGTGTGTGTATTTGTGAAGTATTGTGGTATATATATAATATATATGTGTGTGTGTGTGTGTGTATTTGTGAGTATGTGTATAATATATATATGTGTTGTGTGTAATTTGTGAAGTATGTGTATATATATATATGTGTGTGGTGTGTGTGTATTTGTGAGTATGTGTTATATATAAATTGTGGTGTGTGTGTGTGTGTGTGTATTTGTGAGTATGTTATATATATATATATGTGTGAGTATGTGTATATATATATATATGTGGTGAGTAGTGGTATATATATATGTGTGTGTGTGTGTTGTGTGAGTATGTGTATATATATATATTGTGGTGAGTATGTGGTATATATATATATGTGTGTGTGGTGTGTGTGTGTATATAATGTGTGTGTGTGTGTGTATGTGTATATATATATGTGTGTATGTGTATAATATATATGTGTTGTGTGTGTGTGTTGTGTGTGTGTGTGAGTGAGTATGTGTAATATATATATATGTGTGTGTGTGTATTTGTGAGTATGTGTATTAATATATGTGTGTTTGTGTGTATTTGTGAGTATGTGTATTATTATATGTGTGGTGTGTGTATTTGTGAGTATGTGTATATATATATGTGTGTGTGTGTATTTGTGAGTATGTGTATTATATTATATGTGTGTTGTGTGTGTATTTTGTGAAGTATGTGTAGTATATATATTATATGTGTGTGTGTGTGGTATTTGGTGAGTATGTGCATATATATATGTCTGTGTGTGTTATTTGTGAGTATGTGGTATATATTTATGTCTGTGGTGTGTATTTGTGAGTATGTGTATATATTGTGTGTGTGTGTGTGTATTTGTGAGTAATGTGTATATATATATGTGTTGTGTGTGGTGGTATTTGTGAGTATGTGTATATATATTAATGTATGTGTGTGTGTATTTTGTGAGTAATGTTGTATATATATATGTGTGTGTGTGGTGGTATTTGTGAGTATGTGTATATATAATATTATGTGTGTTGTGTGTGTGTAATTTGTGAGTATGTGTGTATATATATATATATGGGTGTGTGGTGTGTGTGTATTTGTGAGTATTGTGTATATATATATGTGTGTGTGTGTGTGTGTTGTGTATTGTGAGTATGGTGTAATATATATGTGTGTGTGTGTGTGTATTTGTGAGTATGTGTATTATTATGTGTGTTGTGGTGTGTATTTGTGAAGTATGTGTATTATTATATGTGTGTGTGTGTGTATTTGTGAGATGGTATATATATATGCGTGTGTGTGTGTATTTGTGAGCATGGTGTATATATATATGTGTGTGGTGTATTGTGAGTATGTGCATATATATAGTGTAATTTGTGAGTATGTGCATATATATTGTGTGTGTGTATTTGTGGTATGTGCATATATTTATGTGTGTGTGTATTTGTGAGTATGTGCATATATATATGTGTGTGTGTATTGTAGTGTGTGTATTTGTGTATGTGTATATATATGTGTGTGTGTATTTGTGTATATATATGTGTGTGTGTTGTGCGCTTATTTGTGGGTTTATATATGTGCATATTTGTATTCATATGCATGCGTATTTGTGAGTATATATAATTTTGATAATATAGTTTCCTATATCTATGATATGTATATGTATGTATATAGAAGTTAGATAACCAGATTTCACCGAGAAGGATATTTCAGTTAGAATTATCCTGAAGATCCTTCTCAGTATTTAATTTCTATCTTTGATTCAATTTTCTAAACTGGCTCTACAAACATTTATTGATATTTTTTTTTTCTATATTTATTATCCTGACTCTTGGTGGCTTTATCTTTTACTCTCTAAATTCTTTTTTTTTTGTTCCATTTAGCCTCTCTCCATAATATCTAAAGATATATATATATATATATATATATATAGTAAAGATATGTGGAACAAAGGAACAAAACTCAGACAAGTGTATGTAGGAGATATATTTCGCTAAGCATTAAGCTCAGCTTCATCAGTCATTTAATCATTAAAGCATTATACAAGTATACTTGTATAATGAAGCTGAGCTTAATGCTTAGCGAAATATATCTCCAACATACACTTGTCTGAGTTTTGTTCCTTTGTTTCACATATCTTTACTACATTCTATCGAATTTACTCCAATCCTCCTCACTCATATATATATATGTGTGTGTGTGTGTGTGTATATAAGTAAATTATTTGTGAGAATCCTACTGCAGAAGAATATTAGATCTGTATATATATATATATATATTATATAACTTTGATAAAAACATAGATAACAGAACTAAAAAAATTAACTAAAAACCAAATTACGTAACCCCATGAAGACGACTGGCGAAACAGTCGAAAGCGCTCAGGATATTAGTATGGGAAATATCATAAATCAATTGGATCCAGACTCAAAAAAAAGATCGCCAGAAGACTGGAAAAAATATTAATACAAAAAATGAAAAAGGAATACACTCCGTATTGTTTAATAACACATGCCTTGAGATATATATATATATATATATATGGTATATCAAAAAGTACTGAAAGTGTATCTTAAAATTTAAATGAACTCTCTAATACTTTCCAGACAAAACTCTGAGTGAATTTTTTTTTTATTTGATGTTTTTTTCTCTCTAAATATTTATAAAAATCATTTATGGATACACAAGTACATATCTTTCCCTATGATCAGAGAAATGAGTATATCTATATATTCACTTTCATGCCAGGTCTTTTACTCACTTATCTCCCCACCCCACACCAACCTGCTTCAGGCTCATCCTCTCCTGGATTTTTGTATTTACCTACCCATCCCAGCTGACAGATAACCTTCCCTCTCACCCATCTGAAAATGTGCCGTCTAATGTCAAAGTGTCAAATATCAAAAAAGATTATGTATTTGACAAATGTATGCTTCTGCCAATATCGGCCCTGAATTGGATTCCTTATCTTGTATTTCTTGGATAATTTCATTTCTTATCATTTATAAGAAGATGTCACCCAAGTCTGGTACTTATATGCTTATAATTTGATGAATATGTTATATCCATCTTGCAGCCGTGTGTATCCCTAAGAAGCGAGGTAGGCATTGCTTACCTTAGAAAAATTAGGAGATACACTTAGCGCAATGGTTATCATCATAGTAAATGAAATCAGTGAACGAGTTCAAATCCTGGACAAAGCTGTTTGTGTTGCATACCTCTTTCCTTACTTCTATTCTTCTTCTGGCGTCTTTGATATCTTAAGTTCTTCTAGCATCTCTTCTAACATCTCTTCTAGCGTCTGGACTTCATCTTGGTGGTCGGTCGCACTTAACTCATTTCTTCTTCTAGATCAGTCTTGTTACCAAGACATTCACCAACCACAAAGCCGTGTTATTTTCATAAGCTTTTATTTACTTAACTAAACATAGTGCGCGTATGCAGGTGAGTTCCAGTTAAAGCAGTACATCTTCTCTGCTTGACGTCTAAACTGAAACTGAGGATCCAACCAGGTCCCACGTGACTTCACGCATTTTGCGGGCTTTCTGTAATATTCCATGGAAAGTCCCGCCCATGATATGAAAAGGGCCATCCCTTTAGAAATACAGGGGATTGACAATAATCTTATGCAACTGCATAGATTATGTAACATTTGGATTTCACTTTGCACTAATGCTCTTGGGAAAGACATGTACAATAAACAGCATACTCACCTCCACGGGAGAGCTGTTACTAGCATCCAGTAATCAGACAAAAAGAAAAGAGTACATAACTAAATACCTCTGTACTAAATGCCTGAACACAGTCAAATGTTCAAGTTTATACAGATAAAAGGGTCCACCTTAAAACCAGCAGACAATGAGGATCAACGAAGTGAACTTGACCTAAATACACAGGTGGAATAGTCCTATCTGCTATTTGAACTACATACCAAGTCTGGATCAACACAACATACTCAGCTTGCAACACACTAATCACTCTTCAACCTGAATCTTTCATTTCCCACCCTGGCTATGTGTAAATAGTAGGGCAGGGGTTCTTTAGCCTTGTTTAGGCAACCAGTCAAACTCTGAAATTCAAAGCAACTTTACTCCACTTAGAAATTGACCTTGTGTCACATCCTACCTGTGGTTGAGGGATTGGGTAGATGCATACCCAAGAAAATTCATTCTTTTCCAAATAAAAATTATTATCAGTTTTGACAAGTATCATCTTTCATGTAGAATTTAGAAGATGAAGGATAATACTTGTCAAAATTATTATTAAACATAATGATTGATGGAACTTCATCAAAAAGAAAAAAAAAAATTAATAAGTCTTAACTCATGTGGATGTATTTACCAACCCCTCACACACAATGTGAATTTCTTAAGCTGAGTTTAACTAGTTTGAATTCAGAGTTTTCCGTTTCCTAGCCTGGTTGCTATACAGTAGTAATGTTGTCCTCATTTTTATTGTTATATACAGAACATTTAAGTTGATGTGCCCTCTTCAGGTGTTTTTTGTCGAATTTAGAAACCTCCATGTCATAATTGGGAGCCTTCACAGAGCTTCAAACCAAACTCATTATTTAAACCATTGGGGTAGATTTTTCTATTCCATTAATTATGACCACATGCAAGTGTTAAGCTATGTTAAGTATTTTATGTTATCTTTATTCATAGTCAGGATTGAACTACTAACCTCAAGATGATTGCCACTTAAAACTGTATTAACTTATACTCATATCACCAATATCTAATACTAATCATTTTTAAAAAGATCTATTTGATCTATAGATAGGACACTTTTTATATCAGATATAACCACATAGGATCAAAATAAATTGGCAAGAATAATAATGAAGAGTTGACTTCATACTTCATAGATCACCAAAACTAGAGCTTTACTACAAATAGTATACCCTCTTTTTTTTTAGGTGGGGAGAGGTTCCTACCCCTTCAAAAGAATGCAGTTAGAGTATTCTAGGCCCTACCAACTGGGCTGAAAATACATTTGATACAATCTAATTAATTATAAGTAAGTAAAGTCGTCGGGGCGGCCTAATGTTGGTATCAGCCATGCAGCAAGGGAGTCTGTTCCCTTTTCACTAGCGCTAGACCAAGGAGATTATTTTAGCATCTGAGGTGGAGTGCCACACCCACCATCAGCCTCCAACTTTACCGCACAGATCTCTGTGCTACTCATACGCTGGCATAGTTGCTACTCATAGTTGGCGAGGGCGGGTATCGAACTAGGAACCTTGTGGTTTAGGAACCTTGTGGTTTCTAGCCAAAACGCTCTACCGACTGAGCTAACCCGGCCCTTAATAATAATATAAGTAATATAGTGGAGTTGTATTGTAGATGTGTACATGAAATAAGTTTTAAAGTAAAGATCTAATTAAGCGAAAATACTTTAGATACACCCTAATATATGTGCTGAACTGGCACATCAGAATAAGTGAGTTTGAACTCACACTACTGCATTCACTTTTTGAATAATATTCTTTGGAAAGGTATGAACCCTTTATCTCCAACTATGGATTAAATAGCACCAGTATTGTTCCTCTACAAGGATAAAATCAAACCAAAATAGATAAGTACTATTTCTATATTCCAGACCCTACAAGACTGTTTTTATGCTCCCTGACTGTAATTATTACTCTTGAAATATAGACACACAAAATAGAAACTACTGAGGGTGAATTTGGCATTAAATAAACCATGAAGGTGGATATGCCATTAAACAAAGAAACTAAACCAAAATAAATAGGTGCAATTTCCATATGCCATACCCTACAACACAGTTGTTCTGTATCCTTCCTCAACTGTAAATATTCCTTTTGAAATGTAGTTGAGATATGAGGAACACAAGGACAAAACTCAGACAATAAAACGACTGATGATGCCAAGCACAAAGCTCTAGCGAAATATATTTTACATACGTTTGTCTGAGTTTTGTCCTTGTGTTCCTCATATCTCTACTACATTCTGTCGGATTTAGTCCAATCCTCTTTCCTCCTCTTGAAATATAGCACCACTGCCATTCTTCTACAAAGATGGTGTTGACATTAAATAACCCATGAAGGTAGATATGCCATTAAACAAAAAAAAAAACCTAACCAAACACGCTAATATATTAGTTGATGAAATATTGTGAACAGTGTTAAAAGGATTACTTCATTTAAATGAGCATTTGTTTCCTGAAATTATTGTTACGGCACAAAGACACTGAATTACTGTAGCATTATACTGAATTTGTATGTTTAAGCTGATCCAGGGAGGTTGTAGCTTCTGTAAGAAAGGTCTCAAAGGAAGACCTGAAAACCTAGAAAGTCCATCAGAGGTCATTAACAAATATATTAGAACTTTAATCCTATTGAACAATCAGAAGAAGATCAGGACAAGCATCAGTCAGGGCTCAATGGCTCAAAACCCAGATCAAAGGAAGCTTTGGTTTAATGTATCAGTGACATCTCTGGCCGGGTCAACATTTGAACTTTCTTTTGAGGATCTATATTAGTGGTCATCTGAAAGGAGAGAAAAAGGGTGGGGGAAAGCTTGAAAAAGAGCAGGGCAGAGGTGTTGAGAGAGAGAGAGAGAGAGAGAGAGAGAGAGTCTTATAGAAAAGGGGAAGGAAAGAAAGAGGAGAGGTTTAAGAGGTAGATAGAAAGGATAAATAAGAGAGAGAGAGAGAGTCTTATAGAAGAGGGGAAGGAAAGAAAGAGAAGAGGTTTAAGAGGTAGATAGAAAGGATAAATAGAGAGAGAGGGAGAGAGAGAGAGAGTCTTATAGAAGAGGGGAAGGAAAGAAAGGGAAGACGTTTAAGAGGTAGATAGAAAGGATAAATAAGAGAGTAATAAAAAGAGAAGAAGAGGGGAGAAAAGTGAGGTTGTCACATATGAGGGAATGAATAAAAGAATTGAAGGAAGGTAAAAGGATGAGAGAAAGGGAAGAAGAGTGAAGAGAAAAAGAGAGATAGAGAAGTGAAAGAATGATATAAAGTTAAGGAAAACAAGTACAGGAAGTTAGTTCCATATTGGGAGTCCCAAACTTTTTACCATGTGCCAGACTAAGCTAAGTTAAAATCTATAATGCCCAGTGCGAATCAAATTCACCAACAATTCCCAACCATTTCACAATGCAAAGTGCCCAATGAAGTAGTTATTTATTAAGCTTAGCTTAGTTGTGGCACTAGGCCAGAAATGTGATGCACCCAGTGAGAATCAAACTCACTAACAATGGTCTGCTAATCCAGCTTGCTAACCATTACACAATGTAAGGTGCCCAATGGATTAATTTATTTATTAAGCTTATCTTAGTAGTGGCACTGGATGCCCCATACTTGCAACCTTGTGTCACATCATAACCATAACAAATAATTATTGTTCTTCGACAAAGATGATATAAGATTTGATATTAGAATATAAGATGATATAAGATTTGATATTAGAATATTAGAATATAAGATGATATAAGATTTGATATTAGAATATAAGATGATATAAGATTTGATATTAGAATATAAGATGATATAAGATTTGATATTAGAATATAAGATGATATAAGATTTGATATTAGAATATAGATGATATAAGATTTGATATTAGATATAAGAGATATAAGATTTGATATTAGAATATAAGATGATATAAGAATATAAGATGATATAAGATTTGATATTAGAATATAAGATGATATAAGATTTGATATTAGAATATAAGATGATATAAAGATTTGATATTAGAATATAAGAATATAAGAATATAAGAATATAAGATTTGATATTAGAATATAAGATGATATAAGATTTGATATTAGAATATAAGAAATATAAGATTTGATATTAAATAACCTGTGATGCTGTAAAACAAACCAAACCTCACAATATTTTGACCTTAAAGATAGATCTTCAAAATTTAAACTATATATGAATATATACAGTACCTATAAGAGATAAGAAGTGGGTATTTTTCTTTAGAATTATACTTAGTAATGCAGTCTCACAGACCATTAATAGTGAGTTTGAGTTTCACTGTGCACTTCACACTTGTCAGTAATTACCTACATTCCCGATGTTGGCATGCTTTGCATAAACAGTCATTGTAGTAGGAAATGGAATGGGTTCCCACTACATTGCATCTTAAAATATCATAATTGACAATTGATGGTCATCCACTTCTGGTCTTTATTTCCAGGGGCATTCACTACCCGAAACATACTTCAATCAGACAGGAGGCATGCTTAGCATAATGGTTCTTGTGCTAAAATGAAATTTATGACCAGAGTCCAAATCCTGGACAAATATAAACGTATTGCACTTTGCACTAATATCATTGGGAAAGGTATGAATCTTAGTTAAAGGGAAATAGTATGGCAGACTGGGTTCTTTTAGCTTTGTTAGGCAACTTTGAGTTCAAACCAGCTTTACTTAAAAATGGATCTTATGTAACATCCTATCCATGGAAAATACATACATTCTCTATATATTGCCAGTTTAATGAGGGTGGGGTCAATGTGCATATATATGATCTTGGTTGAGATTAACCTCAGTCTGTGACCGGCTCAAAAATCTTCTTTTTTTTCTGCTGCTTTCTCAGAGATTAGAACAAAGCTGAGAAAGATGAAATTACACTCTGCACTAATACCATTGGGAAAGGTATAAATCATCTGTTTGATAAATAATTATATTTTTTGTTTTTTTTCCTACTTCCTTCCAAAAGATAATAGATATTTGAGGGAGTTAAACAGTTACCCCACTTTGATCTCAGTTCAAATGCCAGAATTGAACATTTTGTGTTACATTCAATAAGTTTGTGCAAATGACATGAGAATGAAAAGAGTTAGAATCTTGCTGAGAAGGCTGAACTTGGTGTTCGTCTGAGATAGAGTATGAGAAGTTGAACAGAGACTAGTTATGGTTTTCTTTTAAGAGATTTCATATTATTGATCACTTACAAATAAGTGGTAGGCGGAAAGAGGAAGAAAGATAAATGTCTTTGAAATAATTTATATTTGATGACATAAGAGAGAGAGAGAGAGAGACAGAGAAAAGAAAGCAGAGAAGGAGAATTCTCTGAGGGGAATTCAAATTAGGGTTCCTTTAAGAGATGTGAATCCCGATGCAAGTTGGAATGAAGTGCTGGTATTGGTGATGGCAATGATGATGATAGTGTGTGTGATGGATTTTGAGAATTCATATATGAGCAATTTAAAAGCAAATAGGTTGAATGGTGATTGTTTGGCACAAGGGAGGGGGAGTTATTTAAACAGTTATTTGGTAAAACTTTGCAAACTCAAGAAATGCGAGAAAAATTGAGGCAGAGAAATCAGGATTTTTTCCGCATTTATGAGATGTGTATAAAAACGAAAAAAAATATTGAGACTTCAAATTAAAATTCTTTAATTTTAAAATTTATGTATTTACCAAACCACACGCAGGATGTGACACAAAGATGAATTTTTAACTCTTAACATCCTGTTGAGAATTTTCCAAGTCCAGAGCCTATAACAATTTATTAAAAAAAAATGGTTAAAAATGGCCTTTTCATTTAAAGTTACCTGGAAGTGCGTGGTGTATTGGTTAAAGTCATGGGAAATGGACTTGTCACCCTGAGTTCAAATCCTGGACGTAGTAATTGCATTTCACTTAGCGCTAATACTCTTGGGAAAGGTATGAATCCTACTCTCCCTCCAGCTATGGATAAATAGTAGGGTAGACTGGGCGCTTTAATCTTGGTTAGGCAACCCATCTAGGAGAAGGAAAACTCTGAATTCAAACCTGTTGAACTCCGCTTAAGAAATTGACCTTGTGTCACATCCTGCTCGCATGGAGGGGTTGATAAAAAATATTTAAAGTTACCTGTTATTTCCCTTAAATCAAAGACTTCTAAATATGTTTAATATTACATTAAAACAAAGGCTATCGTTTGGGGTGAATTAGGAAAACGAATGTGACTTCCGGACAAGTGGAATGAGGCAGTATAAGATGTTTAGAGTTAACAGGTTAGACTGGTTGCCATTCCAAGAATTAAGAGCCCAGTCTCCCTAACTATTTGTGCATAGCTTGAGGGAGAATATTTGAATTCATGACTTACCCAAGAGGAGAGCGTTCCATTGTAGTGTAATGGTTAGTAAGCTAGTATCTCAAATCGATTACAAATAAATAGTGAGTTTGATCTTTGCTGGATGCTCTATACTTAGAACCTTGTGTCACATCCTACCAATGGCAATCAGGTTGGGACTTTCAATAGTAGTAGTGACCAAAGCATTGAGAGAGACAAGGAAATACAGACCTGTTGTTTTTACTAATAGCGACAAGACAGAAAGAAAGAAAGACAGAAAGCCGATGACTATTGCTAATTGTTCATCGCTAGCTCGTTGAGCACATTCTTTTTTTTGTCCAGCAGACGCCCTTCTTTCTTTCTTCTCTCACAACCCTGTTTTTAGATATCCTAACAATTTTTAATTAACAAATAATTTTCCCTAATCATCTCATTCCACATCAGCATAGAACTTAAAACATCAGGTGATTCTCTTATCACCTAATTACTGACTTATGTAACATGTAAACCCCATTCCATTCTTCAGCTGATTGCATTCCAGTACCTTTCTTTTGTAAACAACATGTTGACTCGGATTGTTTTCATTCCAAAAAATCTTGAGTTATATATAGATATGTGCATAGGTTCCAAAATCAGCAATTCTCAGATCACAAGCACATACTCTACCATAAGTCAAAATTAATGTTTGCTTTCATAGAGCTACAACTTTATAGCATGTACATATTTATATCAGTAAATTCCTTTCCTTAAAATGATTTGTGCTGTTGGTAAAGATTCTAACTTAAGAAAAATTGATCGAGTTTTGATCCAGGCTGAGGCAGCCTGCAAATTCTAACCACACTGAAGAGCTGTGATACAGTAAACAGTACTGCATATGAAATGTTATATATATATATATATATATATATATATATATATATATACTCACACAACTTGTATATCTATATAAGTTAGTTGAGTCTAATATAGGGTCAAATAGAAATGTTAGAAGATTATGATGAGCAAATCTTTAAGTGTCTAGTTTGTTTAATGACATATCAACCTGCATGGGTTATTTAATGTCAAAGCCATCATTATAGAAGAACAGTAGTGGTTCCATTTAACCCATTGGGGGTTGAGGTGGTTCTTGTAAATTAAAGTCTGCTTTAAAATTTAACAGTATCACTGATGGCAAATATGCAATCATCACAGCTACTTTTCCTGCCCAAACAGATATGAACAGAGTGACATAGATAAGCCGGCTTGCTTTCGGACCTAAAAGATTGGAAGATAGTCAGCAGTCCTATACATTAGTCGAGGGAAAGGGGGTAATCAAAATTGACAACAATTTTATTTTGTTGTATATTTTAAGTTTCTAGGGTTTTTTGCTTTGATTTTACCCAAAAATTTATTCGGAGCACATGTTACATGCTAATCAAAAACCATTCAAAATTGGGATCTTTTAAGTAGGATAAATCCATAGAAAGAATGAGGTATTTTGGTGAAAGTGTGCCGTGCAAGGAAAAGAATGCAAGTATTTATTTTATGGATGGATCGGTCGATGAGTGTACCTAGCTAGCTAGAACTGTGTAGCAGTATGACCAGTTTTGTTACCCCCCACCCCAAATAAAATTTCCGAGATGTATTGTGGACTTCTGTAACCCATTCAGATTATTTGGAGAGTGTGCAGAAATGTACCCACATCAAATAGTGAGTGACATAGATAAATCAATAGATGTATATAAAGTAAAAGTAAATCGCGCGGCTTAATGTCGTATCAGCCAATCAGCGAGGGAGTCTATCCCTTTTCACTATACTAAGACCAAGGAGATTATTTTAGCATCTGAGGTGGAGCACACACCTTACCATCAACTCTCACTTTACACACAGACCCCTGTGCTACTTAAACGCTGAGTTAGTGAGGCCGGTATCGAACTAGGAACCTTGTGTTTCTAGCCGAACGCTCTAACGACTGAGCTAAAATCTGATATAAATAAAAGCCCATTATCAAAATCAAGGTTTTTTTTCCCCTTCATCTTTAGAACCTGTTTTAATGAATAATTTTAGAATGATTAATCCTCATTGTGGCCTTGGTGTATAAATACTTTCAATCTGTTCTAACCATTGTAACTTCTAAATGCTCAGTTATTATATAGTGTTATTTCTCTCATTGACATGTTGTTAATAACAATTGGTTATCTGTCACATGGGATTTGAATCATTGGCCTCCTGAACTTGAGTTTACTGTTATGACCTGAAAGCTAACCAGAGTAAACTTCAAGTTTCAGTTGATATTATTGTATATATTTAAGTATGAAAAAAAAATTGCTATTTGACATAAGATTCTGCCTACCAAATGGATTCTGGTAAACAAATTCCAATAATATTTATCAGTATTTCTATCAGTTTTTATGTCTCAGCTCTATATCAGATTGACAGCCTTGCTAAGCTCTCATTCGATTATAATCTTAAGTGCAAAGCAGATATATACTGATGTGTGCATGTCATATATATATATATATAATCTTGTGTGTGTATATATGTATAGAATCTTGTGTATGTACATGTGTATATATTATAGAATCTTGTGTATGTATATGTGTATATATATATAGAATCTTGGGTATATAATTCTCTAAATAATCTTGTGTTTGTGCGTGTGTTTATATATAATCTTGTCTGTGTTTTATATATATAATCTTGTGTGTGTTATATCAATAATCTTGTGTTTATGGAGAATCTTGTGTGTATGGATATACACACACACACACACATATATATATATATATATATATATGCATGCATATAGATAGCATAATGTATGTATGCATATATAATCTTGTGTGTGTTATATCAATAATCTTGTGTGTATGGATATGTGTGTGTATACACACACACACACATATATATATATATATATGCATGCATATAGATAGTATAATGTATGTATGCATATATATGTGTGTATGTATATATGTTGATGGTTAAGTTCATATGCAATGATAAACAGTATGTAGATCTTAATGTGTGTGCCCGTTTATATATATTCATGTAGATTTTATGTATATATATATATATATATATATATATATATATTCCTGTTCACACATAATGATATACTGTAAATAGGCAGCAGTAATCACTCAGATTGGGGTATTTATAAGGTTATACTTTATTTATCTTTACATGCACACACACTGTGTTTAAAGATTGCAGAATCTCCAGTGAGAATGCTTGATATCTGACATAGGGCATATATTGAAGTTAGGGTAGCATAGACATAAAATTAAGGGAGCTTGGTAACTGTCAATTTCTTTCCTATGTGATTTTATAACCAAACATAGGTGAGAAACTAACAGTTACCAAGCTCTCTTGAATTTATGGCTATGCTACCCTAACTTATATATATACATTATCAATGTTATTGAGCACTCTTTTCTTATAGATATTGCAAACTATATTATCAATATTTATTTATATTCATATATGTGAAAGAGTTTTTAGCTCAAGAAAGAAGGACACAATCTGGATTTCATCTTTTAAAATATGCTACAAAATTATCTTGAGAAACATCAAAATCTTTTAAAGAGTAAAACCTTAAGAGTTGTCATCTGATGAAGTCTTTGTTGTTTGCAAAGCTGCTGTTTTTTCCTGTTGTATGTGTATACTTGTTTACTAAGCTTAGCTTAGATATGGCACAAGGCCAGAAGTATGGGGCGCTCAATGAGAATTGAACTCGCTAACAATGGTCTGCAAATTTAGATTGCTAACCATTACACCATGTGAGGTGTGTATATAAGTATATAAGTAAAGTCAGTGGAATTGCCTATTGTCAATATCAGACGGACAGTGTGGGAGTTTATCCAATTTTTACAAGCACTAGAACAAGGAGATTATTTTTGCATCTGAGGTGGAGCACCACACCTACCATTAGTCCCCCACTTTACTGCACATATCCAAGCTGTACTATTCATGCACTAAGTTTTCAAGGATTGAGCCAGCGTTAGGTGAATTTCCAGCCAAACTTAGATATTTTCCGAGTCATGTTTTTGTCACTTTTTTGTCAGCAAATTAATGTAGATATTTCAAAAGCTTCCTCAAAGATTTTTATCAGCAAATAAATGTAAATATTTTACATCACTCCCCTTTTAAGAAAGAATGAGATAGTTAAATCAAGATTATTATACATCTTATATATTGAAGTATTTAGCAATATCTCTTAAGTAAACATATCAAACGTAATAATTAAATTATCATACTGTAGTATATCCACAGGTCCTGCTAGTGACAATAATAATAATAATAATAATGAAATGATATGAACACTGGAAATCATTGAAGGCAGATGATAATCTTAATGCTCTAGTTAACCACAGAAATGAATAGGATTATAAATTTCAACGGAGAAAATGTCGATGTAATCAGAAAAGTATAAAACAGATTAAAGCACCAATGCACTAATTTCATCTTTGCAAAATGAAACAGTGACCCAAATTCTTTGATGCATTTTGCTTTTTAGTCAAATTAGAATATTAATGAATAGACATAAAATAGATTTGATTAAAGCATAATGAATGACTGCAATACTTTCTTTCTTTTTCCTTTTTTACAATAATAATCTGCAATTATATTTTATCGTACAAATTATAAATCACACTCTTCACTAATAAACTTGTTATTGTATTCTATACTGACAATCATAATAATAACAAACAAATTTTTGAATTATTTTCAAATTCAAACTTTTGAAAGTTTCCAAACAATTTCTGTCGTGTATCTTTTTCCATCATGATTATATCAACAATTTTGTTATCATTTTTTAAAAAAAGAAATATTCCATAGCCGTAATATGAAGCTATAAAAGCAAAACATGTTATAAGAATAAATTGCCATTTTTAACAACTTAATTTCAACTGCACCCTGTAAAATCTACTTGCTATGGAAAATCATAGGCACATCATTGCTGCGGTGAGGTTTCTGCCCAAGGCTCTTCAAGGAATCTACTGGCTGTTAATGGAAGGGGGATTGACTAGAAGGATGGAGATTTAATGTCAGTCTTTTGATCAAGTTCCATCATAAATGCTTGGACAGTGAGGTTTATGATCAAAATTCAACTCAGAATTGATTGATGGATTGATAGACTTTAATGGCATGTCAACCTGTCTAGGGATATTTTATGCCTAGTTCAAGTTCATTGTATATTCAAATTTACATTTTTTGTGAAATTGTTTCTTATGAGTTATTTTTGGTTTGTTTTTATTGCACATGGACCTATTAAATTTGAATCATGTTTAAGGCCAAAAAATTGGTTTTGGACAATATATAAGTAATAATTATACAAGATTGAAATTCAAACTTGATAGAAATGAAATGAAAAATCAATTCCAGAAATATTGATTTTGATTGATTTGAATGACATGTCAACCTGTCTAGGGTTATTTTATGCCTAGATGTTAGGGAATTGTGTTCATTGTATGTTCATGTTTACATTTTTTTATGCAATTGTTTCTTTGGAATTTTTTTTTTTAATCACCAGTCCTATCAAATATGAATCATTTTCAAATAGATCTATTTAACCCATAGATAGGACCCTAACATGTAATACCCCAGATCAAAGTGGACCTGGAAGTAATGGCAATGAAGAGGTACTCGGCTGAGATGTTGTGTATAAAACAATAAAGATGAGGACAATAGACTGAATAATCCAAATAATCAAGTCTTATCACAAAAATTCAGAGAAACAGTACCCTGCTAATAGGGCAACCAGCTTAGGAGAAAGTAATTCTAAAGCAAATAATTTTTTCTTATCACTCTAATATATCTATCTATCTATCTATCTCTCTCTCTCTATATATATATATATATATATATATATATATATATATATATATAATGTGTGTGTGTGTGTATAAATTTGCACAAATCTAAATGAATTCCAAACAATAGATTTAATAAAGAGACAGGAATTAGTTATAGGATAGGTGGCACTAGTTGTTATTTACTTAGTTTAGTTTGGCACAAGACCAAAAGTATAAGAATTAAACCCATTGCAATGATCCACTGGGTTTTGCTTGTTAACCATTACATCACACAGGGTCCAACAAAAAACTAAGTTTAGATTTAGCAGAAAGCCAAAAGTATAGAGCACCTAGTGATGATTAAACTCACTTCTAAATTTTAATTGGTCTGATAGATTAGTTTGTTAATCATTGCACTAATAGATGCCCAGTTAATATTTGGCACAAGGCTGCAGATAATGGAGCATTTAGCAAGCATCAAACTCACTTCTAAGTTGTAATTAGTTTGATAGACTCATTTGTAAATCATTACACCAATACAGTTACCAAGTTGTGATTTGGCACAAGGTTGCAGGTAATGGAGCACTTAGTAAGCATCAAACTCACTTCTAAGTTGTAATTGATCTGCGAGACTAGTTTGTTAACTATTACACTAATCTAGATACCTAGCTGAGATTTGGCACAAGGTTGCAGTTATGGGGCACTTAGTAAGGATCAAACTCACTTCTAAATTGTAATTAGTTTGTGTGACTAGTTAGCTAACCATTACATTAGAGAGATACCCACCAATAATTTGGCACAAGGCTGCAGTTATGGGGTATTTTGTAAGGATCAAACTCACTTCTAAGTTGTAATTGATCTCGAAGACAAGCTTGTTAACTATTACACCACCACAAAGCGCCAGCATAGGTGAGGGTCAAACAGAAAGTCGAGGGGGTTGGGGATGAGTGATGGTCAGAATTAGGAGAGAGAGAGATAGGGAAGGACTGGTCAAAGGAGGAGATAAAAAGGAGCTAAGACATGATTATAGCCACTCTCCAGTGGCCTTGATTTTGTACTACAAAGAGAATTAATAATTGTACCTGTTCAATGGAATAATCAGCTACTTCATGATCGATAAACGAAGGCAAACATAAAGTTCAATGAAGGTCAACCTCCCCAGGTTCTCTGTGGGGTCACTGAGTTGTCAGTCATCAAACAGAATTTGGCCTTTTAAACCAGGACAGCTCGGATCTCATCATGTCCTTTGTGCACTGACCACCAGTTTGTGGAGACTCGAGAGACAACAAAATGTTGGTTGGTATGCAGAGATGATGTCCAACTGACACTTCTCCAACCACCCACCCAAGAGGTATGCATCCTAACTACTCACCCCCCCCCACGTACCCATTAGAATGCCCGGTGGGTTTTTTTTCCTACCCTTAATCAGGGAATAATACCATCCAACCACAAACCTCTCTTGATTTGCTCTTTCTTTAACTCTTTCATTTCATTTAGCTATTTTTCTTCCTTGGTTGTCATTCTTTCTTTTTTCAAGTTCTCTTCTCTAATAATTCAGTTTCATTCTTTTGCTTATTCTTTTTTTTTTGGGGGGGGGATTCTATTTCTTAATTTCTTCTTCATAATTCTTTTCTTGTCTTCTCTTTCTCTTTTTTTTTCTCTTTCTTTTTTTTTTTTCCTTTCTCTTTTCTTTTCACTTTTCTTTCTTTTTCTTTTTCTTGCTATCATTTTATTCTTTTTCTTTTTCTTTCCCTTTTTCTTGAATCTTATCTTTCTTTTTCTTTCTAATTCATCTTTATTCTTAAGCATTCTTTCTCCATTTTTTCTTTCTCATTTTTCATCTTGACTTCATCTTCATTCTTTTTTTTCTCCTTCTTTTGAATTTCTTATTTGCTATTTTTTTTTTGTTTTGTTTATTAAGTCTAACTTCATATAACCTTAGACCAAATAGTTTGGAAGTTTGTGTTGTACTTCATCCTCCAAGTTAGAGAGAGTCAACTGCCTTGAAAATTAACATTTAAAATCCTGGCTTTTTTTTTAACATTGAATACTAATACCATAAAGGACTGTGATTCTCTGAGTATACTGGGTAAGACTTTAAACTGCATCCAGTTCTAAGGCAGCAGTTCCGGAGCTTTGGGGGGGGGGGATGTCTTAGAATGATAGTACTTGTGAGGGATATGTATGGGTCAAATAAATCTGTTTGAAAACTTAGTACTATACATATTTACCAATCCTTCTGCATGAGTAGGGCGTGACAGAAAGTCAATTTCTTAAGCAAAGTTTAACAAGTTTGAAATTCAGAATCCTTCTCCTAGACTGGTTGCCTAACCAAGGTTAAAGAAGCTAGCTTGTCCTACTATTTACCTAGAGCTAGAGAGTGAATACAGGATTCATAACTTTCTCAAGAGTATTAGCGCTATGGGAAATGAAAACAGCCTTGTCCAGAATTTGAAATCATCTTGATATGTCTATTTCCTAAGATGATAACCATTACACAATGAGTACCTCCACAAACTTAGTACTGTATAGGAATACTTGAAACCATATAACCGTATGCAAAAATTACTATTAAATAAGAATAGTAACTATTCCATATAAATGCTTGCAAATTATTTTAACAGGACTATTTGAAACCATTTAATTGTGTGCAAATTATTTGTATAAAGAATAGTTACTTGAAGCTATACTTGTTTACAAATGATAATTATTATCCCTAAATAGGAATAGTTACTTGAAATACATTGCTTGAAAATTATTAATATTAGTACTACTTGCACATAACAGTGTCCAAATTATTTGTATAAAGAATAGTTAGTTAAACATATAATTGTTTTAAAATTATAGTTATTAGTTATTTGAAACCATATAATTTTTATTTTATTTATTTGGTGAGGGGACATGTGTGGTGTAATGGTTACCATTGTAGGAAATGGACACAATAAGATGAGTTTAAATCCTGGATGAGACTGTTTGCATTTCACATAGCACTAATACCCTTGGGAAAAGTATGAATCCAATTATCCTCCCTCTAGCTATGGGTAAACAGTAGGGCAGACTGGGCTCTTTAAGCTTGGTTAAGCACCAGCCTAGGAGAAGGAAAATTCTTAATTTCAAACCTGTTAAACTTAGGTTAAGATATTGATCTCGTCATATCCTATTCATGCAGAGGGGTTGGTAAATATATATAATTCTTTTTTTTTTTTTTTTTTTTCCTCCCTCAAATAGACTGACCGGTATTAAATGACCTAACAATCATTGACATGCATAAAATCAGCTAACAATTTAACTCTTTGACCCACCAAGCAAGCTCTTCCTTGTTTTTATTTCAGTATTTTTGTTTCTTCTTTGCTTTTTTCTTTTTCTTCTCTCTTTCTTTTTCTCTTTTTCTTTCTTTTTTCTTTTTTCTTTTTCTTTCTTTTTCTGCCTTTCCAGCTGCCTTCTTTTTAGACTGGCTCTTATTTTCTTTCATTCTATCAAGCCTTGGGGGTTCCACTACTCAGCCAAGACACCTTTTCATCTGTCTCTCATCGTTCGTCTCATTGCAGCACAGATAATTACAAGGTTTTTCTTTGATGGTGATAATCTACACCTAACAAGATGTTCCCTGGGAATGAGATGGGTGTGTTGGGGTTGTTCAGTGTCCGTCAGTGTGGGTAGGAGAGAAGGGATGATTTTTCTTTCAAGTGCTGGCCAGCTGACCTAAGGTTTGAAATAAATCGAAGGTCATTCGGTACAACACAACCCCAGTAGCTTGCATGCAGATTAATTTGGGAGAGTTTGAAGAAGAAGAAACAGAAAAAAAAAATGGACAGGTGTCATCTACCTATTATGCATAATTACAATTTTGGATTGAGATTTTCTTACAGCCAGCTGCCCTTTATGCCACATAACCAAAGAAAATGTATTAGGTTATCAGTCAGAGCTCAAAAATTATAATTTGCTTCATATATTAGAAAAAAATTTACTAAGCTTATCTAGTTTGGTACAAGGTTACTTTAGCAGAGCACTCCTTGGTTGTCATCATCATCAATTCATGCTCATAGCATGGATTCTTATGACTTGCTCTCATTACCCATCATCAAACCCGGCAAGTCCTCCATTTGGCATCCAGTGTCAATACGGAGCTGATCAATGTAAGTTTTTTCTGGTCAGGCAACACTAATGAGTTCAAATGTAGTTTTCTGCAGGTGAACATCACTTATGAGTTCATTGCTGCATCCCCAGCAGTGTCTAGCATGTCTTGTTCATTTTCCTTGGATGGTTTGTGTGATAGGAGGTAAGTGACCATGCAGCTGCTTTTTTGTGGAGTGCTGCTTTAGAGATTTGTTCAAAACAACACACAGCCACCTTGTGTAGTTCTCATCTAGCTTTTTTTTCCGAGTGTTTCAATAAAGTCCAAGTGGTGCAGACATACAGTCGCACTGACACGGCTACAGCTATGAAGAATTTTCATTTCATCTTATCAGAGAAATCAGATTTTCATATGATCAATAATTAGTCAATAACAGTCCCTGCCTTTTCTATGTATATATTGACATTACTTTCTGTAGATGAGATATTGCTGGTATGTCAGTTCAGCATGATAGCCAATCCTGTTGTAATACCATTCCTATAGCACTGTTAACCACTACTCCATGACGGGGTTCCTATAATACTGTAACTATATATGAAACTTCATAATAAAACTTTGCTAATACCCTTGGGAAAGGTATGAATCCTGCTCTCCCTCCAGCTATGGATGAATCGTAGGGCAGACTCGGCTCTTTTACCTTGGTTAGGCAACCGGGCTAGGAGAAGGAAAACTCTGAATTCAAACCTGTTGAACTCCACTTAATAAATTGACCTTGTGTCACATCCTGCTCATGCAGAGGGATTGGTAGATATATATATATATATATATATATGAAACTTCAGGTGCAAAAGTAAAAAAAAATTCTCCTTATCTTTGATTTGTCATATTCTTCTTTTTTTTAACTTTACACTTTATCACGGATTGCTGTTGTTGACTAAATCTTGCTGGCACTACAGTCTTTCTCCTTAAGTTGATTTCATTTTATAAACATCTGAATAAAAAGGACAACTTCTTTTTTTTATTTTTTATTTTTTTTATTATTTTTTTTTTCAAATTGAAGTTGTTATATAAAAATAAACCAAAAAAGATGCCACAAATTGAAAGCGTTTTGTAAAATCATCAGTCGAGATGAAAATATGCAGATAATCAGAGAAGAAATCTGGAAAACTTAATTAAAGACGATTTTGGTGAGGAAAATAAGTTTTGAAGTGAAAAAGAGAAAAAAAAATCAGGCTGCTGGAGGTGGTAGCTAGGGGAGGGGTGAAAAAAAAAGAAAGAATTTTCCCTTTTGATTGCTTTGGGGCAGGTAGTGTGGGGGGTCGGGGTGGATGGGTGATTTTTGTAAACGAATTTTGTGCATTTACAAAATGCCAAATTGGATATTTGCTTTTTCTGAGATTTATTATTTTCTTTGTCGTAACTGGAATTACCATTTGCATCTTCATCATTGTGATGATAATTATCATCATCATCTGCATAATATCTTTTGTTAGTACTGCTTTTATTCGCTATGATATTGCTAGGATTATTATCAGCTTTATAACATATGTCCATGTAAGTATTATTAGCAATATCATCATTATTTAACTACTATCATTTTTTTACTGCATTATTGAAGTACATATTGGCACTTTAGCCTCAAAGCAGGGCGTATTATCTATATTAAGAATAGTTGCTTGAAGCTATATTTATTTAAAAATTATTGCTCCCTGGTCCACTCTGACCCGGAATGGTAGTACCTGTTAGGGTCCCATCTATGGTTTAAATAGAAAAATGTATTTATAAAAAAATTGTATTATCAATTAAGAATTGATTTATTTCAAAACTTTATCGGCATTAAATGACCCACTGAGGTTGATATGTCGTAAAACAAAACAAACCAAACTTGTTTAAAAATTATTATTATTAGTTGCCTGAAACCATATAAAAAAAAAATTTTTTGGCATGGCTTAAAGTTGGTATTAGCCAGAGAGCGAAGGAGACTATCCCCTTTTCACTAGTGCTAGACCAAGGAGATTGTTTTGGCATTTGAGGTGAGCACCACACCTACGATCAGCTCCTTACTTTATCACACAGATTCCTATGCTATTCCCATGCTGAGTTAGAGGGTCAGTATCAAAAATGGAACCTTGTGGTTCCTAGGTGGATGCTCTAATGCCTGAGCTAAACCAGCCCTATAATTGCTTGCAAAAAAACTGATTTTAGTATTAAATAACCCAACAAGGGCTGACATGCCATAAAACCAACCAACCAACCAACCAACCTATCTATGGTTCAAATAGATCTGGTTAAAAATGATTAGTATTAGAAATACTGGAAATTATTTAACTGTGTGTAAACAGATTATTATTATTGAACAGGAACACTACAATATATAATTGCTTACAAATTATTAGGGTTAGATAGGAATGCTTGAAATGATATAACTGTTTGAATTATTTATATCAGGTTTCTTGGTTTAATGGCATACCAACCTTCATGGGTTATTTAATGCATAAGGCATCCTTGTAGTGGTACAATTCAACCCATAGCTGGGGTGAGGGGGTTCATAATTTTCCCAAAAGTGAATGTAATAGCGCGACTTGAGTTCAAACTCGGTTACTATAATATAGCAGTCCGTCACTTTATCTACTACACTACAGGGACTCCCTCTTATCTATATTAACTCTTGGCCTACTTTAAGCCACTCACAGTAGCTCTCCCAACCACGCTCAAGCAAAGTACAAAAACTGATGGTTAGTTCATTATAATATACTTAGATTACAATAATAATTGTGTGGTAAAGTAAGGAGCTGACGGTAGGTGTGGCGCTCCACCTCAGATGCTAAAATAATCTCCTTGATCTAGCAGAAGTGAAAAGGGGATAGACTCCCTCGCTGATTGGCTGATATCGACTTTAGGCCACCCTGACGACTTTACTTTACTTTACTTACAATGATAATAGAATATTGAATAGAACAAGTTCTGAGGTGAACAGATCCCGTTATTCAGGTAAAAAATCAAGAAAATTTGGTACAGACATGGGGGGAATTTGGTTGGAAAAGAGTTAAGAATAGTTACTTGAAACTATAATTATTATTAGTTACTTGAAGTTACTTGATTGCCACCCTCCAAATAAAACTGACTTTGGCATTAAATAATCCAAAGTTGACTTGCAGTAAAACCAACCAACAAAATTATTGACATTATCTTTACATGATATTATCCTTGTTTTTTATCATTATTGTCTTCATCAGAATTTTCCTTCAATTTTTATTCCCATGTGATAAGTTTTTATCATTATGATCATTATTTCTGTTCTGGGTAATTAGAATAATATCGCAATTATTTTTATCAATTTAACTTGTTCAATTTATAATGGTTTTAATACTATTATAATTACAACTATTTTCATTATTGCTATTCAAATTAAATCCATAATTATCATTGCAGGTATTGTTCTCTTACTTCTCCTTCTCCTCTTCCTCATTATTATTATTATCATTATCATCATCATCATCATCATTGAGTTGTATAATTAAGTTTTGGTTTTATAGAAAGAAATTTTGTTTTCAAAAAATATTTTAGTGAAAGTGATAGATTTCTTCATACTTTATTGCTTCGGTTTTGTATTCTTTGCTTTTTTGCACATTTCAATTTAATATTGTAACATTGTCATGTACTTCTGCTTTCTTGCAAATCAAATTTTCATGTATTCTCTCATATTAAATGTCCCTTTCCACATGAAAGCAGAAAAATTATGTCTGTAAGAAATTAAGATTTTCTAAAGGATTTTTCCAAAATCTTTTTGTGCCTGCATCATGTTATTCGTCTGTTTTTTAATTCTCAAATTTTGATTTTTTTTTTTCATAATTTCATTAATATAAGTTTTATTGATCTTACTATGGGTTTTATTATTTATTATAATTCATTATTATTATTATTATTATTATTATTATTATTATTATTATTTCATTTGCATTGATAAGTGCAAACCTATTTTTATTATTGTAATTGGAAATTCATATATTTATTAAGATATATAATGATGATATTGCTTAGTTTGGCTCAAGGCCAGAAGTATAGGGCACCCAGTGAGAATCAAGTTCATTTTTACAAGTCTGGCTTACTATTTCACTTGAGACATCTAATGATAGTGAACATTTGTATGTATCAGAATTATTTCTGTTTTTTCTTTTTCAATTTGAGTTGATTTGCTGTTAAACCAAACCAATCCATACTTGTAAAAGAAGAGTAGTGGTAACCCATAGCTGAAGGGATGAGTTTGATCATACCTTTCCCAGTGGGATTAGTTTGAAAGTCAATGTAATAGCATAAATTGGAGTTCAAACTTGTTTTCTATGATGTTGCAGTCCAGCACATTAACCATTACACCACAGGGACTCCCTCTCTCTCATATAACTGTGTGTAAAGAAACAATACATCTGAATCATATGGATAATAATATGTATTTGGCCAACCCCTCTGCATGAGCAAGATCCGATGCAAGGTCATTTTTAAGTGAGTTTAACAGGTTTGAATTCAGAGTTTTCCTTCTCATAGACTGGATTCTATAGCAAAATTAAAGAGCTCAATCTGCCCTACTATTTACTCATAACTACAGAGTTGGATTCATACCTTTCCCTAGGGTATTAGTGCTATGTGAAAAATAAATATCTTCATCCAGGTTTTAAATTCTGATCACCATGTCCATTTCCTATGATAATATTATATATGGGATTTTGAGATACAAATGGATCACCCAATTCTGGTTAGAAGACTAGACTTACTGTTAATTAATAATTAAAAAAAGAAGATCTAGTCATCTAGTGGATTTTGCCATCCCAGTGCACTTGGCTAGAATACATCGAAGAGTTCTGGAGACCTGAGGAGATATGCTGTCACTCAGACTTCAGGCCGCCCTGTCGGCTGGGGCGTTAGAATGTACCGACTGCACCTCTGCAGAGGGGTAAGACTCCCCCAATGGGGCCACCTGTTGGCTGTGGGTGGCGGCCCGTGATGCTTAAGGATAGAGCCCAGGTGGATGAGCAGTTCATGACATGCAATACTCCACTTTGGCACTATCTTGGGCTAGACGGTCGGTCGGAGAGACCCCCTCCGATCAATCGGCTGGTCACATCAAGCCCTAGCACCTATATTATTTTCCCAACCCTATTGCCCTTATGGCAAGCCCCAACCCCTTTTTATCATATGGGTGCTAGAAGGCGGTGGCTGCGGTTGTACATGTCCTGGGAATGACGTTAAACTCTAGCTGATGGTGAGGTTCCAGTTTTGGAGGTTTGGGGAATGTGGAGCACCCCTTCATCACCATTGCTCCTTGGTCCACTCTGACCCGGAGTGGTAGTACCTGTTAGGGTCCCATCTATGGGTTAAATAGAAAAATGTATTTATAAAAAATTGTATAATCCATTAAGAATTGATTTATTTAAAAACTTTATCGGCATTAAATGACCCACTGAGGTTGATATGCCGTAAAACAAAACAAACCAAAAAAAAAAAAATCAGACTTCAGGGAAAGACCATAGCACTGTTGAGATCGGCTAGAATACATAGAATTCTGGAGATATGTGGAGATAGGCTGTCACTCAGACTTTAGTGAGAGATCACCAGTTAAAACTGATGGGAAAACTCACAAGGATAGATAATTAATAAAAATATAAGGGAGTCATAGTCTTCAGATGTTTACAAGAAATGAGCTTTGAAGTAATAGATTTATTATTTACAAGATATAATATTTATACTTACCTAACCAAGGTTAAAGAGCCAAGTCTGCCCTACTATGTACCCATAGCTGAAGGGAGAATAGTTAGATTCATAAGTATGGAATCCTGGAGGCTGAGCAGTCCATGACATGCAACACTCCACTTTGACACTTACTTAGGCTAGATGGCTGGTCGGGGAGGCCCCCTCCTATCAATTGGCTTGTGACATCAAGCCCTAGTACCTATATGATTGTCCCAAACCTATTGCCCTAATAGCAAACCTCCAGCCCTTTATATATTATATTTTGTCTCCCAACAAAATCATTTTTTTTTATTTAAACCTTGAATACAATTTAAGCTGTTAGTGCATGATGAAAATATTTGAAGGTATAAAAACCAACATATCCTAAAATATCAACTGCCCTGTTGATTAGGACTGTAGAATAAATCAACTGCACCTCTACAGAAGGGTAAAACCCCTCCCTCTTTGTCCATGGGTGGTGGCCTGTGATACTTAAGGATGGAATCCTGCTGAGCAGTCCATGAAATGCAACATTCCACTTTGGCCATTATTTGGGTTAGACAGTCCCCACTGATCAATTAACTGGTCATGTCAAGCCTAGCACTTTATTTTTCCGGTCCTATTGCTCTTATGGTAAACCCCCAACTTTTTTTATCATACATGTGCTAGAAGGCAGCGGCTGAGGGTCTTAGTGTCTTGGGCATGACATGAAACTGTATTTATTAGTGAAGTTCTAATTCTGGAGCTCTGAAGTGTGGAGTACCCCTTCATCGCCATTACTCCCTGGTAAACTCTGACCCAGAGTGGAAGTAACTATTAGGGTCCTATCTATGGTTTAGATAGAAAAAAACATAGGTTTGCAAAAATGTGTTTAAAAAAATTAACTTTAAAAAAAAAAATTTGAATACCCATCAAAAATTATCAAAGGAAAATGTCTTTGGCATAAAATAATCCAATAAAAGTTGAAATGCCATAAAATCCAACCAACCACCTCATTATATATATATATATATATATATATATATATATATATATATGTGTGTGTGTGTGTGTATAAACATGCACATACACTTGAGTTAATATATAATATATAATATAGTCTATATATAAATATGTATACACTGAAGTATGTGTTTGTGTATAGAATGGAGTGTTTATAAATATGTGGGTATATATATATATATATATATATATAAATATGTATACACTGAATTATGTTTGTATATAGAATGGAGTGTTTATAAATATGTGGTATATATATATAAAATATGTATACACTGAATATGTGTTGTATATAACATGGAGTGTTTATAAATATGTGGGTATATATATATATATATATATATATATATATATGTATGTATACACTGAAGTATGTGTTTGTGTATAGAATGGGTGTTTATAAATATGTGGGTATATATATATAATGTGTGTGTGTGCATATGTGCATATATTTCTGTATCTTATCTGTAATTTTCAGATGTTTTTAGATATTTTCCTGTTAAGTTACTATTTTTATTTATTTATTTTTACTGACTTGGATACAGAAAAATTAATTCCCCGGGGAAGTTATCGCAGGAAAGATTGCTGTTGGTTGGAAATGAAGAACAGGAAAAATGAGAGAGGCAAATAATAATCATTTTAGAGCTTGTTATAATAAATGAAGGTCCTGAAAATGAATTCAGCATTCGGATTATTGAAGCCAGGCTATTTGATTGATGATTCAGTGAGTTTAGCAGATGATGAAGGACTGCTAATAGTAATAGAAAGAAGTGAGTAGAAGAGATTATTTGTGAAGGAGAGAAACTAGCACAGTTAGAGAGGGGGTGAGATACTGAGAGAGAGAGAGAGAAGGAAAGAGAGAAATAAAGGGAAGACTAGATAAAAAAAAAATATCTAGGAATTAATTGAGAGGGTGACACAGAGAGAGAGAGAGAGAGATGAGAAAATAATTTTGAAACAGATAGAGAGAATGGGGGAAATTAAATACAGTGAAAGACGTAGGGAAAATAGAAATATATTAAGTAATTAATAGTGAGTGGGAGAAAAAGATACTAAGAGAAAAAGGTAAGAGAAAAATATTTAAAAACTATTAGAGTGAGGATAATCAAAATTTGGAGAGGGGGGGGAAAAGAGAAACAAACTAATAGTGAGAGAAATTAAATTTATCAAACAAGGGTTGACATGCCGTAAAATCCAACCAATCACATATATATATATATATATATTATAAAAACATGCATACACGCTTTATATTTATATATATATATATATATATATATATATATATATATATGAAAGTACGTAAATAAACACTGTGTTTATTTGATATGGCTTTTAGCCGACAATTTTTTGGAGGATATGTGCTTAATTGAAGTCATACCTAATTTTTGAAAATTAATTAGTTAATAATTAATGAATTTAGGCGGGCATATATGTTCAAATGTAAGGCTAAACAGATCGAGAAAATGTCAATCCCTGACATTTTCTCGATCTGTTTAGCCTTACATTTGAACATATATGCCCGCCTAAATTCATTAATTATTAACTAATTAATTTTCAAAAATTAGGTATGACTTCAATTAAGCATATATCCTCCAAAATATATATATATATATATATATATATATATATATATAAAGGGGCCGGGTTAGCTCAGTCGGTAGAGCGTTTGGCTAGAAACCACAAGGTTCCTAGTTCAATACCGGTCCTTGCCAACTCAGCGTATAGTAGCACAGGGATCTGTGTGGTAAAGTAAGGAGCTGATGGTAGGTGTGGCGCTCCACCTCAGATGCTAAAAATAATCTCCTTGGTCTAGCGCTATTGAAAAGGGGGAAGACTCCTCGCTGATTGGCTGATATCGACTTTAGGCCGCCCCGTCGACTTTACTTATTTTATATATATATAGTTTGTATATGTGTATGTATAAATGGAGTTGTGTGTTTATGTATAGAATATGTATTATATATATATATATATGTGTGTGTGTATGTGTGTGTATGTGTGTTATTAAAAACATACTAAGAGAAAAATATATAAAAACTATTAGAGTGAGAATAATCAAAATTTGGAGAGAGAGAGAGGAAAAGAGAAAGAAACTAATAGTGAGGGATATTAATTATTGAGGAAGAAAAAGAAAACAAGAGAAAGATATTTAGAAACTGGTAGAGAGAATGGTGGTAGAGAAATACTAGAGAAAGTGAGAAAGAGAATAAAGATACGAGAAAAATATTATTGAAAGAGGCAGTGAAAGAGAAATGTAATAGTAATTAATAGTGAGTGTGAGAAAAAATACAGAGAAAAAAGTAAGAATTTGTGGACATAATGAAAAGAGAGAGATATCATGAAGTGAAAATGGGAAAGAGAAATACTAAGAGATGTCGAGAAATACTAAGAGATGTCATGAAGTGAGAAAGAGAGAAAATGGAGAAGAGAGGAATACAGAAGAATGAAGTGAGAAAGAGAGAAAATGAAGAAATTAATACTAAGAGATGTCATAAGTGAGAAAGAGAAAAAAGAGAGAAATACTAAGAGATGTCATAAAGTGATAAGAGAGAAAAAAGAGAGAAATACTAAGAGATGTCATAAAGTGAGAAAGAGAGAATATTAAGTCTAGAGATGTCATAAATTGAGAGAGAGAGAGAAATAAGAGATGTCAAGCAGTGAGAATACTAAGAGATGTCTGAGAAAGAGTGAGAAAGAGAGAAAAGGTAAGAGATGTCATAAAGTGAGAAAGAGAGAAAAGTAAAAAATGGGAAGAGAGAAATACTAAGAGATGTCATAAAGTGAGAAAAGAGAGAAAATAAGAGAAGGAAGAAGAGAGAAATACTAAGAGATGAGTGAGAAAGAGAGAGAGAGAAAGAGAGAAAATGGGGAAGAGAGAAATACTAAGAGATGTCATAAAGTGAGAAAGAGAGAAAATAAGAGTTGGAGAAGAGAGAATACTAAGAGATGAAGTGAGAGAGAAAACTAAGAGATGTCTAAGAGATGTCATAAAGTGAGAAAGAGAAAGAAAATGGGGAAGAGAGAAAATACTAAGAGATGTCATAAAGTGAGAAATACAAGAGAGGGAAAGAGAGAAAAGGTAAGAGATGTCATAAAGTGAGAGAGAGAGAAGAAAGAGAGAAAATGGGGAAGAGAGAAATACTAAGAGATGTCATAAAGTGTGAAAGAGAGAAAAGAGTAAGAGATGTCATAAAGTGAGAAAGAGAGAAATACTAAGAGATGTCATAAAGTGAGAAAGAGAGAAATACTAAGAGATGTCATAAAGTGAGAAATACTAAGAGATGTCATAAAGTGAGAAGAGAGTAAGAGTCAGAAAGAGAGAAAATGGGGAAGAGAGAAATACTAGAGAAAATGAAAGAGAGAAAGTAAGAGATGTCATAAAAAAGTGAGAAAGAGAGAAATACTAAGAGATGTCATGAAAGGAGAAAGAGAGAGAAAATGGGAAGAGAGAAATAAGAGATGTCATAAAGTGAGAAAGAGAGAAAGAGAGAAATACTAAAGATGAGTGAAAAGAGAGAAATACTAAGAGATGTCATAAAAGAGAGAAGAAGAGAAAGATAAGAGAAAAATATTAAAAGATTTATACAGAGACGGGGACAATACTGAAAAAAAAAAAAAAGATTTGAGGAAAATCTTAAGAAATTAATAGTGATGGTCAGGTGGGATAAAGACAGTGACTGAATGTGTGAGAGGAAAAGAGGATGCAGAAATAATGGAATTAGATTTTGAGACTAACAGATAAAATAGAAATACAGAAATTGCACATAAGAGAGAGAAAGAGAATTGAAAGATAAGAGAGTTCAATGTAGAAATTACCAGAAAGAAGAGAATGAATAGTGACAAGAAACTGAATATGTGAGAAAGATTATAAAAGAAGGGTAGAAAGAATATAGAATTAAATTTAGAAACTAATAAGAATCAAAGAAATAGACAGAAACTGTATATGAGAGAGAGAGAGAGAGAGAGAGAGAGAGAGAGAGAGAGAGAGGCTTATTATATCTATCCTATAAATTTCAAGCAATAAATGTAACAATGATTAAGGAACAGAAATCATAGAAAATAATTGTGAAGAAGAGACAGAATTATGTTTCATTGATTTTATGCCATCTCAACACTTGTGGGGTTACTCAATACTAAAATCAGTCTCTTTCTTTTTTTTTTTTTGTTTTTTTTTAAGCAATTATATGGTTTCAATTAACTGGTCCTATTTAATAATAATAATTTGTTTTGTACACACTTACATGGTTTCAAGTATTCCTAATACTGATAGTTTTCAAACAGGTCTATAGATGGGACCCTAAAAGTACTACCACTCCAGGTCAGAGTTGACCTGGGAGTAATTGCAATAAAGGAGTACAACACGCTACCCAAATCTCCAAAATTGGAGCCCCAGTTTCTAGATACAGCTGCTGTTGGTTAAATGACCACCCATCTAAATATTGAAACAGGTTCATCACTGCTTAACTTTGGTGATCTAGCAGAAACCAATGTTTTCAGAGTGACTTGTGACTGTAATCCCACTGGATAGAGAAGTAGTAGTTAAAAATTAAATATGAGGGAGAGGGTGGGCAAGATAATAATGGAATTAAATGAGAAACAAATAAACAGGAATTAAATGTGGGAAAAGATGTGGAGTGGAAAGAGAGTATAATAAGATTTGGAAAATCTTATTATAATGGAGATTGTGTGTTTTCTGTCTGTAACCGAAACTATATTCCTACTCAAGTCACATTCTCTTAGTTATTGACATCACATTTCCATGATTTATTTTTATCTAAACCAATAAAATTGTCTTACATTATTAATACTGTAACTATGTCTACATACTGACAACATGCAATTATATTATATATACACAAAATAGCGGTTTACAGTATGAAACGGGAAGGCTAATTTGCATATTAATATTAAAAATCGAAATAAATATGTGCTTAGTATTATTGATTTCTAACTGTTTGGTTTTATTTTAATGATATAAGCAAAAATCTTTTCAATGAATCTTAAATGAAATCCATTAACAAATAAAATAACTGTCATTTTATTCTTTACTTCCTCTTTTAACTAAATACTTAAATTAGAAAAAATAACAATGGACGAGTGATGGAAGAGTAAGTTCAGAGTTTCAAATCTTTATTAACTCCTCTGTTTCAAATCTTTATGTGTATTCTTATTTAGTTTCATTAGCCTTTCTAAATACAATATTTTATTACATTAAAACTTAAATACTTGCACCCGGAGGGTGCATATATTTGCTTGTACTATTAAAGAAAGTAGAAACAAGAATTGGATATATGAGACAAAAAGGAGAGAAAGAAATGGTAAAAACAACAAAGGAATTACATTTAAAAATCAATAGACTATATAGAATGGAAAGAATAAGTCACTAAAAGAAAAAAAGGGACTGTGATTGCATGATATGGCAAATCCCCACCCCTTTTTATCTAGAAGGTGATGGCTGTTGGTCTTAATGTACTGGGTATGATGTTATACTGCGTCTAATGGTGAAGTTCTAATTCTGGAGCTCTGGGGAGTGTGGTATAAACTTTCATCACTATTACTTCCATGTCCACTCTGACACAGTGGTAGTACCTGTTAGGGTCCCATCTATGGGTTAAAGAGATAAAAAAAATGAGTTGTAAAAAAAACTGAATGCCCAACAAGAATGAATAAAACAAAATGTCTTTGGCATAAAATAACCCAGCAAGGGTTGACATACTGTAAAATCCAATCAACATCATTCTTTATTTTTCTCCTTGTAATGCTTCATCTAAACAAAATTCAAGATGATACTGCTAACCACTTTCCTTTTTAGTTAAGATATTATCTTTTGTTGATTTTGCCATGTTATCTTCCTTACATTCTTTAGTATAAGATCATAAGGCAGGGGCGTTAGAATGCACCGACTGCACCTCTGCAGAGGGGTAAGACTCCCCCAATGGGGCCACCTGTTGGCCGTGGGTGGCGACCTGTGATGCTTAAAGATAGAACCCAGGTGGCTGAGCAGTCCATGACTTGCAATGCTCCACTTTGGCCCTTACTTAGGCTAGACGGTCGGTCGGAGAGACCCCCTCCGATAAATCGGCTGGCCATGTCAAGCCCTAGCACCTATATGATTGCCCCAACCCTATTGCCCTTATGGCAAGTCCCAACCCCTTTTTATCGTATGGGTGCGAGAAGGTGGTGGCTGCGGGTCTACATGTCCTGGGAATGACGTTAAACTCTATCAGATAGTGAGGTTCCAGTTTTGGAGGTTTGGGGAATGTGGAGCACCCCTTCATCACCATTGCTCCCTGGTCCACTCTGACCCAGAGTGGTAGTACCTGTTAGGTCCCATCTATGGGTTAAATAGAAAAATGTATTTATAAAAAAATTGAATTATCCATTAAGAATTGATTTATTTCAAAACTTTATCGGCATTAAATGACCCACTGAGGTTGATATGCCGGAAAACAAAACAAAACCATAAGGCAGTGGTATTTAAATTAGAAGTAATTATTCAACATGTTGGTATAGAGCGATTTATGAATTGGACGTAGATGGATGAATATCTTTTATGTGGAATTTAATCCATTGATGTTCACCCAATAGGAACATTGTCCCATTTATAGGATACTTACAAAAATATACAAGTCATTTGCATGAGAACTTGTATATTAGACCCTCTTACCAAGGGGACAAGGAATTATGGGTCATACTCACTCCCTCTACAAACATGGGCAACTGTAGCACCTTCTCCATAAGTGGGATACATAATTTGTTGCTGAGTTGCTAGTAAATGTGTTCCAAATATATTCATTTGCTCCATCTCCATCCCCTAAAAATGGCAGTAGATGCTAATGATGTTGGTTGGTTGTTTTGTTTTATGGTATATCAACCTTTTTGGGGTTATTTAATGCTGAATCAAATCATTTTTGATAAACAAAGGACTCTGGTTTGTTTACAATACCTGCTGTTGTTTAAGTGACCACCCAATTAGGTACTGAACAGACTCATTGCTGCTTAACTTTAGTGATTTGACAACCGGTGCATTCAGCATGACTTGACCATAATCGGTACTTATGAAGGGTGGGGATTTATTTTAGAACGTGTGTCCTGGGTATGACACTAAACATCATCCAGTATTGAGACTCCAGTCTTGGTTCACTGAGGAATGTGGAGTATCCCTTCACTGCCATTACTCCCAGGTCACTCTGATCCAGAGTGATTATTTGCTTACAGATTTGGCATTACATAACCCAGAAGAGTTGATATACAATTAAACAATATGATCTAACCTATCTCAGAACTTTAAAAAATAATTCCTAAATGAAGTTGTCTGTAGCTGTGAACAACCTAGGGATGATACTGCACATAGGTGCACCAGTGGTTTCATATATTTAAAAGAAAAATCAAAACACAGTTTTAAATGATTTTTTCCCCTATTTGAATTCTACTGTAATGTATAGCAGACCAGTGCAAAAGTGACTATGGTAAGATATTATATTAAAGACCTCAGTTATATTTTTCATGGTTTTTACTATGTTCTGTCTAGAAAGTTTATTAAGTTCTTTTTCCCCATTCTTTAATTAACAGGTATGTGTTCGTCAGTCCACCTTTTCATCTAGTGAATCAGAAGATAAAAGACAGACACTAATGTCTGCAGACTACTACAGTGGAAGATCGACAATATCTTCTCGTGCAGACAGCGGGCGTGGATGGAGTGAAGGAGAGGTACCAGGTATGTAGTTGGGGGAGAGATGTTGACCAGTGGGTGACCAGGAATGAGGTAAATTAAACATAAACAAACAAAATAAAATAAGTGAAAAACTAAACACAAATAGAAAAAAAAAGTTAAAAACCAAAAAAAAAAAGCTCAAAATAAATTTCAGAAAACTTTATTAGTTTTAAAAGGAAAAGAGAAAAAAAAAAGAAAATTCAACAATAATTCAATATTACAATCTTACAATATTATATATAATATAATAAAATATTATAATAATACAAGAAGCACTATGAAAGTAATGTCTGGTTTATTTCCGCAGAAACTACAACAGGTACAGAGAGCATTACATTGTTGGATAGAGGAAATTTTCAGTTATAAAAATCCTATTTTTGCACATAGTCTCTACCATTGTCTAAGCCTTTTCACCAGTGATAAACCAGAATCTGTGTGCTGTATCTGTTGTCGTTTCTGTGGAAATACAAGAGTTTACTTTCACTCTGAAATTCCCATGTAATTCATTCAATCTCTATTTTTTGTTTTTTTTATATTTCAAATAATTTAAAAAATAAATAAATAAATCCAAAATCTACAGATGAAAAATAGTTTTATAAAAAAAAGGATGTCTGAATAATGAAATTGAGTAAAAAAAAATTAACACCTGCAAATTAATTGAGATTTCATGACAAATATGAAAGCCTGACCAAACAAATTGCTATTAAAAATATGTGGCCACTTAAGACTAATACAAATTAGAATAATGGCAATATAAAATAAATTAATAGCTAATTAATTATGTTAAACATTTGATTTTTTTAATGACAGAACCTGTCAATATATTTTTTTTGTGTTGTATGGACCACCATACAACTCTTAAAAGCTCCAGGAATTTGCATTCCAACTCAGATTCTTAAATTGAGTTGAAATGTACAAAAAGCGACTATAGGGTTTTTTGTGTATGAAAGCCAATTCGGATCCAATGAAGTCATTGTGACTTCTTTACAGGATGACTTGTATTTTAACAATTCATAAATGCACTTAAAAAAAACATATACATATATATATATATATATTGACAGACAGATAAGAAGAGGTCATGAGAGATAAGAAATTAATTGCAATTTTATTTTTTGGGAAATCTTGGTGTTTAAGAAATATGAAAAAAAAGGGATTTTCTTGGTTAAATGAAAGAACTTTATGATTAATTTTTTGTTATTTTATATTACAAAATCTAATAGGTTATTTTGGATTAAGAATTTCATAAATTATTTAGATTGTGAAAAACAGATAAGAACTGCCTTTTTCAAACTTCTTGGTTGTCTACAGATACAAATATATTAAAAAAATCTAGGGATTTGCAAAGCAATGTTTCATGGACACAGATTATTTTGAGCCTCTGAGTAATTGAATAAGAAAGAAGGTTTACTGTGGAGTCTATACATATTGTCAGTATCAACCAAACAGTGTGAAAGGCTATCCCCTTTTTTATTTGCACTAGACCAGAAGATGGTTTTTACTGTAGAAAAAATAAATAGTTGAACACTGGTGACCCAGGTGGAGCAAGCCAACGAGTTGGGGTTGCAAAAGGAATAATCTTTTGTGACCCACTCCTGCCTTGGGTCTGGTAAGAAGTACTAAACACTCTGTAAAAAACCTGTATAACCATAGTTGATCATGGGAGCAAAAAAACGATGATTGAACGGGGTGGAAAGCCCATTATATAGGCGCTGCTATGTCACCTCACCCCTCCAACTTCCAACAGGAAACTATATAATGCAATCCCTCTCTGGTCTCGTGTTCAATTACAAGAGCCAGAACCTCCCTCAACTCAACCAGCAAGTCACCAGTCCTCCCCCTTTTTTTCACATTACTGAGGTGGAGTGCCACAACTACCATCAACTCTCAGATGTTTTACCGCACAGATCAGATTAGCCAAACTGTGCCACTTATACACTGAGTTGGTGAGGACTAGTATCAAACCTGAAACCTTTGCGATTCCTATGTGTATGCTCTATGAACTGAGGTAAACAGGCCCCAAATGAAGAGAGAGATCTGTTTAATATCTTTTAAAGATTTAATAGGTTAAGGCAGGTTGATTGCATACAAAGTAGAGATGCTTGTTTAAAGTTTTGAACTATTTTCAGAACTTTCGTTTGTTGATTGACTTAAATAACTGATCCTAAAGTTATTGTTTGAATCTGAAAATATTGAGCTTGTAATAATTGAATCTTGTTCAATATTATCACTCTAAGATGGGGGCAAAAAATAAAAGTGAGTTAAAATATTACCCCTGCTAACTAACATTTCAAAAGAGTCATGAGATCTTGATGATAAAAATCTTGCTACTAAAAACTTTAATTGGTAGCTACTTGATACTAATACTAATTAGATAAAAGACAATATAAGATTAATTAAATCTATTTATGTATTATTATTTTTATTGACTAAGTTTTACTTATGTGTAAAACATTGGCCTTAGGTAACTTACAGTACCTGCTTTTATGAAGTGGTCACCCATTTAAGTACTAAACAGGCTAATTTTGAGTATTTGGTGGAAACTGGTGCTTGCTGTAATTATTTGTGCATCATACACACTTGTGTATAATATGCATACTTTAGGTCAAGAAATCCTGAAAGAAAAATCATCTCTTGTGCAAAATAAACACTGATCTTTTAGAATTTATAGCAGCTAAATTTAACATTTGTTTAACTTTTTATCACAATAAGAATTTATACAGCTTATATTATGGTTTGAAACACAAATTTACACAGTTTTTAGAGCAAATACACAGACATGTTCATTTAAAAATGCAACAAGTTTGCAGCAAGAATGAGCTCATACTAAGAGAAACAAAATTATAAAACTAACTCACTAACAGTGGCTATTTCTTTGTAGTGCTGGTAACTCATTATTTAGTTTGGATCATGAATATAACTGACTTTGTCTTGACTTCCTAAATAATGGTGATGCACATGGTAGGAAAAAAGTTAATATTAAGTGCTTATATGTAATTAAGCAAAGTCGTCGGGGCGGTCTAATGTCGGTATGAGCCATACAACGAGGGAGTCTATCCCCTTTTCACTAGCACTAGACCAAGGAGATTGTTTTTTGCGTTTGAGGTGGAGCGCCACACCTACCATCAGCTCCTCACTTTACCGCACAGATCCCTATGCTACTCATTCGCTGAGTTGGCGAGGGCCAGTAGAAACCAGGTTAGCTCAGTCGGTAGAGCATTCAGCTAGAAACCGCAAGGGGGGGGCGGTCATATGTAATACTGACCCCTACCTTTTAGGCTTAAAAATCTAGGGAAAAGTATGTATAATACATGAATAGTGTAACTTGATTCTAATTCCAATATATTGATAATGTTGGACAAAAGTTTATTTAATGATAGAAGCTGCTAAGCAGAAATTTAAAGATTATTTTTTTAGATAAAACCTTTATGATTATTTTTTCTTGTATTGTCTTTCATCTTAGGTGCTTCTTATCACAAATCACTCAGGCTGTTAGTCTATAGAAGCACGGAAACTGCACTTTTGGGTTCTTGTGTTTAATAACAGTGACAAGCCAGTAAATAACTCTTAAGGTTTCTAGGGGGTACAACTTTAACTTTCAAAGTATCCTTCCCTTACTAAATAACTACTTCTATTCATATGATGATAGTACTCTGTATTTCAGAGAGTATTTTCTGTAATCCTACATATAAACAAAAAAAAATATGTAGATTATTTTTTTTTAAGTTAATAAGTTGCAAACAATTTGTTTAGGTCATTACATCATGTTGTGTGATAATTTTGTAAAGCTAGTCTCACAGATCAATTACTACTGAATGAGTTTGATCCTCACTAAGTGCTCCATATTTCTGGATTTGTGCAAAAATCTAAGCTATGCTCATTTTTTTGGAGGGAGGGGGTGCATCTTGGTGTAATGGTTAGCAAGTTTGATCTTTGCTAGTGATTTTGATTTATCTAACACTTGTTGTCATAGAAATAATTACTTGAGTGAGTTTATTAAAAAGCAACTTAAGTTAAGATTAAGAAATATACTAGTTAAAATTAATAATATGATTGCACTGAAGATGTTTACAGTTTTCATAAAATCTTGCCACTGTTGATTACCAAACGCTTTGTTCACTTACAACTCTTTTCAAAAAGTTTCCAGTCTTAGATGTAAAATTGTTGTGGTCATCATTATACGTGTTGTATCTATAAAAAATAAAGAATACACCTTTATCTTGGTTTAAATTTGTTATCTTCAGGGGTCAGTAAATTATGAATAACATATTTAGTTTGAGATCCCAGGTATAGATTAAATAGTACCACTACTGTTCTTCTACAAGGATGGATTTGGCATTAAATAACCCTTGAAGGTTGGTATGCCATTAAATAAAGAAACCAAAGCAACACGTTGTGGTCAATTTTCCAGTTAGACATTTAGTTCATTGCCCACAAGACTGCTGTAAAATTTGAGAAAGATTTTTAGAGATTTTAATGGTTGAATATAGAATCAGAACTGACTATATTATGGTCTCTTGAAGCACCAGGTTCAAATGTAGGAGCTCTTTGGTAAATAGATTAATTTTCCAACTATTGTAATTTTAATATATATATATATATATATATATATATATATATAGTTAAGATATTTTATAAAATGTCTAGTTTCTTACATTTTGTAATTTTAATATATATATATATATATATATATATATATATATATAGTTAAGATATTTTATAAAATGTCTAGTTTCTTACATTTTTGTAATTTTATATATATATATATATGTGAATGTATATATATATATATATATATAGTTAAGATATTTTATAAAATGTCTAGTTTCTTACATTTTTGTAATTTTAATATATATATATATGTGAATGTATATATATATATATATATATATATATATAGTTAAGATATTTTATAAAATGTCTAGTTTCTTACATTTTTGTAATTTTGATATATATATATATGTGAATGTATATACATATATATATATATATATATATATATATATATATAGTTAAGATATTTTATAAAATGTCTAGTTTCTTACATTTTTTGTTAAGTATAAAGATAATAGACAACAGACTTTTTACTATAAATTGAAATCTATGATGTCTAAGATTATTAAAAATATAATTTACAATAGAGATTTTAATTTTAATCTTAAATTCATATCTGAAACCAATAGTAAAGTATTTGAATGAACATTGCATCACTTTTATTTGCTGCAGCAATTTGGCTTAGAGTTAGCAGCTCAGCATAGAAATGTTGCTTCATTAGATATACAGGTTCACTCGGTGTACTCTTGAAGGATTAATGAGGCAAAAAATGGAAAGGTCTGTGTTGTTAAGAACAGCCTTAAACAATACAGAATCAAAGTGGTGAAGGGAGAGGGTGGGCACTTTTCATGCACAATGTTTAAAGAGAATAATAGACAACAAACAGCAGTCAGCCATAGTGTCAAAGAATCTTCTTTGCTGCATTGCCAAAATCAAAGTCGGTAATCTGTAGAATGCCTAGAAAATACATCCAGATAATTTTATTTTATAATCTTTCTTTGAACTTTTCAACATTCTATATTTCACACTTTGCCAGTAACATATACATAGTTCTAATTAAATGCTATAATCTACTAACATGTACAATGGAAGCATGTGGTGTAATGGTTATTATCATAGGAAATGGACTTGGCAACCTGAGTTCAAATCCTGAATGGGGCTGTGTGCATTTCACATAATGCTAATACCCTTGAGAAAGGCATGCATTCAACTCTTATCCATCCAATTATAGGTGAATAGCAGGGTAAAATTTTGTTGTTATTATTAAATGACTTATAGCAATTTATTTGAATATATATATATATATATATATATATATATATATGGTAAACTATAGACACGTGTTTCGAGGTATCACCTCTCATCAGTATAGTTATATGATTTTTAGCAGCTGCCTCTGGTTGGGTTTGAGACCCGAACGAACTTACGCTCGCCAAGCCTCTTACCCACACATCCACAATCAGTCGCCAAGTATAGCAGGCTATTTAATCGCTATATTTCTAAGCGGAAATGACCTTCACCTAGAGTTCTCAAACTTTGTAAACAAAGTGAGATTTGGCTGAGCCGAATACGGTGAATCTGCAATTATATACCTCCTAAATAGAGTGCTCAACCGAAATTGGGAGCGTATAATAGGGTAAACTATAGACACGTGTTTCGAGGTATCACCTCTCTGGTAATTTTCCGAGATGAAATAAAGGAAAATAAAGTGCTCAATTACAAATTTAAGAGCTTTATTTATTAATATAACTGTTTATACAGAGGTTTTAGTGAGCATCTACCTAAGGTTTCTGTCTTTTGCCTTCTTCAGGATACTGTTTCATCCCTCTTAATTTTGAAATTAATAGCATCTATAATTTTGAAATTAATAGCATCTATAATTTTAACCGAACCGTGTTTGTTTACAAACACATCAGAGGGATGAAATAGTATCACTAAAACCTCTGTATAAACAGTTATATTTAATAAATGATATATATATAATCGCATAATGGTAAAACCCTTGGGAAAGTTATTAATCCAACTATCCAGCTATGGGTAAATAGTATAGAAAAACTGGGCTCTTTAACCTTGGTTGGGCTACCAGTCTAGGTGTAAGGAAAACTCTGAATTCAAACCTGTTAAACCCCATTTAGGAAATTGGCCATGTGCCACATCCTACTCGTGTTGCTAAATATATAATAATAATAATAATAATATTATTATTATTGTAATTATACTCCTTACCACATGCAATAATTTAAAATGTGGGAGGTATTTCTGTCACACACTGTACTAACATAGGTGTTTGTAAAAGAGGAGTTACCAACGCTATTGAATTTACGTTTTTAAAATAAAAAATAGGGTTAATCTGGAAGATTTAAACTTTTGCTCATTAAATGAAAATTCTGATTTTACCACAGTATATGGCGCCAAAGTTTTCTAAGCCTAATATAGATTTTATTTTTCAAAAATCTAAATCTAAAATATCTGGCACCAAAGTGTCTAATTCTTCAGGGCTGAAACATTAGGTCATATAATTATGCTGCATATTTTTGTGTAAAAAATGATGTAATTCATATCTTGTTTCATATCAAAGATGGTCCATCTGAAAAGCATTTAAAGAATCATTCAACATCAGATTTATAGATTTTATTGAAATTTACATATTTTTTTGTCATGCCAGTCTGCAATCTGAATTTGAAATCTTTACAAAGTTTATTAAACCTTATATATGTAAGGTTTCATGAAGGTGCATGGTTTAATGGTTAGTGCCATAGGAAAAGGACTTATTGACCTGATTTTAATACCTAGACGAAGCTGTTTGCATTTCACATAGTGCTAATACCTTCCCTCCATCTATTGGTAAATTGCAGGGCAGACTGGGCTCTTTAACCATGGCAAAGTAACCAGTCTAGAAGAAAAATTCTGAATTCAAACCTGTTAAACTCCACTTAAGAAATTGACCTTGTGTTGAATGGTTAGAGTCGTAGGAAAAGGACTTATTGACCTAATTCTAATTCCTGGACGAAGCTGTTTGCATTTCACATAGTGCTAATAACTTCCCTCCATCTATTGGTAAATTGCAGGGCAGACTGGGCTCTTTAACCATGGCAAAGTAACCAGTCTAGGAGAAGAAAAATTCAAACCTGTTAAACTCCACTTAAGAAATTGACCTTGTGTTGCATCCTACTCATGCGGAGGTGTTGGTAAATATAAGTAAGTAAGTAAAGTCGTCGGGGCAGCCTAAAGTTGGTATCAGCAATCAGCGAGGGAGTCTATCCCCTTTTCACTTGCACTAGACCAAGGAGATTATTTTTAGCGTCTAAGGTGGAGCACCACGCCTACCATCAGCTCCTTACTTTACTGCACAGATCCATGTGCTACTCATACGCTGAGTTGGCGAGGACCGGTATCGAACTAGGAACCTTGTGGTTTCTAGCCGAATGCTCTACCGACTAAGCTAACCCGTCCCATTGGTAAATATATATATACGTAAAACTAATAGATAAGTTTAAAAATCAACATTTGGATTATAAATCATATGGAAATCAGATCTCTCTGATAAGATAAGAGGACAATTCTTTCAAACTGTAGCTGTATAAGTGCTACTGTATGCCTGCACCACTTGGAATCAAATGAAATGCTTAGAGAAAAAGCTAGATGGAAACTAAACAGGATGTCTTGAAACAAATCCTGGAAGCAGCACACCCACAAAAAAAGCCATAGAATTCTGATTTAGCCACAGTGCCTCCTATCACATAAACTATTAAATTAAGACAAACAGGATATGCTGGACACTGCTGCAGAAGCAAGGACAATTGGCAATGTTTTCCTGTGGACACCTACACATGGACATACCAATGAAGGCTGATCACTAAAAACATACATCAATCTGTGGAGACCAGGTTCCATGGTGCAAAAGACCTGCTTGGAGTGATGACTGATAGGGATGGGTAGCAAGAGAGTGTAATGGGAATGTGTGTTGTCAGTGTGTATATCACAATCAAAATTAGATATTCAGTAAATTATGGCAGCCATTTTGTATATTTAGATAGATCAATAAATCTGTAGCCTACTGATAAATAAAAACTGTTATTTCACAAAGTAAATGATTATTTTTAATATAATTTTCTTCTTAGTGATTGTATTTGATTCAGTGGTGAATATCATTTATAAAATCAAGCATTATAATGTGAAAATGTTTGTTCAAAATTCAGTCAAATGTCAGACTACAGACTTATCAATCCATCAAATCTTGACCATTTACACCACATGTCTACAGTAATCATTCTATATATATATATATATAATCCAAAAGTCCAGAGAAGAAATCTTCCTTACGACACAAGAGTTTTATTTAAAAAACCCATTGCAGTTTGAGAGCTCAATGTGTGCTCTTAATGTTAGAGTCACAGAGCAAATATATAAGTAAAGAAATAACAAAAGACTTAGAGATTTAGCGTTATAGTCTATTTCAGGGAGCTTAGACAAAGTGTCTAACTCTCCCAACTCATCAGATGCGAATCGCATCTGATGAGTCGGGAGAGTTAGACACTTTCTCTAAGTCTTTTGTTATTTCTTTACTTATATATATATATATATGATTATAAAATCTATAGTATCAAAATGATAAAACACCAACCAACAAAGTTATGATGAATTTAGACTAGATATGACTACTGGGTTACTGGGTATAAGTGTTAAGCTAAGTATTCTATGTTATTTTCACCTGTTGTCAGGATTGAACCTGCAGCCTCTAGATGATTGTTTCTTACAACTGTATTAACCAAACACTTATCTCTGTTACATTATGTGTTCAAATTACCATGCATCATCTCAAAGAATTCAAAAAATGTTCAGACATGTTCCAAAATCAGAACACTTGTCTAAAGAACATATCTATAGAAGAAAGATTTAGGTAATTCAGACAAAAGTTGAGTTGATTGATCACTAATGTGGATATTAGAATTGTGAAAATGATGTCCACTTGGTTTGTTGTTTCTGCTGTGGTTCAGGTTTGAACTTGAGCCAATCCTGTAACTATAGATAGCACTCTTGGCATCAGTGTTAATGTACTTCCTGAATGAGCAATGTATTCTGGGAAAACATCCAGGAAGAAATTTTATTTGTAAAGGAAAGTGCAGCCGTAAAGACTAATTTATGACTTTGAGAAATCTCCATAAAGAATTCCTTGAATTGTTCTCCAGTTGGCTCAAATCATAATTCTTCCTATTTCATACACTTTGCAGTTAATTTTTCCTCAAGAAATTAACCAAAAAATTCTTAAACTTTAGTCTATAATTTTGAATCTGTAAAGATAATTAGTTCCCATACCTAGGTAGTAATATATCATCTATAGAAAATGATGTCAATTTATGAATAGGAAAAGCATGGACTGCTATAGACAGATTATTGATCGTATTGAAATCTGATTTCTCTGTTAAGATAAAGCAAGAATTCTTCCAAGTTGTAGCTGTGTTGGCGCTACTGTATGCTTACTTGAACAAAACACTTAGAGAAAAAGATAAATGTGTGTGTATATGTCCATGTATGTATGTATTGTATATAGATAATTGTGTGTGTGTGTGTGCTTATACTTATATAAGTTAGGGTAGTGGAGACATGAAACCAATGGTGCTTGGTAACTGACAGTTTCTAGTCTTTCAACAGGTGAACAACTGTCAATTACCAAGCACTGTAGACTTCATGTCTTCACTATCCTCACTTAGATATACATGCTCTATCAATGATATTGAGCACTTTTTACTTATGAATATAACAAACATTATATATATATATATATATAATATATATATGTTAGCTCAGTCGGTAGAGCTTTCGGCTAGAAACCACAAGGTTCCTAGTTCGATACCGGTCCTCGCCAACTCAGCGTATGAGTAGCACAGGGATCTGTGCGGTAAAGTAAGGAGCTGATGGTAGGTGTGGCACTCCACCTCAGACGCCAAAAACAATCTCCTTGGTCTAGCGCTATTGAAAATGGGATAGACTCCCTCGCTGACTGGCTGATACCAACTTTAGGCCGCCCCGACGACTTATATATATGAGAGTAAGTAAACTACACAAGGATGCTGTGTGCTGTCTTGAACAAATCTTGGGAGCAGCAGCCCACAAAAAGCAGCTGTACGACCACTTACTATCATACAAACCATTTAAGACACAAAAGACATGCTGGACACTGGTGGAGAAGCAAGGACAAACTCATAAGTGACATTCTCCTATTGATACCTAGACATGAATACACCAGTGTAGGCCAACCAGCAAGGATTTAGATTGATCAGCTCAGTGCAGATTCTGGATGTCGTGCTGAAGACCTGCTATGAGCAATGACTAATAGGGATGGGTAAGAGGAATCATGGGAATCCATGCTGTCAGTGCAACCTGATGATTATATATCTGTATAAAAATCAACAGAACTGAGGTGTGCACTGTTTCTTAGAAAGATTATGAAATGATTTGTCAGTTTACCTAATTTCAGATCTGATTAGATGTTATCAGAAACAATTTTACTTGAAGGATTTTAGGGTTTTAAAGAAAAAGAAAAACCTGTTTCTTTTAAAGGTGTTAAATTAACACCTGAACAAAGCTATATATAGTAATCACTGGATTTATCATATATATATATACATATATATATGACAAACAAGAATTGTTTATCTAGTTTTCTTAATTTTTTGCAGACAAATAAGATACCACAAATGTGAATAAAGGTTGTAATCTGAGGACACACAGCCCAAAAATTAGAGAAATTAAATAAACAATCCTTGTCTCTCATATTCATTGAAGCATGCCTAAAATGATAAATTTGATGAAAAGCTGCTTCAATACTCATTGAAAATATATATATATATATATATATATATATATATTATTTATTTATTTATTTAAGTCACCAATACAAAGTTCGTCTTACCAATGGTTTCAGATGTTTATCCATCTCTGATGACGGATAAACATCTGAAACCATTGGTAAGACGAACTTTGTATTGCTGACTTAAATAAATAAATAAATACAGCTCTTAAAGAAATAATTGAGCACTTTATAATCATTTCTCCAATATTAATAACAAAAATTATATATATATATATATATATATATATATATATATATATATATAATGTCTTTTGTTGTTTTCCAATGAGTGTCTTGTTAAAATATCTAACAAACGTTTATTTAACATATAATCAGGTTTTAATCAAAATATAAATTCAGCAATGAGTAAATAGTAGGGCAGACTGGTAAGGCACCTAGTTTAGGAAAAGGAAAATTCTGAATTCAAACCGGTTAAACTCTGCTTAAAAAATTGACCATGTGTCATATCCTGTTCATGCAGAGGGGTTGGTAAATATATATATAATCAGATTCCATCTCAAACTCATAGGTATATATATTTTTTTCTCGATTTGTTTAGCCTTACATTTGAATAGGTATGCCCACCTAATTCATTAATTACTAATTAATTATTTTTCTAAATTAGGTACAACTTCAATTAAGCACATATTCTCACAAATATATATATATATATATATATATATATATATATATATATATAGGATAATTTTAAAAGTGTAAATAAGAAAAGTGCATGATGTTCCTAAAACCTAAAATATTCAAATTACAAAAATTCTTAAAGTCAGTTACTTGAAATTTCATGTGGAACACACAATCATCAGATGGAAATATTTCCATCTAGAAACTTCAAGTAATGGACATTCAGAGTTAATAATTAAAATATCACATATAGTGTGTGTGTATATGTCCATGTATGTATGTATGTGTATATAGATAATTGTGTGTGTGTGTGCTTATATTTATATAAGTTAGGGTAGTGGAGACATGAAACCAATGGTGCTTGGTAACTGACAGTTTCTAGTCTTTCAACAGGTGAACAACTGTCAGTTACCAAGCACTGTAGACTTCATGTCTTCACTATCCTCACTTAGATATACATGCTCTATCAATGATATTGAGCACTTTTTACTTATGAATATAACAAACATTATATATATATATATATATATGAGAGTAAGTAAACAATGTGTTTATTTGATATGGCTTTTAGCCAAAAATTTTTTTTAGAGGATATGTGCTTAATTGAAGTCATACCTAATTTTGAAAATTAATTAGTTAATAATTAATGAATTTAGGCTAAACAAATCAAGAAAATATCAATCCCTGAATGTACATTTCGACCTATTAGGTCTCATCAGCAAGGTTATAGACATGGGAGACTCCATGTGTGACTCAAAACCTCAACTGCCAAGCTGACATGTAGCCTTACATTTGAACATATATGCCCGCCTAAATTGATTAATTATTAACTAATTAATTTTCAAAATTAGGTATGACTTCAATTAAGCACATATCCTCCACAAAAAAAAATATATATATATATGTATAGAGAGAGAGAGGATATGTGTTCAATTGAAGTCATACCTAATTTTTGAAAATTAATTAGTTAATAATTAATGAATTTAGGCGGCCATATATGTTCAAATGTAAGGCTAAACAAATCGAGAAAATGTCAATCCCTGAATGTACATTTTGACCTATGCCCGCCTAAATTCATTAATTATTAACTAATTAATTTTCAAAATTATATATGACTTCAATTAAGCACATATCCTCCAAAAATTGTTGGCTTAAAGCCATATAAAAATAAACACATTTGTTTGTTTACTTAACCTCATATATATATATATATATGTATGTATATATATATATATATATATATATATATAATATATATATATAAATCATGGACACAAATGATTTTCTAAGAAAATCCCTGTAATTTTTCCCATAATTGCTCATGAATTTCAAAAAATCCCTAGATTTAGAGCATGAATCAATGTTTGTTTGTTTTATGAATGTATGTATATATAAAGAGTGAATGACAGTTTTTGGGTCTAACCAAGAAGAGAATTATGTTCATTAATTAATTAAGAAATGATACACCAAGTGTATTAAGTTGTGCAATGGATATACAAAATAGCATGTAGATTATTTCCTTCTATACCAAGCCAAGTACCTTTTAGCACTTCATTGACTGTGTCTCTGTGTGTGTGTGTATATATGTATATATAAAATAACTAGTGACATACATATATTTGCCATAGTCTTTTATACACTAATACAAGTACTTGTGTATATGTGTTAATACATTAATGTACATATCTTCCCATGCATGCTAATGTGAGAATCTGGTTCCTTCCCCATGCATGCTTATGAGGTATAAGGTTCCTTGGTCAGGCTTCATAAGCTTGGTTTTTGGCTTTAAAGGAACTTGGAGATCCTCTCTCTCTCTCTCTCTCTCTCTCTCTCTCTCTCTCTCTCTCTCTCTCTCTCTCTCTCTCTCTCTCTCTCTCTCTCTCTCTCTCTCTCTCTCTCTCTCTCTCTCTCTCTCTTCTCTCTCTCTCTCTTCTTCTCTCTCTCTCTCTTCTCTCAATTATATGTCCTACTTTCTCAAACTTCTCACTCTTTTCACTGACACATAAATGCAAGAATCTTTCATGGAGCCATTAATGGAACTATACCTAAAGAACAAATGACACTCTTGAACTTTCTCAACCATAGGAGCGGTGTTCAGTAAATTCTTATACCTTAGAAAAATATGACCATTAAGTGACGAATAGGTTCGAACAATGTCCTATAGTGAAGACTATATCATTAAGAATTTTTCATTTTGCCAATTTAAGTTGGACAATTTCAGAACACTCTTCCAAACACTGATTAGGGTTAGGGTTAGGGTTAATTCATTCAAGCAGATATGCTAGATGTTTATGAATTCTTGTGGCGAGAGAAAGAAAATAACAATTTCAGTAAAATTCATAATCATATAGTTGATTCACAATAAAGCATTTTTCAAACCTATCAATTGCTTAATGGTCTTATTTTTTTTAAGATATAAGAATTTACTGAACATTGCTTGTACAGTCGAGAAATTTCAAGAGAGCTGAACAAAGATCTCAAAGTTGCTCAGTATCTTTTTTGTTTATGTTTTTGATGCATGCAACTTTCTTTGCTTCTTTTTTTTTTTTTATCTAAAAAAAAAAAAAAAAAAAAAAAAAAAGATTCACCATAAGCCAGACTGAACTGACCACTACTCAGCAAAGGGTGACAATGAGATGGCAATGAATCAAATAGGAGAGATTACTGGAGAAGGGTGGATCAGTGAAGATTGGTATATGAATGTATGAATGGGGACTGACTGGTTGTGAAAGATACTCACTGAACTACTAACTTAAAGAGCTCAGGATCAGATGCTGTTGGAAAACACTCCTGGGAGAGTTTGCAACCTTGCATCAGAGATTCTTGATAACCTCCCTTGTTAAGAGAAACAACATATTTTATTGAAAAAATACATTTGAAAAACAGTAAAAGTTGTTATAATGATCTATATTATTTGTTTTTTTTTATTTTAATATATGTATATTATCTTAATACAGCAAAAACTGGCAGATCATAGCAAAACTTTTGATAGTGCAGTAATCTTAAAAAATGCCCTAACTTAAAAAATCAAACAATGTCCAATCTAATTTGCAACTTAATGATAATTAAAGTGTGAAATCTGCATTTACACTGATACAAATAACTATAATTTCTGAAGAAAAATAATTATTAAACGCTAATCATATATCATTTCTTGTTAATTATTTACTTGAAATCAATTAGAACATAGATCATTATAAACAGAATGTTAATTGACATTAAGCTTAATTGCTGACAATGGTGGCCTTTATGTGAATAATAATAATAATGGCTGACTTCTGATTTAGGTCGGAAAATTAAAACGGAAAGTTTTTTGGTGGTACCCAATGACAGTTTAATGAAAGTCTATGAATTAACATTTTGCGAATTGGGTTACGGTTTTAGGGGATTAAGGTTGTTTTTAATTACATATTTCTTAAAAAAATAAACAACAAAAAACCCAAATTACTATACATTTAATTAACCATTGAAATTAATTATTGAATCTATTATTGAGACAGTTGTTTGTGTTAGTATTGCAATGTATAATTTCAGTTAAACTTAGTTTAAAAAAATATTTTTCAACATTAAATGTATAGTAATTTGGGTTTTTTGTTGTTTATTTTTTTTAAGCAATACGTAATTAAAAACAACCTTAATCCCCTAAAACCATAACCCAATTCGCAAAATGTTAATTCATAGACTGTAGTTAAACTGTCATTGGGTACCACCAAAAAACTTTCCGTTTTAATTTTCCAACCTAAATCAGAAGTCAGCAATAATAATAATAATAATAATAATAATACAAGGAGTAATGCATGAAAAGATTTTTATAGTTTTGGGTATTTTAATTTTTGTGGTGCAGTTTTGTTAAATTTGTTGATAAAATATTTTTTTATAAATGTTATGATTTAATACTTTAACCACCCCCTCTCACAAAAAACAAATACCCCACCAAAACTAATAAAATGTTTGCACTGTTTGAAAAAACTTGTTGATATATTGTGATAATTAAAATGTATCGTTAAAGTGTGTCTACTCCTGGTCAACATATAGCATGTAATTATTCTTTTATTTATTTATTTGTTTTATTTATTTCATTTCTTCATGCTGATGAAAAAAAAACAAAAACAAAACATAACAAAAAAACATTTAAAAAAATACAAAATCAGAAGCCTAAAAAACATTCCACATTTCTCCTACTACCATATTGTCACCTATCCTCTCCAACACACATCCGCACACCTTGCACTGGACTGCACAGGACAAAATAGGATTTTGAAAAAAAAAAAAAATCTAATGATGGATCAAAATCACACAAAAATGAAGGGATTTTACAAGAATATTAAATTATTTGACATATAACGACCAAAAAAAAATGCAAAGACAAACAGGATATAAATGAACAAAAGAAAACACATTTTTTAAAAACAAGAAAAAAAAATGGAAGAAAAAAAATGAAAGGAAATTGAAAGAAATTGAAGAAGAAATTAAGGGGAAAAGATTGAAAATAAAATGAGAATATCCAAGCATCTATATTTTATTAAAAACAAAATGTGGAAAGAAGGAAAGAAAGAAGCAAGGAAGAACTCTTGATGAGCTAAGTAAGCTATATTTGTTGAATAAATTAATTAAAAAATTCATGAATGTTTTTTTATTTCAAAATAAAAGAATATACATGAATTGCTACAACTTTATATCAATTTTATATCTTCATGAAAAAGTAATTTTGGTTGATATACGTGATGCTTTTTTGTTTTCACATCACTTAGCTCATTCTCTGAATTGTATTCTTTTAAATTTTTGACAGCATTAACCATATTTTGACTATCTTAAAAAAGAATTCAAGAATTTTAGAAATTAGCAATTCTAAGTTGTTTTCAGAATATAACTAAATTGTTTATTATGTTTTTGTTTTGTAAAGAAAGCATTATTAATCACCATTATTATTATTATTATTATTATTATCAATCTCTATTATTATTATTATTATTATTATCAATCTCTATTATTGTTTTCAATATTATTATTTTTATTATCAATCACCATTATTATTATAATTGTTGTTATTATTATCAATCACAATTATTATTAGTATTATTATTATTAATCACAATCATCATCATCATTATTATTATTATTATTTCACTCATTGAGAATTTTTCACACCAGCATTAGTTGATGGTATTTCACTGGAGTCTGATTGACAACAAGTCTTCTCAGATCTCCAGGATTCTTCTGAGTATTCAAGCCAATTGTAGCAATGCAGTAGTCTGGATGGTCTCAATTCTTCCTCTAATTTCCAGTTCCTCCAGTCTTTTTTCCAAGCTTTTTGGGACCGTTCCAAGTGCAGCAATTACAATTGGTATCACTTTCACCCTCATATTCCACAGTTTTTTCAATTCTCTGGCAAGGTCCAGGTATTTGTCTATCGTTTCGTTTTCCTTCATCTTTACCCTGTGATCTGCTGGAATTGCAAAGTCCATTATTATTATTATTATTATTATTATTATTAACAAGTATTTTCTTAAATATGTTAATTTTTGTTGTTTTTTCTTTAAGTCACTCTGGCAACCAATAATAACATGATCAGAGAATAATAAGGATAAAGCTCTCGGGGTGACTTGAACTCACACTCCATTTTGCCTTGGGTCAGCCTGATTATTTATACTGGCTGCTTTACTAAGCCATGAATCTCCTCAGTAAGACAGAAACTTAAATCACACTTATAACTCATCCTTTACTTTGTATCTCAATTGACAATACTTCCTCCAAACAATAAATAAAATATGCTATTAGCACGGCTAGTGTGTAAAATCAATTACAACACACATGGTGCCAACACATCAAGTGATGAAGTATGGAATGATTTTGTGGTGGGATTTAGAATTTTGCAATACCAATAGTCACCTTGCTGAGTTGGTCAAGCAGCTGGTATGGATAATCAGGATTTAGTGAGGCAAAAAGAAAAGAGTTTGAATCTCACTGAGAGCTTTATCCTTTGTTGCTCTTGTTGTTTCTCTTCCTCGTTATCATAGAAATGATAATCTGTGACAGAAAACAAATTAAAAGATGAAAGAAAATACTTGTCTAAATTATTAATAATAACAACTAAATTGCATTGACATATTAAAAGAAATGTCAATATTTTTAAAAATACCTTTACAACCATGCTGTCAAAAGTTTTTCTAAAGATTAATTTTTTTTTAAATGGTGATTATGAAATGAAAAATAGTTATATGCATGCATAAATATATATAGTATATATTTGGACATCATCATATATATATATATATAATTAAGATGTACTTAGAAATAACCTACACAATGTAATATCAATTACATAGCATTTAACTTCGCTACAAAACTGTTTTCAATGGTCATAATTGCATTATTCACTTCCACAATTGCCTGTAATTAGTATATTGATTAATTCATTGCAATCAACCCTGAAGATCCTTTATGGTGAAACTTGAGTAGGTTATTTCTATATACACCTTAATACCAAATCCCCTCTACTAATGTATTGAGCATTTTATATTCATTATCACACTGACTTATTTGGTTAATACTTGTATCAACCCTCGATATTGCGATTAACTCGGTATTTTATTCCCCAGTAAGTCATCTTCTTTATCATAGTCTTCTGAGACTACAATGCTAATGATTTATATATATATATATATATATATATATATATATATATATATATTGTCTGAGTTTTAGTTAGTATGTTTCTCTGTAACTTCTGTTATGCCAAAGCAAACAGATATATAAGATTAAAAAGTGAATCCTACCCCAATTTGAAACTCTGACCTGAAGGAAAGCAGGTAAGTGACATATCCACTAGGCTAGTCGCCTACTGCTTGAACAGCATGGCAAAATTAACTTGGAAGTGCTAAATTAGGTAGAGTGCACAGATACTACACTGAGCCTTGGTAGAAGGCCAGGGTAATAACACTCTGATCCTAGATAGAAGTACTCATCCATATTTGAATTATCCTGTAATTTTTGACAGGCACTATGCTGATTATGCTATGTATATATATAATTATGATTTAATCAGTAAAATCTTTTCAGTGCAATATTACAACAATATTTCAACTATAAAATAGTATAACAATAATAGGGTAAAAATATACAACTGAGTTTCACGTTCCTTATCAGGTAAACTTGTCTTCAACATGTATATATATATGTGTGTGTGTGTGTGTGTGTGTGTGTGTGTATTATATATGTTTGTGTGTGTGTATAATACATATAGTAAGTAAAGTCAGTGGACTGGCCTATTGTCAGTGTCAGCTGGACTATATGGGAGTCTATCACCGTGGTGTAATGGTTAAAGTCATGGGAAATGGACTTGTCGCCCCTGAGTTCAAATCCTGGACATGGTAATTGCATTTCACTTAGCGCTAATACCCTTGGGAAAGGTATGAATCCTACTCTCCCTCCAGCTATGGGTAAATAGCAGGGCAGTCTGGGTACTTTAACCATGGCTAGGTAACCAGTCTAGGAGAATTCAAACCTGTTGAACTCTGCTTAAGAAATTGACCTTGTGTCGTATCCTGCTCATGCGGAGGAGTTGGTAAATATATATATATGAGAGTCTATCCCTTTTCCACTATGACATAAAATAAAGTAGAGACAGGAGAATGATGGTCCCATTTAAATTGAATTGACATATGGTGAAGCTTGGTAGCCAGGATAATACATTGAAGTCTTTTTCATAATCCTTAAACCATTTCCCATAGAACCTAGTGTGGCATATCATATGGGTGCTAGAAGGCGGTGGCTGCGGGTCTACATGTCCTGGGAATGACGTTAAACTCTATCTATGGTGAGGTTCCAGTTTTGGAGGTTTGGGGAATGTGGAGCACCCCATTCATCACCATTGCTCCCTGGTCCACTCTGACCCGGAGTTGTAGTACCTGTTAGGGTCCCATCTATGGGTTTAAATAGAAAAATGTATTTATAAAAAAATTGTATTATCCATTAAGAATTGATTTATTTCAAAACTTTATCGGCATTAAATGACCCACTGAGGTTTATATGCCGTAAAACAAAACAAACCAAACCAAACCAGTGTGGCATGGCACATTATCCTTGCTGGAAGATGCCACTGTCATTATAGAAAAATGTTGCTAAGTGGTATATCTGATCTGATGAGATAGGTGGTTAAGATTTACACACTTTCACAGGGTCAGTTTAACATGAAAACACTTCCAGAAAGTGACCTTTCCAAGTAAGCAGTGCCAAAAGCACTCCTCTTTTAGTGGAGGACACCTCAAACATCAGACAATGAACATAATCTTACACCATTTAGACAAGGAGGCCATTACAACTGGGGCACCTCGGTATCAGTCAATAAACCCAATTTGCCCTTTTTAGATGAGGGGCAGTTGCTAGTTAGGGTGCACCTCAGACATTAGACAACAAACCCAATTTACCCTCTTCGAGATGAAGGATCAGTTGCCTGTTGCCCCAGAATGGACTTTGACTAATCTGTACCACCCACCTAAAAAGTGGAACAACTACTACTGCTCTTCTACAAGGGCAGCTTTGATAGTTAATAATCTGCAAAGGTTGATATGCCATTAGATAAAGAAAAAAAACAGATGAATACTCTTGGGAAATGTATGAAATCCCCCCTATCTTCCCAGGTATTGGTTAAATAGTACCTCTACTACTGTCCTTCTATAAGAGTAGCTTTGGTATTAGATAAACCACAAAGACTGATATGCCAGTAAATAAAGAAAACAAACCAGATGAATACTCTTGGGAAATGTATGAAACCCCCCATCTTCCCAGGTATTAGTTAAATAGTACTACTGTCCTTCTATAAGGGTAGCTTTGGTATTAGATAAACCACAAAGATTGATATGCCATTAAACAAAGAAAGCAAACCAATATTCTAAAATAGACACTTTACTGATTAAGAAAAAACAGATTCCAAGACAAACAGTTGATATAGTAAAATATACAATCAGATTTTTCAACAATTTTTTTTCTGTTGTTGTTTTTTTTTTGTGTTCTGAAATAGTGTTAAGGTGTGCTTATATCTTAATAACTATTTTTTTCTTGAATTTCTTGGGTTAGAATTGTATTGAAAAAATGTGACATTTGTCTCTGTATGTTGTTTACTTCAAAAGTAATGCAATTTTTATCTTTTATTTTTTTTGTGTGTGTGGATCAGATAAAGTATATGAGAAACAAGTGTGAAATCAAGCAAGAAAAATAACAATCAGCAGGTTTTTAGGTTTACCTTGACCTTTTGTTGTTGTTCTTTGTCAAATAACTTTATTTGGCTTTTCAATTTATAAAGATTTAAACTTTCACTACACTCTTATGTACGCACACACACACACAAATATATATATACTAGCAACAGAAAACAACCTCCAGGCGTCGTAAAAATTAATTTTTGAAAGACTGAGAAGGTGGGAGTAAAAAATTCAATGTCAGAGGGTTTGTATCATAAGTAAGACAAATCCTCATATTTATTAAAGGAGAAAAAATAAAACATTTGAAATGAAAACTGAGCACACACACACACACACAACACATATATATACTAGCAACAGAAACAACCTCCGGGCATCGTAAATATTAATTTTTGAAAGACTGAGAAGGTGGGAGTAAAAAATTCAATGTCAGGGGGTTTGTATCATAAGTAAGACAAATCCTCATATTTATGAAAGGAGTAAAAAAAAAAATAAACACTTTGAAATGAAATCTGAGTCCCGTCACTCTCAAATAAAATGTTGCGTGCATGTAATAATCAAACAATTATTTTGAATATTTTTCACATCAATTTTACACAAAATCGTAGGTATTTATTTATTTGTAAACTTTTTAGTTAACTTCTTGTTACTGTAAAAAAATTTAAAATAAAGAACCAGAGTAAAAAACAATTTTTAGAATTGCTTACTCAAATTTTGGGTGTATATAGCATAAGAATATTGTGATGTAATGCTGTGACATAGAGCTATGACGTAGTTTTTGTTACAGACAAAATACAGACAATCTCCATTATTAATAGATATATATATATTTACCAACCCCTATGCATGAGCAGGATGTAACACAAGGTCAATTTCTTAAGTGGAATTTAACAGATTTGAATTCAAAGTTTTCTTTCTAAACTGGTTGCTTAACCAAGGTTAAAGTGTCCGGTCTGCCTTAGAATTTACCCTTAGCAGGAAGGAGACTAGTTGGATGCATACCTTTCCCAATGGTATTAGTGCTATGTGAAATACAAACAGCCTTGTCACCATCCATCCCTATCACCCTTGGTAAGTTCTCTTGATTGCACCCAGTGTCCATACAGAGCTGATGAACATAAGTTTTTGCTGGTTGGCCAACATTGGTGTGTCCATGAGTAGTAGTCCATAGGAAAATCTTGTGTATGAGTTTTTCCTTAGTTTTGCAACGGTGCACAGCATGTCTTGCTCCTCTTACTTGTATATTTTGTTTGATGGGAGATAAGTGATCATACAACCATTGTTTTGTTGGGGTTTTTTGGGGGGGGGGCATGCTGTTACCAGGATTTGTGCAGAGCAACATCCTTGGGTAGTTTCTATCAAGCTTTTTCTCCAAGCGTTTCATAAGAAATTGAAATGGTGCAACCATATAGTAGTACTGATATGCTTACAGTTTGGAAGAATTTGTATTTTATCATATAATTATATATTTGAGTAAGGCCTGGTTTAGCTCAGTCGGTAGAGTGTTCAGCTAGGAATCACAACATACTTGGTTCGATACCGGTCCTCACCAACTCAACATATAAGTAGCACAGGGATTGTGCGGTAAAGTGAGGAGCTGATGGTAGGTGTGGCGCTCCACCCCAGATGCCAAAACAATCTCCTTGGTCTAGCGCCAGTGAAAAAGGGATAGACTACCTTACTGTTTGGCTGATACCGACATTAGGCCGCCCTGACGACTTTTCTTTACTTATATGTAGGTTTGTCTACTGTTTCAATTTTCATTAAATGGTTTTTGACATTTGAGAGAGGAAAAATGAGACGAGGATAAGTTTCTTATTTTATAAGAAGATTTGGGATATTTAGGAATTAAGTTTATCAATTCAGTAAAAATTTCATTTTTTTTAACCATCTTTTCTTTTTTTTTTTTTTTTTCTTTTTTTTTCTTTTTAAGTACTGTATATGTATTTATGAATTCTAAATTTCTGGAAAAATTTAAAAAAAAAAAAAATTAATGTTTAAATGAAAAATCTTTTTTTTATATCCTAAAATTTTGTTCAGAATCAATCAGTGTGATTGAAAATGCAACATCACATAGCTAGTTGAAAGAGGTGCCAAACTAATAATTTGAAGATTCCTGCTCCGAAGATCTTTAAAGATCCCTGTAATCTCAATCCAAATAAGTAACAGATTTTATGCTTGTTCAAATACTTATGGGCAGTAGTTCCTGTAACCTTTATGAGTATTACCCAATAGAAAGTACTGGACATTACCCAATAGAAAGTACTGGACATTACTCAATAGAAAGTACTGGACATGGTCATTTGAACCAGCACAACATCTTTTTTTTTTATTGATGGCAGAATTTTGAATAGTAGGATCTAAATCAAACTTTAAAATTGCCATTTCTGTCTGAATGTTATTTTAGGTACTACATCTTGGATAATTTAATTTGAATATATATATATATATATATATGAGGAAAAATGAGTAAAGAAAAGAAATGTAGATGGATAAAATGAATTTAATCGACATCACTTACACATGTGTTTCGGTCAGTTTATGTGTGTGAAAATATTTCGCACACATAGAAGAATCGACCTTCATCAGAGTGAACATTTATTTTGAAATAATGAAGGTCGATTCTTCTATGTGTGCGAAATATTTTCACACACATAAACTGACCGAAACACATGTGTAAGTGATATCGATTAAATTCATTTTATCCATCTACATTTCTTTTCTTTACTCATTTTTCCTCATATTGTCGGATTCAATTCCTTTTCCATTTTCACATATATATTATATATATATATCATACTAAAGCCGAGCGAATCAATGTTTGTCTCCTAAAGGCTTTTTTACTGTTTAGTTTAATGACAAAAGTTATACTAAATAACTCCTTAGTTTTAGGATTGAGTTATGTTTGAAAAACTATTTTAATTGGTTCTAATTAGTCTAATTTGCAATTAAGTCAGAAACTGAACTGTCTCTTACTTCACATTCTAATTATCACTTTTCCCCTCTCTATCTATATCTTGATGAACTCCTCATTATATATGTTAGTTTCTCATTGAGGGTAGAGTGAGAGAGGTTGGAGTGTCTGAAATGTATTTGTATGTCAAATTTCATAAGCAGCAAGAGTTAATAGCTTCAACATCTTGGCTCTTAATAAATCTAAATTAGGTCAAACATTCCATTTCTTGGAAATCTTACAAAATGATTTTAATGGTTTTTTTGTTTTTTTTTTTTAATTCTCCGATCATATTTATTTAAAAAATTGAATTCACTTTGCAATCTCACTTTTCCTTAATCCCAGTTATCTACCCAGAGCTCAATGGGTATATATATATATATATATATATATATATTGAGAGTAGAGAGTGAGAGAGGTTGGAGTGTGTGAAACGTATTTGTATGTCAAGTTTCATAAGCAGCAAAAGCTAATAATTCAACATGTTGGCTCTCAATAGATCTAAATTAGATTAAACATTCCCTTTCTTAGAAATCTTACAAAATGATTTTAATATTGTTTTTTTTATTCTTTGACCGTATTCATTTTTTTTTAAATTTAAATCGCTTTGGGTGTTATATATATATATATATATATATATATATATATATATATAACTGTTTTTAAATCTTGAAACTGACTTGCTGAAACATCAGAAATGGAACCAAGTGGAGTCTGGATGAAGCTGGTTTTCCCCTTGTAACTGGACCCAGTGGGATCGGATTGAGAGGACAGCGAGAGACTAGATGGCTTAATGGTTTTTCCATTTGAGGTGACAAGTCTCTTATAGGAAATGCTATCTGCAGCAATGACCTTCTCTGGAGGTAACTTTATTAAATTGGCAATGGATCCAGGCATCATCACCAGGTAGTCTGAGGATCATAAACTGGCAAGATACTGGTCACTTTTGGACAAATTTCTTTTCATACATGCAGTTGAAATGTTCATGGACATAGGTTCTTGAACAGCTTTCCTATTGGTTCAATTATTACTCGCTGTGTAACATAATGGGTCAGAGAGCCATGAGTGTAACGCTGACATGTAAATTAGCAGGGGAAAGTTTTTAGCAAGAATTACAAGTTAGATGAGAATAGATAAGTTTAAGGATGAATCATCATAGGCCACATGGCATTGTTTCCATTGGACGAGCTGTGAGACATAGCAAAGTGAGAGAGAAATGAGTCCTGAAAGATTAAATGGCTATTTCAAAGAGTTTCTTGACGTTCTTCTTGGCAACATATTTTCAATTCTTTTCGTCAGATTTTGTAGATAAAGAAATAACTACCACCCACACCCGCCATGTTAGCTGAGGAAGGAGGACACACTAACTGCACTTCTGTTGACCATGGGTGGCAACCCATGATGATTAAGGATGGAATCCTGATAGCTGAGCAGTCTATGCTATGCAACACTCTGCCTTGGCACATACTTAGACTAGACAGGCAGTAGGAGAGCCCCCTCTGATTAATCAGCTGGATCAAGCTCGAGCCTTTATATGATTTTCCCAACCCTATTGCCCTTTGTATCATGTATGTGATAGAAGGTGGTTAGCTAAGGGTCTTAGTGTCCTGAGTATGACAAACTGTATCTAATGGTGAAATTCCAATTCTGAAGCTCTGTGGAGTACCCCTTCATTTCCATTATTCCCAGGTCTGCTGACCCAGAGTGGTAGTACCTGTTCAAATCCCATCTATAAATAAAAAAAATGAGTTTAAAAATCTGTTTTAAAAAAATGAATTAAAAAAAAAATTAATATCCAACAAGAATGAATAAAACGAAATGTCTTTGGCATAATAGGTTAACACACTAAATGGTTAACATGCCGTAAAATCCAACCAGCCTATTTTGAAAGAAATTGCATTATTATTTTAACTTGATGCTTCTTGCTTTTAGAACTTCCTGTTACATCGCTCATGGTCTCTTGTTGAAGAGCCCATTCACAGAGCCATTTCTCTGGATTCTTCATATGAATGGAAATTAATATTTCAATTTAGATCATCTTTCTGGCAGATGGCAGGAGCGAAGAGATGAAGATTGAAATGTGATACATTTAAGAAAATTGAAGACTTATCATCCTTCATCAACTTTCATACATCTCTGTCGCCATCATTTATAAATGTGTATATATTTGATTAGAACAAATCACTGCACACTGCTTCATATTCCACATTTGATACAGTCAACAACAATGTTATATATATATATATATATATATATATATTATATAATTTCTTTCAGTCTAATCATCTCATTTTATTCAAAAATCCCTTTCTCACTTTTTCTTGCATGCATACACATACACATTATCTCTTCTCTCTCTCTCTCTTCTCTATATATATCACACTACTGTTATTTCTTCTTCAAAAAACTTACTATCCACACTTGACATAATACAAAGGAATGGATCCTCAGATGAGGCTACACATGATGTAACATTTATACGCGTGATCAGAAAAACACTCATTATTTCTGATCTTGCTGGACTAGCATTCAAGCTCGTTTTTCATTTACTAAATATTTTTTAATTATTTACTTGTGAGAAAAGAAATATTCTAAGTATTAATGTTACGTGATGTCACTATATTTATAAATATATTCTAATAGTTTTGATGCTCTGACAACTTGAATTGAAGAGAGTTTTGTGTTCACTCTGCTACATCTCTCTGCTACAGGTTGGATGCAACACACAGATGGTTAGTTTTTTAAGTAGAGTATAGCTGGTTTTGAATTCAGGGTTATTCTTTCATATACTGATGTTTCATTAAAATAGAGAGCTCTCTCTTCCCTATTATTTTACCCATGGGAAGGGGAAGGGATTCACATACGTTTCCCAAAGACATTATTACAAAGTAAACACTCACAGCCTCAGATTCCATATCAATAATCATTACCTGATCTGTACAGCATCATCATTTTATATATGGGTTTCATAAAAGTTGGTTTATTTGTTTAATTGCATATCAACCCCTTTTGGGTTATTTAATGCCAAAATTTGATACAATAATTTGTCACACAATTTCAAGCATTCATATCTAGTACAAATAATTTTCCCACAATATATGTGATATTTGTCAAGGTCTGGTATAGTGCTTATAGGCAAGTCATGGTAAATGCTCTGGACAAACAACAGTTAAATAAAGTCTATACAAGTCTATGCTCCTGCAGCTAGAAAAAGTCCATTAAGATTGGGGAGGGGGATAACTTTTTTTAATACCTGTTACAATAGTTAACAATATGGTTTCAAGTATTCCTATCTAATACTAATCATTTGCAAAGAGATCGATTTGACCCATGATGGGGCCTTAACAGGTATTACCACTTCAGATGTAAGAGTAATGGAACAAAGGAGTATTCTATTTCCCGATCTGACAACACCAGATGCAGTTTAGTATAAAACCTGCTTTAATTTACGTTATGTTTTAGCAAGCCAGCATCAGGCGAATTTCCGGGGCAATTTAGATATTTTATGAGTCATGTTTTATCGTAAATTAATGTAAATACTTTACAACCCTACTTTTAAGAAAGAGTAAGAGAGAGTTAAATAAAGATATTATACTTTTACAAATTGAACTATTTGAATAGCACTTGAATAAACTGTTCAAACTTTGTAATAATAAAATTATCATACTGTGGTATATCCACAGGTCCTGCTAGTTAATAATATTGTCTAATTAATAATAAAAATCCAGATACGAAATAAATTGTTTAAAATCAATAAATCTCTTAAATGTTATACACTAAGAAAACTATTTCTCCATAAAATATAATTGATCTTAGGAACAATATTAACTTTGTAATTAAAAAACATAATTAGTAAATCTTTTCTGTTATGTAGATTTATATATTTACTTATATTCTTTGAATATTTACTCACTGTAAGCACTCACTGGATATATTTTAATTGACAACAGAGATTGTAAATACACATTTTCTGAAAAATGAAATCAGGAGAAAGGAGTTTTTCATATTGACAAGCCTTGATGAACTATAACATTCAAAGATGATTTGTAGTTTTATATTATTGCTAATAAATATATATGTTGTGTTTGTGTGTGTGTATATATATATATGTGTGTGTGTGTGTGTGTGTATAATCATATAACTACATATATCTCTTGTGATGTGTGTATGTATGTGTGTATCATACATATCGCTGTGATGTGTGTAATACATATACATTATATATATATATATATATAGTGTGTGTGTGTATTCATATATAATGTACGTGTGTGTGATGTATTTATATACAACTATACTATATATATAATATGTACGTGTATTTATGATTTGATGTGCTGGGTTTGTGTGTATATATCTCTATATATATATGTATGGTGCTGTATATCTATATAATTATAATATATAATACCGTCACGATCGTGTGTATATACCTACCTATATCTATACTAATAATATATATATCATATACATATATACCTTACTCGTGTGTATGCTCTTCTTATCATCTAATATATCATGTACGTTGTGTGTGTGCTGTATTAGCTCACTTTAACATACCATATCATGTTCCTGTGTTGTGCTGCGTGTCTTGCTCTCTTACAACTTACTACACTCACTTCCCTTATACTCTCCGTACGGGGGTAGACTACGTATACTATATTATATGTACGTCGTGGTGTGTGGATCGCATATACAGTATATGACATCGCGTGTGCAGTATATATATGTACATGTGCTGTGTTGCGACGCCACAGCCCTTTATCACCTGAAAAATAAGTCACTAGCACACCTAGCTATGTAAGTGATTCAGAGTATATACTCGCGAATCACTTCAGCATGTGTCGCGAATACCTTCGTATCGAGTTTTATTAAAAAAGGTAAAAAAGAACAAAGCACCATGAGAAATAACAAACATTGTGTGTATCCGTATAGTGATTGCACTCAAGCTCAGATGCTAATGCTAATGTATCACTCTGCAGTGCGACACTTGCCACCAAAAAAACCAAAAACAGATGAGAGACAATAACGAAACATACCACAGATTAACTTATAATCAACAACAACGTGATATAGTCGTCTATAACAAATATGTGCATTATGAGCAGCAGAGTCTTTTCTTTCGACCACAATCCACATGAAGATGGAAAGCAGTGTAGATTAAGAGACGGCTAATACAATGGGCCACAGTGTGTAAGTACCGCTACAATGCTCAACTATCTTCATCCCTCTCATTTCCCGGATTGGTCAAAGAAAATGGAGTCAGATTCGGATTGTTTAGTAGCGGGAGACAATGAAACAAGCAAGTGTGAAAACGGGAGAAGAGGGGTGTTGAGATGAGAGAGAGGGGGGGAAGTTATGAGAGAGAGTCAAGTGATTAAAGGAGAAAGCAAATATAAGAGAGGAGAGGTAAAGGCGAGAGAAAAAGAGTGGGGTTTACAGGAGAAGAGATAGAGTGGAAAGTGAGTGATTGTTAAGGAAGAGAGAGAGGGAGAGAATGTGTGCGGTTAAAGAGAGAGATAGAAAGAGTCGGGTCCATCTAACGTGGAGATGAATAGAGAAGTGGATTAAGGAGTCCGAGAGAACATATGAAAGAGAAGGCGGTGGCTTAAGAGGAGCTAATGACAGAAACACGCACGCAACGAGAACACTGTTAATGACATGCGCACCCCTGACTACCCCTAGATATGAGAGAAGGGGAAAGTGTGGACGTTTACAAGACGATCCGAGAGCGCCAAGCCGCCCGCACCGCCCCATCGAAAAGCAACATGGCCCGACACCATTATACTAAAGGACCGACGAATACGAGCAGAGTACAGGCAGACGCCCACGGTACTACCACGAAGAGAGAAAGAGAAAGAGTGAGAGTTACGTTGGGAGAGAAGAGAGAAGTGAGAAGAGAAGAGAAAGAAAGAGTGGGGTTAAGGAGAGGAGAAGAAAGAAAGTGTTGGGGATTGAGAGAGAGTGAGAGAAAGAAGGAAAGAGTGTGGTTAAGGAGAGAGAGGGCAAGAAAGAGTGGGGTTAGGAGAGAGAGAAAGAGAGAAGAGAGAGGGAGAGTTAAAGGAGATAGAGTGAGAGAGAGAGAGAGAAGAGAGAAAGAGAGAGAGAGAGAGAGAAAGAGTGAGGTTAAGGAGAGAGAAAAAGTGGGGTTAAGGAAGAGGAAGAGTGAGAAGAAAAGAGTGGAGTTAAGGAGAGAGAGAGAAGGAAAAAATTGAGAGTGATAAAGAAAACAATTGAAGAGAGAGAGAGAGAGAGAGCAGAGAGAGAGAGCGAGCGGGGTAAATTATAGAGAGAAATAGATAAATGGAGATAGATAAAGAGAGAGATAAATAGAGATGATGGGAGAGACTATAAGACTGCAGTATATATATGTGGTTGTGTACATACAAATATACATATACATACATAGTGGTGAAAACAATGCAAAGAAAAACATGATACATAGTGAGACATATAAATTAAATTATATATATATATATATATATATATATATATATATATATATACACAGTGGTGAAAAACAATGAAAAGACAAAACATGATATATAGTGAGACAGATAAATAAATTATATGAATAGACTCAGAGCATAAGAAGTTCTCTCTCTCTCTCTCTCTCTCTCTCTCTCTTTTATATATATATATATATATATATATATATATATATATTATAATTAATATATT